>JAJGRX010000142.1:2402500-3002500 GCA_025461125.1 Carex kokanica | reverse complement strand
ATTTTAGTTGGTTTGACCAATGATTAAGGACTAGCTGAGATGAACCCGGTTTATGTACTCGGTGCACACAATCACCTGTCAGGAAATGACCAAACATCATGTGGTGCTCACAAGTATATATTGTGTTCAAAGTTATGTAAGAATGAATTTGTAAAATTGGTCGGTGTCACAATACTGTTTCGAGTGTTATGTCTAGCTAGCTTTACTGCAAAATTTGCTAGCGTGACAATAAAATCGTTAATCATTCCATTGTTCTTCTTTAAGGATGTGATAACAGGTTTAATAGTTAGTCCTGATGATATCGATGTGAAGTTCGATTCAATTGGCGGTCTAAACCAAGTAAAAGAGGCTTTGGTTGAATTGCTTATCGTCCGTCTAAAACATCCTGAAGTATCCCATGGGAGGCTTCTGGCCCCACTAAAAGGGGTACTCTTGTATGGTCCACCAGGGACTGGCAAAACAATGCTTGCTAAGGCAATTGCAAAGGAGTCCGGTGCTGTTTTCATCAATGTTAGGATCTCGGATTTGATTAGCAAAGGGCTTGGTGAATCACTCAAATTAGGTATATTTTTCTATACCATATCTTTTTTTCTTTGGGTTAACAGTTTATTCCACTTATTATATATTCAAATTACAGTCAATCTTTTGGACACTGTAATATTTGAAACTAGTTATTGAAAAATAACAACAATAAATATTTTTCATACAGATTAATTTGGAAGTTGGAACTTTACATCTAGTTACTGGCAATTCATATTTAGCAAATTTTTAATGAGAAAAGTGGGACATTGATTTTCTGTCAAAGAAGTAAAAGTGGAATGAACTTTTCATGCCATATTGTTCTATTCATATTTTTGTTGTCTTGTTAAAATCCAGTGGCTGCACTGTTTAGTCTGGCTAACAAGCTTCAGCCAGCAATAATTTTCATTGATGAAGTGGATAGCTTCTTGGGACAGCGCCGAGGTAAGGACAATGCAGACTTGACTTGCATGAAAGCTGAGTTCATGTCCTTGTGGGATGGCTTCACCTCCAACAGTAAGTGCTTTCAAAGTTCAAACGATCATGAGTGTTTATGCATGCACATCAGTGTCCTTATAGTCATGCTAGTATTGTGTTGCTTGCTTTGTGGTTATTTTAGCTTGTCATCAATTATATTTGCCAATAGAGGCTGTGTGCTCTGTGCTTGTAATTATCAGGCAACTATAAATAAGCTGCACACAGGTGAAACAGCACGCGAATATCTGGAATTAACAATTTAATAAAATTGCACAGGCAAATATCTAGGCATTGCCATGTAAAATGACACAAGCAATACGAACATAAAACAAGATATATTGAGCAGTCTCAGTACCTTATTAAATGATGGTGTTATAAACATTATGCCAGAAAGCATTATATCTTGAATTAGTTAACAAATAAAGGAAAATTATCCCTGTATTACTCCTATCTAAGTACCTATTATTAGAAGATCCTAACTTTCCTGACATGGTGTTTTGTCTTTACATAAGTGGGTATCTGACCGTCTGACATAAACAAAATAAGCTTTTTGAAAGAGGATGAAGCAAAAGCTGCTCTGTCAATATATTTTCCTGATATTTTCCAGTATCAGATAGTAAGCTTGGAAGTTGGAAGTTTGTTGTCATTAGAAACTGCTTCAATGAAATTAAGATAACAAAATTATGAAATTTAACTATTTTAGTATAAAAACCATTCCACAAAATACTGCAAATGTGATTCTTTATACTCTTATAGTTGGATTTTCTCTTCCATAACAGCTAATGCAAAAGTGATGGTTCTTGCTGCCACAAACCGGCTATCAACACTAGATGAAGCAATCCTTAGGCGATTCACACATAAATTTGAAATAGGAAAACCAAACCTGAATGAAAGAGTCAGTATTTTGAAGGCAATTCTGAAAGGCGAGAGAGTGGAACAGAACATAAACTATAAGTGCATTGCTACTTTATGTGATGGATTCAGTGGCTCTGACATACTCGAGGTGTGTAAGCAAGCTGCCAAATTCCCCGTAAGAGATTTATTGGTTGAGGAGAGGAATGGGAAACATGTTACTGTAAGTAAAATTAATTTATACATTTAGAGCCTTTTGAAAATTAATATTCTATATGCCTAAATTGTTCCCTCTTTACTGTTCTTTGAGGGAAAACATGTTGGTTTTTGGCCTTTTTGTAGAAACAATAGGGTATGAAGATGTTTTTTTACCTATGGAATAGTATTTTTTATTATTTTGTGGGGATTCTCATCCGAGAGGCATAGCTACTTTCTATTATTGCTCTTTTCTTGAAATATTTGTTTTGTATTGTCGCTTAATTAGGTATTTAAAGAGATTTTACTTGGGTGTGAGTTTAGCTTTGCATTTGTGCATCATAGATATATAAACTATTATTTTATCATTTAGAAGATCTAGTATATACTTGTAAATATAAAATCCTGTATATAATCAGCCAAACTTAACAGACCGTGATTTCTTTTGCAGATCCCAAGAGCTTTGACACAGTCTGATATGGACGAGGCCTTGTCAATTCGGAAATCGGGGAAATCATCAAAAGGGGCTCATTCAGTCTGATATGGAAAAGGCCTTGTCATTTTGAAAAGCGAAATTTCATCTGAGGGCCTTTATCAAGTACTGTGTTTGTTGCAGTGCCATAGATGAGATACCCTAGATTATTTTTCTAATTCCCAAACAATTAAGAGTTTGTGATGTCACTGTTTTGTCTACCCCTCCTCTTTCAGGAGTAATTGGATGGTCTCAAGTTATTAGAACCTAAGGAAGTAATTGCAGTGTTCTTTTTATTCGAACTTCTTGGTTAAACTGTCAAAATCTGATATCAGGTGTGCAATTTTTTAGTTCAGGATTTAGATTTCCCAGGGATATCTGCCCCGTATGATTGATTATATTATAGGTAAAGTGAATCAAATCTGTCCAAATATCCTCTCAGTTCTCCCAATCACCTTTGAATTATATGTGATTATCCGCATTACCACCTCCTGAAAGCAAAATGGAATACCAAAATAAAACTGAAAAGGAGAACTTAGTTAATGATCAAAATGATATTTTCTTAGAATTAATTCAAAAAATATATATTTTGATATGGTACAATAGTGAATTGGTGATTCATTTCTGAATTCTGATCACTGCAGGAAGGAAATACTAGTTATCAGTAAACTGATCAATTTGATCATTACCGGTTCAATTAGCACACTGTACATTTTATTGTCCTAAATTCCTTCCATACGAGTCAAATTTATTTCAGTGCTAAGTGTGAGCCTATTGGCAAAATTGAACGTCTTCTCTTTCAATTTCTAATGGATATCCTATATGTTGTATCTCCATCCTCCAACTCAACAGATGGAGATTCAGTGGACAGTGGAGAGACTCAACCTTCTCAAGTTTTTTATTATGTTTTCATCAAATAAAAAAGTTTTCTATGATGTATTATATATACTTATATAGTGATAGAGATCTGAGTACTTGCAAAACTATAGCATTTTATACTAAATTAGCCCTCCTATTTTTAACATTTATCTTAGGAAGGCCCTTTTTAAAAGAAAAGATCTAAGCACATATTATACATTTTACATTTTAACTCTCAATCTAAATTTTCTCGAGAAGTAATTGATAGTAAAAGTTATATATTGACAATTTTTAGTCATTGCTATTCGAATTGGAGACCAAAAAGATTCGATCAAACCTGATAGTTATGGCATAATCTTCCATAATAAAGATTTTTAAAAAAAAATGAACTTTATTAAAGACTGTATTGTACTTTTGTTTGAAGGAATACGTTAGTGAGGTGTTTATGGCTAAGGGTTATTTCTCAAAAAGGAAAAAAAAAAAAAAAAAAGCCCCCATTAGTAGCTAGTGTATATCCTTAAAGATAACTGAATTTTTCAGTTTATCTTATACATAATTTGTACAAATTCGACGAAGTTTGCACCAAATAATAACATAATTGACACACAACGGATTAAAATAATTCGGACTATTAAAATCTCATTTTCCTTATAAACATATAAAGAAAATTTCTTCCGATCTAGACTAAAAAGTTAAAATTCTCTATTTTTCAAAAAGAAAAAGTAGAATAGTAATATTTTAAATCAAATTGTAACATTAAAACGAATAATTTTTTTTTTAAAAAGAAGTGGGGTATACCCACCGATTTCCATTCAATTGATAACACCATTACAAAGTTTTAAAGTCTTGGTACCATCATACAAATAGAGAAATAAAGCAAGACTAAAACGAACAAATTAAATTTATATAAAAATGTGTTTTTGAATTTTAAAATCATATTCATCTAATTTATTCGTTTTAAATTGTATGGTTGGAATTAAAATAATAAATTTAATTTTTGTTAATAGCGGATACGGATCCTAGGCTGTGACCAATTATGAAGTGGGTACTTTATCCGATCCGAAACAATAAAATATAGAATATAGAAAGTTCACTGTTCACCCCTCCAAAGAAAATATCCATAGAAAAATGCATGTTGCTCTCCTCCGTTCGCTTCCCTCGCTACCTCTCAAAACCCCAAAAGCTCTCCTTCTAAGCAAACGCCAGTTACTCTTTCAAGCGAAATGCTCGAGCTCAAATTCAGAGGAGTTGGATCCCGGGACACGTGGCATGGATGTGTTCGCTGGCGTAATGGGGGAGAGAGTAGAAGAGCTTCTCAGAAGGGAGGAGAATAGAAATATAGTACAAGGGTTGGATGAAGCTTCTAGAAGAGTTGAGAAGGCCAGAGAGGAATTGGAGAGTGTACGGAAGCAGAGAGAGGAGGCGGTGAAAGCCAGAGAGTATGTGCGCCAGCTCGAGAGCCAACAGGCTGAGGTAGTTTAATTTTTTAGTAATTAGTTAATTACTAATTTTCTATATAGGAGTATGTATCTATTTTACATATTATAAAGTTTCAATTGTCTATGTTGTTGGAATTATTTTCCATTGCTTAAAATGACAAACCTAATGTTAAATTCATCTGAGCAGATCTGACTAATGGGAATTTGCATCTGAATTTTGAAGATTGCCTTTATTTTCTTTATTATACTGAAAAGTATATAATTGTTTGGGTTAATCTGTGTACTTCAATTAGCCATTTGAAGGAATGCTGGTAAAATTTTAGAGACCGACCTTGTTAAAGTTGATTTCTTGTTCATAGTTATACGTCCATTTCTTTTACTAATCTTAATAGAGAAATGCAATTAAAAGCATGTGCCCAGCATTTCATGCATACCATGAAAAATAACAGATTTAGAAAATTCTAAACTTGTCAAGCATAAACCCCCAATTCAACAAAAGTAACAAATGGTTTTTAAAATAAATATCTTCAACATTGCATTTTGCTAGATTGCAGAGGCCCAAAAGGAATTGTTAAAGGCTAATTCCATGATGGAAGAAGCCCAAAAATCACTATCATCCACTTTTTATGCTAAAACCTCAGGAGAGACAAGCAAGAACTTAGAGAGGTTAGAATCCATAAAAGCAGCTGTAATTTCATCAATGGTCGGCACCCTAGCCAGTTTGCCGATTTCTCTATCTCAAGCCACTAACTCGACAGAATTGATTCTTCACTCGTCAGTAATTCTTATAAGTTGTGCTCTCTTTGGAGTTACCTTCCGATATGCTGTCAGAAGAGACATTGATAATGTTCAGCTTAAAACTGGCACTGCTGGTGCCTTTGGGTTCGTCAAAGGTACTGATTAATTTTTTTGTTTGCTTTTTTTGCTTCGCACATTATCTTAATTGATAATTGCTATATATTAGTTAAAGTGAAGGGTTGTAACCTGGATATTTGAAACTGAAAAGGCCGGTTCTGGTTAAATTTGGATTCCTTTTGTTTAGTTTGACTTGCTCTGTGCTTACTTCTTACTAGAGGGTATGACAACTGAAAAGTAAACACAGTTGAAAAGTTACTTTGGTATGCTGGTTACTCGACCTACATTTTATTGTTACCATATCAAAATTGTTTCTTCACAATATGTAGGTCTAGCTGGATTTGAGGCTGGGAATTATCTGGAATTAAGCACCAATGGTTTGATTTCTTCTTCCGTTGCAGGGGCAATTTCTGTTGCTGAGAACATTTTTATTTTTCTTTTTGCTGCTGTTGCGCTAGATTTTTGCTTTAAGGTGAGGCTTTTGAGTCCATTCCCTATGGAAGATTAAGTTTGTATCCAACCAGGATATTACCTGTCATATATAAGAAATTATATCGGTAAATTTGATATTGTATGTCAAAATATATTCTTTTGTTCCCATCTTTGTTTCCTAGCAAATTTTAATTTTGAGATTGTTTTGTGGGTTAGCTCACCAAATGACCTCATACACCAAAATGTGAGAATTTCCGTATATAATTAATGACATTATACGTAAGAAGTACTTATCTTTACTATTATTTTTTTCTTGTTACAAGTTTGCAAGTTTGTGAATAGAATCATTAACTAGGACACTTAAAGGTTTCACATGTTACGGCGCAACTTTTTTTTTTTTTTTTTTTAAATCTTCGCAGAAGCTGCGAAGTCGTGAGGGGAATCGAACTCTCGACCTTTAGGTAACCAATAATTTTAGAACTTTTTTCCTAACTAACTGTGCTACCTCCCCTTTCTCTACGGCCCAACAGTTAATACTTCGGCATTTAACTAAGATGATGATATATATTTTAACTGGGTTTTTAAAGCTTGAAAAGATAATATGATGACCTGCAATTAATAATTAGCTTCCTGTACGAATGGATCGTTGGTTTTTTCCTACATGCATGGTACACTTGTTACCAAATATTTTTTTGAGAGAAGAGGGCATGAAGAGCTGGTGAACTCAATATACAAATTATTAAAATTTTGTAACCCTCAAATTAGAATGCCGAGAAGGTAAACTCTTTACTCTGCCTCTCCCCTCCTCTTCTCTGAAGTGCATCGCAAAGGTTTCACATGTTTAGCTTCCTCTACAAATTGTAGGTTATCGTTGGTTTTCTTCCTACATGCATGGTAGAATTGTTCCTAAATAATTTGTCATTTCAGAGTGTCGGCTGGAAATCAATTCCTCTTTCTTGGCACGAGCAAAAATAGACTAACATATTTATTAGACTCACTTGCTAAATATATAACAATTTAGCTATTTTCTATGCTAAACAAAATTATGCAAGCAAACGTGTTGATAATTGAGCAAAAATAAGAAGAATAAAAATAGAAACTGATTCTCAGGGTAAAAGCAGATGTATTTGTACTCAGCAGGTTCTCCTGGTTCACTTGAAAGAGATAGGAACTCCAGTTAAAATAAAAAAGAGATAGAAACTGATTCTGCTGGTAGCAGTATGCGATGAAACTGATTTTTTTATGGATTACAACAAGATTTTCTTGAATTAATCAATAATCAGGACGTTTTTCTTAAGTCTTGATTTCTGTGCTTATTTTTTTAAAATAAGTTTAAAATAATTTAAGGAGAATTTCTAAAAAACACTTTTCTTTTTTCATGCTCCTGTCAGCAGCCCGATTTAACAAATAAAACAATCCACCTTAGTGGAAAGAGCATTACTTAAGTGTTGTTTCGAAAAACCATTTCTACCGCACCATTGTGTGAGTAGGAAATGGGGTTTCTCACCGTATCAATGGTACGGTGAGAGAATTTTTTGACCCAACTACAGCTATAGCAGTATAACACAATATCAATATTTCAGTGGAAAACTACCCTTTAATCTCACACCGCATTATTGGTGCGGTGAAGATTATTTCTCGAAAACTCATCTGAATGGTTATGCTTCTAGTAAGATTCATTTTATTTTTTCTAAATAAAAAAAATAAATCCAGCCTGCACGTACCTGTATGTCAACAGTTTTCTTAAAGGAGTTGGATGGTTCCATTCTTTTTATTTGTAACAACTTACGAATTTTTAATTTTGACAATCAGCTCTTTAACCAAGTAATTAATGACAATGATCCACCCATAAGCTAATTTTACTGCTTTATGTTCAATTTTAAATATGAAATGACCATAATGCTTTTGATAATTTTATCGATGTTTAAATATATTTATGAATCATATTACTTTATAACTGTTAATATCAATTTTAAATTTAATAATAATTTCTTACATTATAATGTTTGCTATTTTTCATGTATAAAAATAATTTATCATTTTAAATCATTTAGTAAACTATTTCTTAATTGCAAAACAAAAAAATATAATAGTAAACAATTCATGTATTATGAATTTATGAATATTCTAGTGCCTACATTTTGTTAAAAAACAACTAATTTTCTACAAATAATAGTCATTAATTATAAATGCTTTAAAGTATTACACTATCAAAACTAATGAGTATTCGGATCATTTTATACTTAAACTTAAGCATAAAATAATAAATTAACTGGTAATTAAAGGGTTCATTGTCACTGATTGGTGCAGTCCAGGAAGATGATTGTCAAAATTAAAAATTCAAGAGCTTATTCTAAAGTTCAAAAAAATTATAAAATTCAAAACTTGACTCTTCACCCGCATATTATGTTGAAAATTCGAAGTTCTAACCATAAATAATCAAATAAATTGAGCAAGAAAAAGCAAAGTGACTGTTGTGTTTTAGCAAGTATCCGATCAGTAGTAATTCATGATCTTTGGTTTCCCTTTGTAATTAAGACGTTGTCTGTTTTTCAAGCGTAAGGTCTTGGCACCACTAGAAATCTATTGTAAAAAGCTGCTTGCTATCTTCTATCAAACGACAACTATAGAATTATTTTCTTCAAACAAATCAACATTCCAATCAGAACAATTCACAAGCACTTTCCACCTGCATCAGTCCAGGGAACACATTAGGAGCCACATTAGAGCAATGATGAAGCACCATTGGAGAAGAACCAGGAGATGAAGGTGAGTCGTAAAATAACCCCCGCAAGTATTGCAGTGTTTTAGAATGCAGAATCCAGTGATCTAAATACAGCCCCATTCAATGTCTACAAAACTAGAATAAAATCTTCACATGATTGCGCTGATGGAACGGCATGCTCTTTTTACACAGAGAGATGAGAAAAGGACCAAGCTCCAAAAGTTTAAATAACTCAGAAAACAAAAAAGAAAAGAGACCAACATTTTTATAATCAATTTGCAAGTTCACAATAATTTCATTTCCTTTTTATTTACTCACACATCCTCCAGTCCAGAAGTTGTAGAAATTGAAGCAACACAAGGAAACCAATATCTGCGCCTACCGTCTCTATGGCCATCATCAATCATGGCAAGTCCTTCCTATTAAATAAGCAGCATGGGGATCAAATTCATATTTTTCTACAACCTAACTTCTGACAACCACACAAGGCATTCTAAAGGTATAAAATACTTCCAGATGCTAGAATTTGCAATTGGAGATGGCTATCCCCTGAAAGGGTGGACCACTCAGCAGAAATTCCACCTCATTTTACAGAATCTGAGACATAACCAACACCTATTAAAGCATCATTTGTTTACATGATTTCATTTATGATTTGAATAGAATGGTTGCTGACTGCCAAGCATGACTTAAAAAATTTATGATGAGGGATTCAAGTTTTGAGTTTAAATGCCATACCACAATCTTCTCCACTACTGATACAAGCCCACTAAAAATACTAAGAGATTTTCTGTTTTTTGTTTTCATTTTGTTTTTTCCATTTTCTCTAATTTAGGTTTACATGACTGTTGGGGTAAAAATTTCTTCCACCAAAGGCTATCCTTAATGATAAAATCCAACAAGATATTTTGGCAAAACTTCATCATATAAACCTAAAATTGGCAGTTCCCACACACTTCAAGTATACTTGTAAGGAAACCTGCCATGCCAATGATATACTGGTCTGCAACCATATGATATATTATCTAAAGAATTGCAATGTATCAGGAACTCTTAAATAGAAAATCAAGATGCCTAAAATAAATGGTTGTACAGAACTACAAATTTCATTCTAACTTACTTTTAGAAGGGCTTGAAGGGCATCAGTTGCACGGCCAGAAGTCCATGAAAGTGTCTGCTCAAGCTGATCCACTGTTACATAACCTTGTGCCTGCATAACAGTATGAAATCAAATTTAGAATTGATGTATTGAAATATCATTATTAATTTATTACAAGTTACTTCAATAGTGTAGAAGACAACCTGAGCTAATTCTAAAATCTCGTTGTGATCCCTGTTCAGCTCAGTTGGCACAGATCGAACAAGCTTTTTTCGTCCAATTGTAATAACTTCAAAACCACTACCTAGAACCTGAATGTTCATATCAAACAAATTTAAAGATCAAGAACGGAACAAAAATTGAAACATTAATAGCTGACTTCTCCTCAGATCAAGCTGACGCAATTTATTTTAAGAAGTGCATCCTAAATGGGATAAAAAAAAAAACCTTCTGAGCAACAATGTTCATCAACACTGTACTCAATTATGTTCTCTGGTAAATGTGCTTAGCTCAGGTTGACATAATTCATCTATAGAAAAAGTATCCCAACTGTTAGGGAAAAAGAAAACTTAACCAATCTTATCCAGAATGCTTCACTGAAATGTATCTAGTGTGGCAGGGCTTCTGTATGGTAAATCTTCTTAGGTCAAGCTGACACAAATGATCCAAAGGAAAGTGATGAATCCTCACTTGTCAGGATAAAATAAATCTTAACCCATCTGTGCCAGAATAGTTTACCACTATTGTACCTGGTACCTTTCTCTGGTAAATCCGCTCAAGGAGTTTGGCACTTGAAATAGCGACACCAATCTTAAAACGGAAATAAGCATAGTCACCTCAGTTACCCTAAGCTAGACACTAAGCCAAGCAACCAGTGTAGCCTGATTACTTATATCAGTAATGACCATGACTAGCAAGGTACCAGAACCTGGTACTGTACCTTAAGCTTGCTAATTGCACGAAAACAATCATCTTCAGACAAAGATTCAGGCGAACATCTGCGCCTTTTACATAGTCTAGTACGGAGCTCCTCCAAGTTAATTAAGCCGCCATTCTCAGACCTTGTTGCAATGCATATTTCTACAATCTGAACTCCTGTAACACCAATGGGATACTGCCATCAAATAAAGCTCCTTCTAATATAGCTTAGTTTAACATGAAAAATAACAAAAACAAAGACAAAAAATGTTCTAACCAAGCTCATAGTAGAAGTCTCCAATCCCTAGGAGTTCAGCCCAAACACCCTTGTTAGAAGCCAAAGGATCAACACCGACTTTCGCACACATCTCATGAAATTGGGCTCTGAATGTAGGGTTTTTCTTGATGTCGTTCTGCACTGGTGAGAATTTGTGAAATCATTTTCTTTTACAATATGATTATGTTTCAAAATGTATTTATTCTACAATTAAGTAGTTTGAGAGCTAAAATTCCCCACTAGTAAACTCTGATAAACCATTTGAACTTAAACCTTCTGAACCTGCTTCAGTTTCCAAAAGAAAAAAGGCAGATTATTCACTGGTCAATTTGATACCATCATAGCTAGTACAGTAAATGAGCTACTAATAAGCAATGGACACCAGAAAACTTGGTCAACAGAACTAATTATGACATAACTAATGACCCAAATAGGATGAGTATATTTAAAGGCACTAAACAACAGATACCCACTTTATGTTTTCGAGCAAAATCCTCTAACTGGGATCGAAATGTGGCGAGCTGCTCCTTCATGAGATCAGTTCTGACCTTGGCGACATGTTCACCAACCAATCGATATTGATCCTGAAAGCACGAACCAAATTGAAGTACAATCAATCGAGAGTGATCAGAAAAGGGACATCAAATTGGAAAAGGAAAGTCGAACCAAAAACTTCTCTTACCCGAGCAGCTGCTGCGCTTTGAAGACCAGCAATCCCTGGCCGCCGTCTCATGTTGAATAAATTAAGAGACGAATCAGTTGTTTCAGATTTGCTGCAAGTCTGTTTGACGTCTGAGAGTTATTTCAGATTAGCGCTCGAAAATTGAATTGCAGTGATGGCTCAGGCAACCAAAGAGGAAAGAGAACAGTGGACGGAGAAAGAAAGGAACTCCCGTGCTAGTTGAATCCGTATCCTCTTGAGATATCTCAATTTTTTAGTGTATCAATCTGTACCGTTGATATAATCTAATGGATCAGAATCGTTACCCACTTCAATAGCGCTGCCCAAACTGACCGATCGTCTTTCTCTTCTTGTTTCTTCACCTAAAAAAAACCTTCGCTGGAGAACATCTCTCCCGTAAAAATTGGAAATGAAGTTTTCTAGTCTAGTGAGAGAGAGACTACCTCAATTAGAACTGGGGGAGGCGATTTAGGAAGAGGCGCGACCGACGTAGCGAACCACTGGTGAGGCGCGTCTGAGTCTCGAGATGTGCTCGGGTCGAGGGAGATGAGCACCAGAGAGATAAAGAGTGGAGCGGAGGGTGGCCATAAGCATGAGAGAGAAGGGAAGGGCTGCCACCTGCCACTGCCAACTTTTTTAGCGTTTCTATAAGCAAGATCTAATTTGTGTGAAGCGAACAGGGAGAGAGGAAGAGGGCCGGTCACAAATTGGGCAGCGCTACTATGAGCGTCTCCATCCCAGCAATCCGTAAAAAATAAAAAACAACTCTAAAACACTGATTAAAAATTAAGTTCATTTTAATTTTGGAACCCTTTTATTCCATAAATTGAGTCAGAACCAATAGAAAAGAAAACAAAGGAGTCAGAGCCAATAGGAAAGAGAGAGAGTACCAGCATATTCAAAAGAAATCGTTTACTTTATAAGCAAAATTTGTTTTTTTTTTTAGAAATTGACCTACAACCCAGCAATTATATTAGCAATTAACACATCAGATTAGCAATTTAAAAGAAATCCCCATTGGAGATGCTCTAAGGCTGTGCTCCAGTATCGGAGGGGAAATTCCTCAGAAGGAAGGAGACGGGCGACGGGGGAGACAACTCTCCGAACAGTAAAACCTACACCTTAAATTGGGGGGGTGGGACGATAGATTTCACCAAGATCTCTTTGTCGCTCTCCTCCGAACAATACTTGCTCTCTTCCGTTCCTCTTCGCTCTCTCTCCGATTCTCCTCTTCTGGAGCAGGTGAGCTCATCTGGTCATCTCCGATTTCGTTCCCTCTCACCTCTGTTGTCGTTCCTTCTCTCCGCGTCCCTCGTTTGGAGCACAGCCTAAAGAACGAAATAATTTGGGGGAATTTCATGTATACCCCTCAAAAAAATCAAAATTACGTACTTCCCCCTCTAAATTTTGAAATTACATATTTCCCCCTCTAAACTTCAACAACTCACAAATTTACCGATTTTATTGTCTTATATATTAAAACTCATTCTAAATTTATAAAATACCCATTTTACCCTTTATTAAAAGCATAAAATGCCCATCATACTCAAATTTCAATTTGAAGGGTTCCCCTACTGTCTGATCCGCGCACATTGCATTAATATATGTGCGCATCGCTTCAATATCCGTGCGTGTTCGCTTCAAGATTCGTGTTGATCTAGCGTGCACGGATCTTAAAGCAATTTGACCCCACAAATCACATTAAGATTCATGTACGTCGCTTCAATATCCGTGTGTGTTCGCTTTAAGATTCGTGTTGATCTTGCAGGCACAGTTCTTAAAGCAGTTCAGACGGTAGATGAACCCTTCAAATTTAAATTTGAGTTTGATGGTTTTTTATTTTTTTATTATAAGGTATAATGGGTATTTTATAAATTTAGAATGAGTTTTAATATAGAAAACATTAAAATGGGTAAATTTGTGACTTTTTGAAGTTTAGAGGGGGAAATACGTAATTTCAAAGTTTAGAAGGAGAAATACGTAATTCTGAAGTTTTTTAGGGATATACGTGAAATTCCCCCAATAATTTTGTCCATTGGATTAGATGAACGGTATCGATTGATTCACGCAAAAATTGAGATATCTCAGAGGATACAGTGCCTCAATGTCTTTTCGTTTATGTTACTTCCTTTCCTCGTCTGTCTGTATTTCTTTTGGTGACATTTTTAAAAATACTCACGGGTCAGAATGAATCGCTAAATATGTCCACGAGTTGCTGGGAATTTTAAAAATGCCCAAACCGGCCATTTAATGGCCGGTTCCGATTAAAAAGCCCGACCGGCTATTTAATGGCCGGTTCCGATTAAAAAGCCCGACCGGCCATTAAATGGCCGGCCCCCTAATTAATTAATTAATTTTTTTTTTTAGAGAGACAAATAGCTAAAATGATGAAATATAACACTAAAAAATCGAATTTTTTCCCTTTGTCAAATTACTTTTTTGATAGCATATTTATACTAAAATACGCTAAATCCCTTTGTCAAATTACTTTGTCAAATTACCGAGATTTTTATTAATACCCTAAAAAAAAAAAAATATTAAAAATGCCCTCAGTTTTAAAAAAAATTTAAAAATGCCCTAACCGCCCCATGATGGGGCGGTCCACTGATGGTAGAAAACCGCCCTATTTCTGGGCGGTCCACCTCCTCCAGAAAACCGCCCAGAGGTGGGGCGGTTCTGTGTTTTTTTTTTTTTTTTTCAGATTTTATATATTTTTATAAGGAAATGTATATAGTGATGTATATATATTTGTAAGATGTATATATTGTTAAGATATATTTTTATTTTTTAAGATATATATATTTATAAGGAAATACATATTGGTATATATTTTTGTAAGATGTATATATTGTTTAAGATATATTTTGGTTTACTAAGATATATATTATTGTAAGGAAATATATATTGATATATATTTTTTTATTGTAGATTTTATATAAAAATGAAGGAAAGTGCTTAATTTTTTTTATTGCAATTTTCAATAAAAGTGAGTTGAGTTTTGATGCGGTTATACGGCTGTTGTACTGATTGTCGATTTGGCTAACGTGATAAAAATTAAATTAGGGTTTATAAATTAAATTAGGTTTTAGGTAATCTAAATCGGAAGTCAAAAAAATATGTAATCAAAATCGGAAGTCAAAAAAAAAATCCAAACTACGTAAAATAAATGTCCACAACTCATGCAAAACAGTCCAGACCGAATACATAATAGTAGAAACCTATCAAACTACAAAACATAAAAAAAACCTAACGTCGAGGGCGAGGGCGACGACCAGAGAGATCTAACCTACAAGGTGGATGACGGTCCCTAGGCGGCTGTACACGCCTGACGTGAACCTCCTCCTGTGCGGCTGTATCCGCCTCGGCCCACGGATCATCCACCAGTGGTGGGATAGGCGGCATAGTAGGCACCTCCCATGGCTCCCAGGTCGATGGATACGTAGGCGGAGGAGGTGGTGTGCCAAATATAGCAGATGCATAGGCATCTGCATGCTGTGCTCCACTCCCACTAGCCTCATCATCGTGCTGTCTGGCCTCCGGATATCGTGGCATGTGGAGGCTCCGTCTCTCATCCCCGGCATAATCTCCCATAAAGTCATCCATAGTGAACTCCGGAGTAGAATGTCGTGGGGGAGCTCCACCCTTAATGGAAACAATGTTAGTTTTGCTACATACAAATAAGTAGTAAGTTGAATAAATAATAAATTTTTGCTACCTGTCCAACCTGCACCGGAACTCCATACTCATTGTAGTAAGCGCTCCACGCATTGTTATTCAACACCCATTCGTGGAACCCCCAACCTGATTCATCCACTGCATAATTGAAGACAAATTAATTAGAATAGTTTTTGTACCGAGAAATGACTGTGTACGACAAAATCAAATTACCTGGAGGAGGTGGCGGCATCTCATCACCGTATATAGCGACTCTGGGCTGATCCGGATCTAGTGGTGTGGGCTGTATCTCGCGCCAGTTTATGTTCTCCCCACTGTCATGCAACATGCCAACGAGGCGGCCGTCAAAGCCGGAGTCCTCCACCATAGGAGCAGTGTGCTGGAGCATTGTACATCCCACTGCTCGCCAACCATCTCGTGCCATGCACACCAAGCTGTGTGCCACTCCTCTGATACCGGTAAGAATCTGCACAAAGTGTATTTATTAATTTTTTTATGAAAAACTAAATAAACATTTAATGCTTTAAATATGTTAGTTTCGTAAGTAATTACCTGGCGAGCCTGCATCGGTCCGAAAGACATATAACCACTCGACCCTGCACGAGAAAGCCTCCGTCGAAGGGTCTCACCCCAATGGCCCGTGAGGTATACCGAGGGCATGCCCCACCTCTGGTACCAGACTAAGTACCTCAATCCTCCAGGCCCTGCGCCCAGTGTGACATCATCGGCCGTAGGAGGCTGCCACATGTGAAACTGTGGAGACTGTGCCTGGAGGTAATGCTCTGCGTGACGCGTGCTCCAGTCGACGTTGGGCTTATTGTGTTTAGTCCTGCAGTACATTTAAATTAAAAAAAGAATGTTAATCAAGTGCAGAACTGAACAAGTAACGGTAGGAGAGCAATTAAGTAATTGTAACTTACTTGTGCAACTTGGTGGTCTCAGCCTCTCCAAGCTCTGGGAACTGCGGGACAAATGCGTCCAGACCAAACTGTCGGGTCACACGATCTGGATACGTGTACTCAACAATCCAGTAACATACACACGGCCCCCGATAGAACCAGAGATGCCTCTGCTCCAATGTCAGTCGACAAAATGCGTTCCTTTCGTAGAACTCCCGGTAGGGGAACCAGTCGACGCTGCTCTCGTGAAGCATCTGGAGCTGACTCCGGACATATGAAATCCCCACAGTTCTCCCCCTGCCCGTGTTCTCGTACGTGTGTCGATCGCCCCATATGGCACCGTACGCGGGACACCTCTCGGCATCATGTCTCCTCAAGTAAGGGACAAGAGACGGACGAACTGGCCGACATACCGGCAAATGAGACCACGACCATTGCTGGAGTAGAAGAAGCGGGCCGTGGATCTGCTTGTTCTTCACCTATATTTTGGACATGAGGTGAATGTGTTGGTGATTATTGAACCCTAATTATTGTAATTTAAATTCCGAAATATTTGTGAAAACTTACCAAGCAAGCATGGCACAGGCTCCGGTATAAGTGGGCGATCACAGCTCCGCCCCAGTTCCAGGTCGATGGCTTCTCAATTTCTGACAGCAGAGAGAGGAACATAATCGGAACCGAGTCACCGCTGGAGTCCACGAACATGACGCTGCCACAGAGATCCAGCACAAAGGCCCTCACATACCTAAAAATATAAAATAGTAAAGATAAATTTAATGATTTTCAATGTTGAGTTCGTAACATATTTTAATTTCAAGATTCTCAATTATTACCTCCTGACGGCCTCCAGATCAGTGGTCTCGGCTGTGATCCGATGCAAGAAAAAGTGATCACGGAGCGACGCTAGGCTAATGCAGTACCCCGAATACCGGAACTCCTCATCATCCTTCTTCTTCTTCTTCTTCTGTAGCGTTTTTGGATCCGCTACCCCAAGAAGCCGCCGTATCATATTAAAAATAATTTCAGTCTGAGCAACTTACTATATGCCATATTAAAAATCTGTAATTTGAACTGAATTGCTTAAAAAACAACTTACCTCCGTAGATGCGAGCGCGACCCTGTGCTGAACGTGTGGAATCCACAGAAGAGGGCTGAATGTATCAGCTGCATGTGTAGCGTGGTCTGCACCGAGAGGCTCTGCACCGGATGCACTGGGAGCCTCTGTACTGGACGAACTACCGCCCCTCTCCATAGTATCTGCAGTGCACAATTTGCAAATAACTTAAATTTATAAAACCTAAACCCTAATTTATTTTATAAAACCTAAACCCTAATTTAATTTATAAACCCTAATTTAATTTATAAACCCTAATTTAATTTATAAAGTCTAATTTAATTTATAAACCCTAATTTATAAATTCTAATTTAATTTATAAACCCTAATTTATAAACCCTAATTTAATTTATAAAACCTAAACCCTAATTTAATTTATAAATTTATAAACCCTAATTTATTTTATAAAACCTAAACCCTAATTTAATTTATAAATTCTAATTTAATTTATAAACCCTAATTTATAAACCCTAATTTAATTTATAAAACCTAAACCCTAATTTAATTTATAAACCATAATTTATAAACCCTAATTTAATTTATAAATCCTAACTCTAATTTATAAACCATAAACCCTAATTTAAAAACCTAAACCCTAATTTAATTTATAAATCATAATTTAATTTATAAATCCTAATTTAATTTATAAAACCTAAACCCTAATTTAATTTATAAACCCTAATTTAATTTATAAATCATAATTTAATTTATAAACCATAATTTAATTTATAAAACCTAAACCCTAATTTAATTTATAAATCATAATTTAATTTATAAAACCTAAACCCTAAATTAATTTATAAACCCTAATTTAACTTACTCGCGTCGAGAAAATCAACAACCCGCACACGGCAATTCAATTTCCAAACTGAACCATAAACTCTAATTTTTATCAACTTCTTCGCGTCGGGAAAATCAACAACCCGCACACGGCAATTCAATTTCCAAACTAAATCCTCTTAATTCTACAAAAAAATAAATTAATAATTTACGTAAACGTACCAGAAAAAATCTGATCGAGAGAAAATTGGCCGA
Organism: Carex kokanica; assembly: GCA_025461125.1. Taxonomy (NCBI): domain Eukaryota; kingdom Viridiplantae; phylum Streptophyta; class Magnoliopsida; order Poales; family Cyperaceae; genus Carex; species Carex kokanica. Next base: position 2,983,977 of record JAJGRX010000142.1, on the reverse strand, counting down.
GAAAGAGAGAGAGAGGGTGGCCGAGAGAGGTGGCCGAGAGAGGAAGAGACTTTGGCCGAGAGAGGGAGAGAGGGGCTGAGATGGGGGGGGGCTGGTTCGGGTGGCTGTCGGGTGGTGGTGGCGGGGTGGGGGAGGGGATGGGCGGCCGGGTAGAGAGGAGGAGAGACCGGGTAGGGGGCGGGGAATGGGAGGCCGGGGGTAGGGTGGCCGGGGAGAGGGGAGGCCGGGGGTGGGCGGGGGTGGGCGGGGCTGGGCTGGGGGGGCGGGGGGGTGGCTGTCGGGTCGGGTAGGAGGAAGGGTGGGGGGGGCGGGTAGGTTAGAGGGAGGGGGGAAGGGACCAGAGGGGGGCTGGGGAGAAATAAAAATTTCGGGCTTGAACCGCCCCATCATTGGGCGGTTGGGTATGGGGGGTGAACCGCCCAGTGATGGGGCGGTTTGGTTGAGGGAGTGAACCGCCCCATCATGGGGCGGTTAGGGCATTTTTCAAATTTTTTTCAAAATGAGGGTATTTTTATTATTTTTTTTTTTTAGGGTATTAATAAAAATCTCGGGTCAAATTATGTTAATTTATGCTGATTTACATTAAATTACTTGAAATTATGTAAAAAAATTTTAAGAGACAAATAGCTAAAATGCTGAAATATAACACTAAAAAATCGAATTTTTTTTTTAATATTTGTAGATTACTTTTTTGATATATAATTAGCATATTTATACTAAAATAAGCTAAATTACTTGAAATTATATTAATTTATGCTGAATTACACTAAATTACTTGAAATTACAATAATTATGTAGAATTACGCTAAAATATGGTAAATTATGTTAAATTACGTATGAATAGGGCCTATTTTGTGTCATCTGTCATAAATCATAAAAAAATAGTAAAAAAATTTCAAAAATAATAAAAATTGGTATTCTACCAGTTCATTACATAAACTTGGAAATCCGGCATCGTAGGTTCCAAAGCATGCGTATTTTCGCGAGCTTTCTGAAAAGTTGTCATTTGCTGAAATCGGATACTTGAGCGCCGTTTTATGGTCGTTTGAAGTTTCGTGGTTGTTTTTCGTCTTCTCAGTAAAGATATCATCCCTATTCATACGTAATTTAGCGTAATTTACCGTATTTCAGCATAATTCTACATAATTATTGTAATTTCAAGTAATTTTGTGTAATTCAGCATAAATTAACATAATTTCAAGTAATTTAACGTATTTTAGTATAAATATGCTAATTATATATAAAAAAGTAATCTAACAAATATTTAAAAAAAATCGATTTTTTAGTGTTTGATCACTCAAAAGAGAGCTATGTTTCTTTAAAATTTATAAACTCAGAAATGCTATTGGTTCGGATCGCAAGTGTACAATCTTTATCGAGTAGTATAATTGAGGTCGATCCACAGGGAATATTGGTCTACAGTCTTGAGGTCGATCCGCAAGTTACTACATAGGACACTGCGAATTATCTTACGCAAATGATAGAACTTGGTTTGCGTTTTGTGGTTCTAATTTATGGTTTCCCCGTGAAGGTTTTCTTCACATAAATATAATGGCTCCCAACGAGGCTAACTCGTCCATTATAGTTTTTCTACCAATAAAATACTGTCACTACCCTAGGATTAAACTAGATCATCGAAATCAGGTGAAGGGAGAATAAATTGCAAAAGCATTTCAATCAACAACAAGAAATCATAATCAACAGAAAATATATATATCAAAGCATCATGAGTAACAAGGTTTACTGCCTAGCCCCTAAGAAAAGAACTTAGCCGCGGAACGGCATCATTACAACACTCCTCTCTTTCTCACTTCAATCAAAATCTAACCCTAATCACCAAAATTACAAAGATACTTCTTCTTCTGTCCAGGGGACGTCTGGAGATGAGTGGAGGCCAAGAAACACGATCTGGACACGTCTGTGGCAGTTATTCCCCGAAGGGTGTCTTGGTTACGGACCGTATTAGCTGATACGGTCCGTATTCACACCATGTCGCTGAGGGGTTTAATGCGTATCACGCTATCTCCTGGACCGTATCCGGCTAGGTCCGTATCAAGTGGTACGGACCGTAACAGGGCCTTAGTCGATGAGCGTCGCTTGTCCGATTGACCTGATTCTTGCTCCATTTGATGTTAAATAGTCTCAAAACCTGTTTTCTGCAATAAAACATAAAGAAGGGTGATAGTAACCTTTTTCTCTAATTAAATAAACATAAGTGTGAGATAATATGTAAAACCTAAGCCAAAATCCTACGTAATTTATCATCATTTTGACTCTGATCAGTGTTATATTTCAGCATTTTAGCTATTTGTCTCTTAAAAAAAATTAACATAATTTCAAGTAATTTAGTTTAAATCAGCATAAAGTAACATAATTTGACAAAGGGATTTAGCGTATTTTAGTATAAATATGCTATCAAAAAAGTAATTTGACAAAGGGAAAAATATTTCATCATTTTAGCTATTCGTCTCTAAAAAAAATTAATTAATTAATTAGGGGGCCGGCCATTTAATGGCCGGTCGGGCTTTTTAATCGGAACCGGCCATTAAATGGCCGGTTTGGACATTTTTAAAATTCCCAGCAACTCGTGGACATATTTAGCGATTCATTCTGACCCGTGGATATTTTTAAAAATGTCGGTTTCTTTTGTTTAATGAGACGCTATTTTGGTCCCAATCCCAATATATCAATGTCTTTTCTCTTTTGTAAGCCTGCAAATCTACGACAAAAACAAGCCCAGTATTATGGCCCAATTCCCGTGATCGTAGATGCCTCTTCGTACTGCCAGATGGGTGATGAATTCACATCCTCTGAGATAACTCAAACTTTGAGGGTTTTTGGGAAAATAACAACCGTTTAAATACGTTCTGCACGAATCTCAAAACACTAATAATACTGCCTCATCCTCGAATAGGCACCGTAGTCACGAAAAAGTTGAGGTATCTCAAGAGGATACATACTTGACGGATTTGGTATTAGCATTATCCGCTCCGAATCCGTTGGATGCTGTATACTTTTGCTGAGGAAAAATAAGTATAAATCAATTACTTAAATCCATTGAACCGAGGTTATTTATCAGGTTCGCACTCATACAAATTTTTACAACTCAAATGCCAGGAAAAAATAATAAAATAAAATGCTTGTATCCTACAAGAAAATACAAACTACATCGGCAAATCAGTCTTCTTCTAGGCTAACAGCAGGTAGCCCTTCTTTAAACCATGTGTATAACCCTCCTTCCAAGTGGAATACATTCTTATATCCGTTAAGGACTAGCAAGTAAGCTGCAATGAGAGACCTGCCAATAAGCAAACGAATCAACACAAGAATTAGACTATTTAACATGGAACATAATAACACATTCAATTTACTAAATGGGCACATCATTTGTTCTCTTAAACAGGCATAACTAACATTCAGTCAGCCAATTAAAAACAAAGCAGAAAAAAGGAAGAGATTAAAAAAAAAAAGGCATAAAAAAATAGAAAAGAATTTCAATTCAGGCATAGCCAACCAATTTGAATGGTTCTGCCAAGAAACTACTGGCTGTTGAGCAGATGATTATGTACCACCTCAAGCATGGTAAATTATAATTAAGATAACATATGAGAGAAGAAGAATTAATCCAAATAACATAAACATTATCCAGAACGTACCTTGACTGTATACCCTCCGGCAAATTCATGGAAGGCTTCATTGTCCCTCCGGTAGAGCATGCTACAATAATCTTCGCATCTTTACTAAGTTTTGATTCAACATCTATTTTGAAAATAGGCATTTCTTAGTGTCTTATTAGAAAGAGATTTATAAGAAAAGCATAAAGAAATAGTCCTTTGGAGCATACCTTGCATGAACTCAGGGTTCTCTTCAGTTCCAGAGAAAATTCCGAAGAAAGCAAAAGCTGCACGCCTCGCAATATCCCAAGCTGTCCATTCTTTGATAAGACGGTAAATTTGTACATTGATAGCACCTGGTGGATGCGCCTGTGTATTGGCAAAATTGAAAGTGTTCTTTTGTTTTAAACATAATGATAGGCAGTGGCACGAGCTCTCGTCTCTCTACGGAGAGACACGTGTTCAATTCTCAAGAATAACATTTAAAAGATGCTAAGGTGTACCATGACCCTTTAATAAAAATAATAATAATAAGAGATAGGCTATCATGCTTTGGGAAGTAAAGAGAGTGTTTTACTTCCCGCTCATATCTCCAATTTCAAAGTTCAAATAGTCGATCCGAAGTTATCAACATGATCTTCATATTGATATGTGTTTGGAGACCAAATTTTACATTTTTTGGAAATTTTTTACTATTTTTTTAGAATTTTTGAAAATCACAGCTTTTCATAAAAACACTGATTTTCAAAAATTCTAAAAAAATAGTAAAAAATTTCCAAAAAATATAAAATTTGGTCTCCGAGCACATATCAATATGAAGATCATGTTGAGAAGTTCGGATCGACTGTTTGAACTTTGAAAATGGAGATATGAGCGGGAAGTAAAACACCCTATTTACTTCCCAAAGCACCGTAGCATCACTCATAATAATAATAATACATAATGATAGGCTTTCCAAGCAATTCTGGCCACATATTTTTTGTCTTTAAGTTCGTCCAAATTAATTGATATGCAAACAGCTTCTGACCTTAATTTCAGAAGGTTAAGAGATGAGGCTTATTTCAATTATCACAACTTGAAAATCTATTATACTACAGAAATTACTAATCATTGCGGTTGCATTATCATGTATCTAAACTCTAAAGAAAATCTCCAAATTAAAGAGGAACAAAATGAAGCTGGTAAAAAGATCAGGTGTATAGCATACCTCTTTGAACTCTGCTACAGGCCGGACATCTAGAATGACAAAGTTATTTTCATTCTGAAGCCGGAAAGCTTCCTTCACATCAACACTCCGTACCTGAAGTAAGGTAAAGATAACTTGTTCTATTGGTATTATTTTGATTTAATTTATTATAGCCACATATAAAAAGTAAAGATAACTTGGGAATTTTCAAAATTAGCAAAGCAACCAGACAAAAAAAAGGGTAAGAGATATTACTCTCTTCTCAGACAAAAGTTGCCGCTTGATCTTCCATTCCTCTTCCGCTGGTACAAGATGAAAACCCATTCAGTACACAGAAAAATTAAAATAACTAAGATAACTAATTCATGGCGGATAAATTAATCACACATTAATATGTATAATATAATTAATTCTGACCACAGACCAGGACTCTTGGCTGGTTTGGTAGCAGCACTTCTTACTGTAAGCAAACGCTTCCGCACGGCTGAACTGCGAAATTTGGCCCCTGACAAAGGCCTGAAAGAGATAGAAACGAAGTCTGAAGAACTAGCTCTTGATGAGCATGGAAGGTTTGGATTTACTATTGAAGAAGCAGCGAGCATTGTTAGTTGACAAAGGAGAAACGGTGAATGAAGAATTAAGCGAAGAGGTGGGAAATTCTCACTTCAGTTGGTGCCTTGGTGGGAACGGAAATGGATTACTGGAAGAATTGTTTTGGATCGGGAGATTTGTGAACTGGTGGAGGAGATTTAGAGCTGCCCCGCTTTCACTGGATTTCTGATTTTCTTCCAATACTTGACCCCACCATTCTAACACCCACTTAAATATCTCCTGCTCAGGAATTTCACTTGAGTCGCACACTTGCACTTCGAGACTTTTGAGTAATGAGGAATGCCTACGCAACTCCATTCTATGGGTGAATTCTGGGCAGCCCGTGTTTTGTCCATGTCAACCCAAACAATGAGGGCCTTCTAACAAATTAACGGGCTATAGTTCCAAAAGAATAATCTCAATTGGGCTTTTATTTACGTACGAGGCTGACGATGGCAAAATAGTGAGCGCTTCAGAATTGTGATTTTTTGCAATATTGTGCCCGACAAAATTGTGATTTCTTTCTTATGTATCCCTTCGATTTTAAAAAACTCAACAAGTATCGTTAGTTTGAAGAATCTTTTTTGAAAAATAGGCTTGTAAGCCCGTCCATTATATAAAAAAGAAAATAATACAAAGTTCATAACCAAAGACAACAGAATTGCAAACTACCCAAGTAAAACCCAAAGCCTTTCGAGGTCTCAGCATCACACCCGACTTCCTTAATCAGACACTGTACTTCGAGTCAGAGCAAGAAGCAGTATCTAGATTTCTGTTTTTTAGGTGTTTCATCATTGACCATTGGCAAACTCAATTACATCCATACCTAAAATTCAAACAAAAATTTTGACCTATATAGCAGGTAAGGCAAATAATCCAAGTCAGAGAGCCAATCTCCCAATGCAAACAATTATTACAGCGCCATATTAAGCCAAGGCAACTACAGTCAGCATTGAGAACTATAAAGGAGATAGTATTTGGATCATGCTGGGCATTCAATCTGCCAGCAAGACAGGGACCTGAGTCCATGCGTTAACAGCAGGCATCTCAAGGGCCGGTATAGGCGAAAGGGACTGGAGAGGCACCATATCTATATCCTCAGGCATCCAGGAGTGTGTATACTGCTGTATATTACATCTCTTTGCACCTGCCCAGTAGTTCACCAAAGATTGTATTAGTATAATCATATTTCGAACCGAAGGCAGAGGAGCATTATCAAAACATATAGAATTCCGGGACTTCCAAATACACCAACAAATGGCACTAACCACCATTAACATTGCTTCTCGGTGTTTGAGAGGCAAAGACATAGCATATAATTGGATATGTTCTAAGGAGGTCCAATCACCGTAAAAATTCTGGAATTGACCCATCCAGAACCAGATATGAGAAATATAGGGGCATTTGAGAAATAAATGTAAAGCGGATTCTTCGAACATATTGCAAAACACACAAGTGGTATCGCCGGGCCATCTCTTTTTGGACAACACAGTTTTAGTAAGCACTTTATTTTGGAGTAATAACCACATAAAAATCCGAATTTTAAAAGGAATAGAAATGTGCCACCACAATTCAGCATATGGTACTAGAACCCCTCGAAAAGAGAGGAACCGATATAAAGAAGCAGTAGTAAATTGGGACTTAGCATCCCATCTCCATAAAGGTCGATCAGGAGTGGTGTTAAGGGAGTAGTTTGAAGAATCTCACAAAAGTATGTTGTGCCTCCGGCCACGCACGGTTACTATCTCACAAATATATGCCAAAGAAAGGGGGGATGGAGTGTACAAATTTTGATGGTGGGATGAGACCGAGCTCTCTCGTCTTGATGTGGGAAACTAGCGATAGTAAGAGACTAAAACCATCTACAATGGTGATTGCTTTTAAATTGCTAATTTGATATGTTAATTGCTAATATAATTGCTGGGATGTACCACAGTTTTTAAATTAGTAAATTTGTTTTAAAAGAAAACGTTTTCTTAATGACACGCTAGTTAATTGATTGGTTAAAATTTATGAGATTAAGTGATTTAGGCTTTATAAATTGGTTGATGTGCATCAATTGCAACTCTAATTAAATTTCTAAGATTGAGTGATTTAAAAATTATGAATCTCTTTAATTGCTAAACTTAATGACGTGGTTCAAATTAATTGTTAAACGTTTGTTGGAATGAAGATGCTCTAAGAGATCGGATGGGATCTATTCAAGTCTGAGGTCTAAGTCAGTTCGTCTTAAATTTTGTCCAATTCTTGTCATCAAGAGTGGAATTAAGGTCTCGTTCAATTCTTAATCGCTTACATTTTTTTAACTTGACAAATTACCTTGTGATCGTTTCTTATTTTAGAGACGGAATCATGAAATCAGACATGACAGTTGCTACCTTTGACCCAAAAAGTTTTAAAAAATAGACTGATATAAATATTTAATTACACTATTGAAAATAGTGACACATCTTGACACTATTTTTGTATAAGTCATTTTGACGGCTTCAAAGTCCAAACAGTTGATCCGAATCGTTCAATATGGTCTCCATATTAAAATGTGTTTAGAAACCAAATTATACATTTTTTGGAACTTTTTTAGTATCTATTTAGAATTTTTTTAAATCGTTATTTTTTCAATGGTCCAGAATTGTCTCAAAAGAGCAATTTTGTGCACATCTTAATAAATACTAAAATATTCCAAAAAAAATGTAAAATTTGGTCTCTAAGCACATTTTAATACGGAGATCATGTTGAACGGTTCGGATCGACTGTTTGGATTTCGTAAAAATAACATATGAGCATATGGTGTCAATATGTGTCACCATAAAATGATGTAATTGGATCCTTCCTCTTTCAAAAATAATTAAAATATATGTTTATAGTTAAAGATAATTGTAAAAAATATGTCCCATCCTAATTTTGTCTCACCCGACCCTAACTACTTTTATTATATTTAATAATTCAATTTGAATCTAAAAACATAGACATAAATTATACATAATTATTTAAATAAAACTATGTTGATAATTGATTAGAAGCATTTAATAGACATATAATTCATTAAACACAGACACCTCACTCTTATTTTATATTCAACACTTCAGTGAAGAAAAAAAAAATTCTATACGAATGCATATCTACTAACTTTTTCTTCGATGTTCATCGGACTTATTTTTTAGTGTGATGGGCTTCTCAGTCGTCCAATTCTCTTTAAGAGCTGATCGTCACTTCAATGTTCGTGCGAACTGCTTCAATATTTACGCACACAGATTTTGAAGAGAATCGGACGACAAAAAGGTCCATCGGACACCCGTTTTTCCCATTCTAACTAGGTCATGTGCTCCTACGTGTTTTTCTCGTGACTTCGTACAGCGTTTCTCTTTTTCAACTGTGCAACAAGTCTATATAAAGCATAGTAACAAATGAAAAATTCGGGTTCGGTTCGGCAGGGTCAAAAATTCGTGATTCGGGTATAATTCGGGAATAATTCGGAATTACGGTACGAGACCTCAGTGCATATTTAATTAATTACCTATGATTTACTATAAGATATACTGCTAGAACTTGCCACAGAAGATCAATAACATAGTAAAAATATATTAAAATGAAATTGAGAAATGAGCTCTGCCACAGAAGATCAATAACATAATATTAAAATGAAATGGGGATTGGGGAAATAAGCTCATTGCCACAGAAGATCAATAACACAGTAAAAAATATATTAAATGAAATTGGGATCACGTGGGGTGCCAGGCAGCCTGGGGAAGGGCACTGCGCAGTTCCACTTCGCACAGCAGCTTGGGCCGCACAGTACCGCGAGAAATTTTTTTTTTTTCGAAAAAAAAGTGAAAAAAACGCGTATTATTCGTAAAATTCGTTAAATTCGCGTTTTATTCGGTCAAAGGTTCGGTCAACGAATAATACGCCATTCGGTGCGGGAACCCCCCAAAAACGTTTTATTCGCGAATTAAACGCGAATATTGTTACTATGATATAAAGCATTCATGGCAGAAAACTACACGCAACACAAAGAGCTATCTGAAACTGTCACTATAAAGTGAAATGTCAGTTAAAAATCGAAAGAAAAACATAAAACATTGGAGAGAAGACAAGAGGAGGAGAGACATTAACAGCCGACATTTTTAAAATACTCACGGTTCAGATCGAACCACTAAAAATGCCCATACCCATTCGGTATTTTTAAAAATGTCCAAACCGGCCATTTCATGGCCGGTCCCGATTAAAAAGCCCAACCGCCCATTAAATGGCCGGTGCTCTGTTTAATTTTTTTTTTTAAGAGAAATATCTAAAATAATGAAATATAACACTAAAAAATAGATTTTTTTTCCCTTTGTCAAATTACTTTTTTGATAGCATATTTATACTAAAATACGCTAAATTACTTAAAATTATGTTAATTTATGCTGATTTACACTAAATTACTTGAAATTATGTAATTTTTTTTAAGAGACAAATAGCTAAAATGCTAAAATATAACACTAAAAAATCGAATTTTTTTTAAATATTTGTTAGATTACTTTTTTGATATATAATTAGCATATTTATACTAAAATACGCTAAATTACTTGAAATTATGTGAATTTATGCTGAATTACACTAAATTACTAGAAATTACAATAATTATGTAGAATTATGCTAGAATGGACTACAAGCTAGAAAAAATATGCATGCACATATATGTTGATCAATGTATTTTTTATTGGAGATGCAATATGTTGGAGACCTTTAACCAAGAGGCATCATGTCATGGATCACATGACACTCTTTTTTTGATATGTTGGATCTAATACAACTAGTTTGTATGAAATTCTGGTCCAAAATAGATCATAACCAAGAGTTTTGGCAACATAAGCCCAACTTTTACGAAAATTAGGCCAAACCTTGATCACATGGTTACTAAGTGGTAAGGACATAACTTTTATACAAACATTGTATTGGATCTTGAGGAGTATATGTTATATGGATCACATGGGATTGCATGTGTACAAAAGGCAATGTCTATATATGTTGCACTAATTGTAATCTGTTAGTATTCTCTATAGTTTTATATGAATTCATATATAATAATCGGCCAAATGGAAGTTTATTATATTTTTTTTTGAATAAATAATTCAAACCATATAACATTATTTTTTTAATAATTGGTTGTTATTAATTTTTATTAACTTTAAATTGTAACTGCCACTTTATTAAAATGAATTTTGTGATTTACACCTTGTTTGGATGGAGAGTAGAGGAAGGAAGGGGAGGTGAAGAATAGAAGGGAATGGAATGGAATAGAAAGGAAGATTAACATATTTAACCTCTTCATGTTTGGATGATTAATGAGAGAAAATAAATTTAACTTTCCTTTTCGTCTTATTTCTTGTTTGGTTGATTAAAATTTAGAAGGTTAATGAGAAATTCGGTAGTTGTTGTAGGTTTGTGACAAAAAAATTTGTATGAGAAATATATAGGTAAGATATAGGGTTAAGATTTGTGCTATTTTTTCTAAAAATATTTGCAACAAAATTTCTTTCCATCCGTTACACCCCAAATCGGGAGGGAAACCGATTCTATTGATTACAATGATACAAGGTTAAACCTTTCACCTCCTATACCCTTCACCTCCAACATAATTTTATCAACCAAACACAATTCAACGGAAAGTTTTCTTTTCTTTCCATTCCCTCCCTTCATGTACTCTCCATCCAAACAAGGTGTTAAGTCACAATTGTGACTTTAAACCTATGTGATAGAACTAATTATATTTTTTCTAGCTTGTAGTCCATTCTACTATAATTTGTAGGCTCTCGTGGCTTAAAAAAAAGGGGGGGGGGACCAGCCATTAAATGGCCGGTTGGGCTTTTTAATCGGGACCGGCCATTTAATGGCCGGTTTGGGCATTTTTAAAAATTTCGGATGGGTGTGGGCATTTTTATTAATCTGTAATTAACTTAGGGCATTTTTAAAAATGTCGGCGAAATAATGTGCCAGTTTTAATAAAATAAGAAATTTGGGTTTAGAGTCAAATCTCTATGCAAAATTAATTTTCCAATTTATTATGAGTGAGGCTATGGTGCTATGCATAGCACCAATGGCTAGTGTACTACGGCTCAATATGGTACTTTTTAAAATCCTAACGGTCGATCCGACCGTTCAACGTGATATTCATATGAATATGTACTTGCAAACTAAATTTTATATTTTTTCGAATTTTTTTACTATTTTTTCAGATAGGTAGAAAAATCAGTGTTTTTTGAAAATTCTGGACCATTAAAATTCTACCTATCTGAAAAAATAGTAAAAAAATTCGAAAAAATATAAAATTTAGTTTGCAAGTACATATTCATATGGTTATCACATTGAACGGTCGGATCGACCGTTAGGATTTTAAAAAGTACCATATTGAGCCGTAGTACACTAGCCATCCGTGCTATGCATAGCATCATAGCCTCACTCATTTATTATTATTCATAATCCAGAGTCTCCAGACTGACGAGTGACGAGTCTGACTCTGAAAGACTGAAAAACCTTTCGCCGACTTTGCTTTCACGATCCAATAGATAATCAAATTTAATTTAGGTTCGCTTTCGCTCTCGACTCTCTACTCTCAGCCCCACCCAATTCCCGATCGCCAGTCATGGCGGCCGCTTCCTCCGCCTCCCTCCGTACCACCACCCACCTCTCCCTTCTCTCCTCCTCCAGTTCCACCCCCAGTCCACAAACCCAGCCACCTCGCTCTTTTCTCCGCCTCAAATCCCAACCCTTCAATTCCCCGCTCCATCTCTCCTCCCAACCCCTCCATCCCCGCTACAAACCCCAGCTCAAGGCCATCTCTTCAGATCTAGATATATCTCTCCTAAACCCGCATTGTCCCTCCCTCAAATCCCGTCTAGCCTCAGGTGAAACCCTCTATGGCATCTTCCTCCTCTCCTTCTCCCCGACACTAGCCGAGATTGCCGGCCTAGCTGGCTATGACTATGTCGTAATAGACATGGAGCATGGGCCAGGTGGCATCTCTGAAGCCTTGCAATGCCTAAGAGTACTCGCATCTACTCACACACCGGTGATTCTTCGTGTGCCCGAGATATCTGCAGCTTGGGCCAAGAAGGCATTGGATCTCGGGCCTCAGGGAATCATGTTTCCCTCGATTGAGAGCATGAGTGCTGCGGAGATGGCGGTGTCCTACTGTCGATTCCCGCCACGTGGCGTGCGTGGGACTGCTCATACTATTGTAAGAGCGTCTGCATACGGATTGGATGATGCCTATGTCTCTCGGTGTGAGGAGGAACTTCTTATCATGTGCCAGGTCTTTATGAAACTTCTTGGATTACTAATTTCTACACCAAAGAGTATTAAAAGTAAGAACAGTCTTGGTCAAGTGTCACAAAGGTAAAAGGATTGTCGGCATGAACAAAATACCTATAACTCTGTACAGGTCAGCAGCTTTAAATACATTTGGTTATCAAATTGGCCATCATACTGATTTCATGTGCCCTTTGTGTAGTTTTGTTGATTCCAATTATTCTTTTGAAAATAAATTTCAAATTGACATAAGCATGATTCTAAACCTTGTTGCTGAACAATTAGACCTACATGCTTGTGGCAGACTACTTATTCTTGACATTGCTAAAAAAATTCGTTTTCTTGGGCTTTTTTCTCTCTGTTAAGAGATGCCAGAGAGGCTCTCTTTCAAAATCATAAAATATTGTTAATAATGAGGCCTCAAGTCTATATGGGGTTTATATCAGGTCTGTTAAGTAGTTTAGGGATGATGATTGTAAGACTTTTTTTTCTGAATTTATATGTAAACAGGGGCCTTTATTCTCCTTTTTTCAAAAATAATAAAATAGAATAAGAAGGAAAATAAATAATAAGCTACTTGACAGCATATACTATGTTTACCAAAGTTTTGACTTTCATGTCAAGAATACATAGAAGATTGCTAATCTTCTTCTGAATTGCTTCAATTGGCCTGTTGACCTAATTACCCCTTCCCCCCCTTCCAAAAAAAAAAAGAATGTTTAAAATTGTTTCAGGAACTATATGTAATTGGTACCACAAACCAACTATGTTACTTAACTCACTTCCATAACAGGTGGAAACCATTACGGGCATAAAGGAAATTGAGGCCATTGCAGCTGTGGATGGAGTGGACGCAATTCAAACAGGACCACTAGACTTGAGTGCCAGCATGGGGTACTTGTGGGACCCAGGCCACAAGAAGGTTAAGGAAATGTTAAAAGAAGCTGAAAGGAGAATATTAGATGTAAAACTGGAAGGCCGATCAGTGTACTTGGGTGGATTTGCAATGCCAAAAGACCCTCCTGAGATGCTGAAGCAGAGGGGGTACCACATGGTGTCCGGGGCCGTAGATGTAGCGATGTTCAGGAAGGCAGCGGTAGAGGATGTGAAGCGGTTTCGAAGCATAGGCATGGAAAATGCAGCAGAAGAAGGTGAGGGGAAAGAAGCTGATGGGTATTGGAGTGACTGAGAATTTTGAGTTCAGAGTGTAGTCGTATGACATAAGAGTTTATGTCAGTCAGGAAATTGCTTAGTTAGATGGCTCAAAGATGTGGGAAAGAGTAGGTAACTTCTGTTCCTCAGAGATGGAAATAATTACCTTGTGCGAAAGGGACCATGGAGAACTTATTTATGAAATGTTGCAATAATGACATGATGGATGTTCAATTTATGTAATAAGGGATTAAGGGGAATTGGGGAAGAGCAAATCTGATTTTCACTCTCTATATAATCAACTTAAGAATATTTGATCACCATACTATAGAAACCCAGAAAATCCGTAAATAAACAAGAGGTCAACCACAAACACAAATCAGAAATTGTACCACCTGTTGGTTCAAATCACCTTTTGCATCAGACAAGGTCCAAAACCTTTGTATGTATACATTTTAGCATTAAACTTCTGAAGATCAAGTAAGCCTTTTAGAATTCAAATACAGTATTGCTCGTAGAAGATGCCCCTCTTTTTTTAGCATTAAACTTTTGAAGATCAAGAAGTCTTTTAGAATTCAAACACAGTAGCAGCAAGCTAATAGTAAATGCTCCCACACAGCCATTGATAACTCTGGCAGTAGATGCAATTGATCTAACTGAGACCGTGATAATGCATCTTCCGGTCTCAATTACATTTGCACTTGTTTTTCTTTGACTCATTCTGCTATCTAATCTAACTGCTACCATAGTGACAAGACTCGCGTTTTATTTGCGTATTATTCGTTTTTTTTTACGTTACCGAACCGAACTCCGAATAAAACACAAAAAAACGTATGATATGTTTTATTCGTGAATAAAGTGCGAATTTCGAATTATTCACGATAAAAAACACACAAAAATGCGAAATTTTTTTAAAAAAAAAAATTTGTTTTTTTTTCTTTTTTCTTTTTGCTTCTTTGTTGTAACAAATCATTCCTGAATTACACTCGAATCACAAATTTTTGACTCCGCTGAACCGAACATGAACTATTCGTTTGTCACTAGGACTGCTACCACTCTAAAGATTTCAATTTAGGACTAATTAGAAAAAGGTAACAAATGATAACTTATCCGAACAACACATACCATTGATTGTCTAAAGTCTCTAAACAAATGATAACCAATTCATACAATTCATATAGTTTTTTTTTTTCCTTTGTAATTAACCAATCTAAACGGATTTTCTTTTCCTAATTACCAATCTAAAAATTTATAGTTCTAATCAATTTATATCAATTAAAACTTTTAAAATAATTCATTTCTCCATCAAACATGAACATGATCTCTTTCTCCATAAAAACTAGTTAATGACTTTATATCAATTAAAACTTTTAAAATAATTCATTTCTCCATCAAACATGAACATGATCTCTTTCTCCATAAAAACTCAACATTATTTCTTTATCCCATTTTTTTCATATAATCTATCATAGATCTTTTATTAGAATGAAATTGATTGATACACCTTTCATTCTAAACCGTGGCTAGATGCCCAAAGGAATGCATATTTGTTTGACTCTCGTTTTATTTGTTTATTTGAGAGCCATTGAAATTTTACATTTTTATTCTTTAATTTTTTAATTTTTGCAAAAATTATGATTAGTAGTTCCCCCTCGTAAAATAAAATTACATGATACTTGTTCATCCAGCTTCTAAATCTCAATTTTCTAATTCTGTCCTGATTCAAGAGTTTCTTTATGAAATAAATTATCTTCTAATCTCATCTCAAGAATTGCTACCACTATGATAATTAACTCGCGTTTTGGCTTGCTCCTTTGCTCATTAGTAGACAACCATTTTTTATTGCTCTACTTGATATAATAATTTAACTACGTTAAAAATGTAGTTGATTTGATGTTACATTGCCCTGGACCAAATGATATGCACTTTTCAAAGTTGAGGGCTAAAAGAGGAGTTTTTTTTTTTTGGTTATTTTGCGTTTGTTTCTAACATGTTCAAAAGTTGTACATTTGTTTTATAATGAACAACAAAGTGATAGGATTTCTACTAAGTTGTTGAATAGATTCGTCTATTTACTTTGTAATATTATCATATTTTTAGATATTTTTTTTTTATATCTGTCAGTGAAAAGTTGAACTTTTGATTGATATACAAAGATTTACCGACTTCCCGAAATTTTTAATTGTAGCACCAAAAAAAACAAAATATATCAAAAAGGCACCAAATTTGAGAAATTTCAGAAGTAGCACGGCCACAGATTGGCTGTGCGGCCCCATTTACCGGGGACCGCATTTTGGCTGAGCGGTCCCTTGCTTTTATATTTCCATTCAGGAGAGATAAATTCATTATTCACACTCTCACCCATTCTCTTTCCTGGACAACAGCTTCTTCTGTAAGTTTTTTTTCCTATTCTTTTCAAAAAAAATTAATTTTCAGTAGGTTAATAATTAATTTAGTTAATTTTTAATTTTAGGTTCCGTTGGGAGGGGTCATATGCTCTTATAGTTCCGTTGTTGGAGGCAATTAAGAGAAAGAACCCAGGTACTAAATTGGCTTTTATTTTTTTACGTCATTGTAAGAAAATCAATAATTAAACTTATTTTTTTAATTTAATGACAGAAACATTGTTTGAGGTGACCTCATTTCCCACCTGTGAACCTGGACCATGGAAGTATTTCCATAGGGCGGCTTGGGCATTTGGACCGTGCATAGCTGCTTTTCAACACATCAAACCAGTCATCACCGTTGATGCATGTTTCCTGTCAGGCCGGTACAAAGGTAACTAATTTATTTAATTAACTTTACTTAATTTAGTTGATTTAAATTTTTGAAAATTAATTTGATTATTTTAATATAGGCAAATTGTTGAATGCAACCGGGTACGATGCAGAAAACCATCTTCTCCCGTTGGCGTTTTCACTGGTAGAATCAGAGAGTTTTGAAGATTGTGCATGGTTCATGTAATGGTTGCGCTGCAATGTAATTCGCTCCAGATTCATGTGTGTAATCACTGATAGGGGCAAGGGTATCAAGAAGGTGTTCAGACAAGATGATCTGAGATGGAACGATGAGAAGATGAATGTGTTCACCGTCTTTGTGCTACTCACATAGCTGAGGACATGAAGAAGAACGGTTGCAGTGAAACGGCAATCAAGTTTTTTAGGATATGTATGGCTAAGAGGAAGATGAGGAGATACGAGCAAGGAATGCAAGCAATGGATGACGTATGTGACCTTGCTCTCAATTGGTTAGACGATGTGGGTAAGTATTTGGATCAAGATGAGAACGAGTGTCCGAAACCATGGAAGATATTCCAAGCGCTGAACGGTAGTTACCGTTGGGGAATTATGACTACAAACTGTTCCGAGTCGCTAAATAATGTTTTCAGGTCATCTCGTAAGTTACCGGTGGCAGCAATAATTGAAGACACATTTTACAAATGTCTCACATGATTTGCGCAAAGGAGGGCCAAATCGCTAAATGAAACCAGTCAAGGTCAACAGTTCTCGTGTTGTGTGCATGAGGTATTTTTATTTGTAGTTTTTTCTTCATCATTTTTTAGTAACTTTGTTAAAAAAATCTGACTTCTTCATTATTTTTTTTTTGTAGTTTATTAACCACCGGTTCGAGAGGTCCAATACTATGAAGACGCTTGGGGGGTTTGGCCACAACAACGAGTTCGAGATAACCTCTACACAAGAGAGAGTTCACGCTTACATACCTGACGATTCTAGCCAATTTACCAAGGCCAATTTCAAATACACGGTTATCATCAAGGATGATCACACGATGGAATGCACATGCCAAAAGCCTCAATTGGACAGACTACCGTGTTCTCATATTCTGTCTGTGTGCCATCTCCGAGGCATCGACCCTGGCTGCTTTGTTAGTCACTACTACCACATCCGGACACTGATCAACACATGGAGTGCTGAATGGAATGTGTGTGAGAATCAGTCGGAATGGCCTACAAACGAGGGCCCTGTCCTTGTTCCAGAGGATAAAAATGTTTATTTGGGTAGAAGAAAACACAACAGGTTCCGATGTGGTTGGACTTACTAAATAAGAGGAGAAGAGACCACCAAGCGACCGAGATACAATTGAAAGACAGAACAAAGCTGCTCGAGATGCACGAGGTAGTTAATTTTTTTTACTAATCAATTTCAACTTTTAAGAAAATATTTAAATAATTAGATTTAACAATCACTATTTCAAAATTTGCAGGTTGAGAGTCTATCAATGGACTGGATGTTTATTTAGTTTTAATTATATTCGTAAGAACATTGTTTATTTTCAGTTTATTAGATTTGTAGGCTTTGACTTTTAGTTTGTTAAAACCCTAATCCAAACAATTAAACATTAGAGTACTTCCATAACTAACGACTCTTGCAAGTGTTACAAATATTTAAAACGAACGACATTTCTAAAATTCGATACGACAAAATATTCATAACGAACATTTCAAAAAGATTTTCAGTTTATTAGATTTGTTTGGCTTTGACTTTTAGTTTGGGTAAAAATATTTCAAACGAACGACATTTCTAAAATAGAATACGACAAAATATATCAATTCAAACAACATTACAAACTAAAACTTAAACAAATACAACTATTTTTATAACAAAAAAACAAAACAAATTTTGTTTTAAATAAAAAAAAAATAGGGGACCGCTCAGCCGAAATGCCGCCCCATTTCTGAGGCCGCTCAGTCAAAATGCGGTCCCCAATAAATGAGGCCGCTCAGTCAATATGCGGCCATGCTACTTCTGAAATTTCTCAGATTTGGTGTCTTTTTGGTTTTTTTTTTTTGGGTGCTACAATTAAAAATTTCGGCCCCAAAGCACTTGCGACTTCAATTAGGAATTTTAAAGTTACACTATGATTTAACTATTCAGTTACACATTGATCCTACCCATTTGTTTAACCACTTGCATATTTTTTTGTTAACTAAAACTCAAATATTGATATTAAAACTTTTGTTTTTATGAATAAAGATTAAGATTAAGATTAATAATTAAAAAAATAAAAAAACAAAAAAATGAAGAGGTATTTTATTGTGATGTGGCAGTCAAAATGAAATTAAATCTAATTTCATGGATGTAGAGTCAGTGAAATTAAAATTAATTGAAATTGTAATTATGCTATTTGAAATTGCAAAGGCTTTCACCATCGGTGATGTTCTTAACTATATATTCTTAATTTGTTCTGAGTCCCACAATAAGAATTAATGTGTAAAGTGAGACCGTTAAATACAATGTTACCTCTTCTTCAATTGAATTCAGTTGCTACAATCGGTTTCTAAAAAAGAATTTGCAACAATCGGAATAATAAAAAGTCGTCTTTGAAGATCCGGATAGGAATTTGATAACAAATTCGTTTACGAATTGTAAAACTTATATGTATCCGAATTTGGATACTAAGCTAGATCCGGATAGGAATTTAATATCAAATTCGTTTATGAATTGTAAAACTTATCCGTATCCGAATTTGTATAATAAGCTATGTATTCAATTATTTTCCAAATTTGGATTTGAAAAATTATCCACTCCTTTTAGCCGGATCCAAATTTGATGCGAATTTGGAGCGGATTCAAACTAATATTACTGAATTCATTTTCAAGCTATCATAAACATTATAATTCTTTTCAACTATTAAAACATGCAATAATCAATGAATTTGTTTATTATTTGAAAATTTATATCCAAACCTGTAGCCAACTTTTTTAATTGATATAATTAAGATCTAGTATGTTAATCATTACTTGTTATCTTAAATTTTGCAAAACTAACGGCAATTTAAAAGATAATTTTGATAATTTAATCAGTTATCTCCAACTCCACATTTTATATTTCGGATAGATAAAGCAAACAAACGGATTGTTTCTTAAAAATGATAAAGTCTCAATTAAGTGATTAGTCCATATACACCCATATGAGAAGGGTTAGCTCCATAAATACCAATTGGATGATTTGTCACACTTTTTTAGTTTTGGATACATTCATTTTTTTTGTTCAGGATTTACTACGTAGTTCTTATATATTATCACAAAATAGTTTCCTCATCCATTTTTATCAGCATTTTTTTTATGATATAAGTTTTGATGAGCATATTGTAGTAAATTTCAAAAAATATAAAAAAATGTTAAATAAAAAATAATTAGTACATCTGATCCAAATTAAGTCTCTAATAAAAGAGACCAAATTAAGTCCCCAATAAGAGAGTTTGTCATATATAGAGCTGTATGCTGGTGTCATGTTCTCAAAGAGGAATCTATTCATTTGAATTAAAAAAGGAAGCTTGGTTTCTAGTTGGTTTTCTCAATATCCTATGTTTACCAGTTCAATGATAAATCGAACTGAAACCTCTCACTCTAATATTAGTTAGTAACTAACTAAAGTTTAGTGTGATTCCGACGAGGGCTTGGTTACATTTCGATAGTATTTATTCAACTATATATCCGGAGAACTTTTCAGACAAATTGTTTTGTGTCATTTAAAAGAAGACATTGAATCTGTACTAAACATAGTAATCTAAGGAATTTAACACTAACATCATAGACTTACAGTGGTCAATTATAAATTGAAGGCATTAAGTGCATTATAACGAAAGATTGACAAGTTTTTTTAGCAAATCTTTTGAAAATAATTCAGTACATACGTGTTGGGAACAATGAATAAAATGGATATGCTATACAAATACAAATTAATAGATTCTGGTAATTATTGCATGAAGATACACTAAACACGTCTTGAAATGTCAAGTGCGCGGAGATACGCTGAACATTGAATCCAAATTTTTCTGTTGCTATCACATACCTATATAAACAGTGTTAGACAGGATAGGTTGCTCCGATCCTATTAGGGGTGTTCATTGGGTATGGTTTAGTTGGTTTTGAACCGAACCGAATTAGTTTGGACCAAACGGTTCGGTTTATTCGGTTTAATGGTACGGTTCGGTTTACTTTTTCAAAACCGAATTATAATTTCAGTTCGGTTCGGTTTGAAAATTTTTAAAACCGAAATAACCGAACCAACCGAACTTTTATATATTATGAATTTGGTCCGGACCGTTCCGGTTTATTTTTTAATACCCTGGTTTATTTCTTAATCAATTGCTTTAAATACTTCGGTTTATTTCTTAATATAATTCGGTTTATTATAAATCAATTGCTTTAAATAAAAAAATTAATATATTTTGGTTTGAACTGAACAAACCGAACAAACCGAAATAAAATTTTGGTTCGGTTCGGTTCGGTTGCAATGCTAAATCGGTTCGGTTCGGTTCTATTTTAGAAACCGAATTATTACTTTGGTTTGATGAACACCCCTAGATCCTATCATGTTGAATTTCTTGAGAAGCGCAAAGGCCTGTTTTTCCATTCTTTTTTCCCTTGGTGGGTTGGAACGGGGACTTTAACCTTATAAAATCACCGGTGTATGTGAAGAATAGAGAACAATTCAAGATAGAAATGGCCAGCAGAGAATATAGAAGGTAAGTCACCCTAAGTCTCAGTTCATTTTCGTTTCTCGTGTATATTATATTGTTCAACTTTCAATTTTGTTTAAAAATTTTTAACAGGTCTGTCTAATCGATAAGCGCTATATTTGTTTTTTTTTATATGCATAGCATCATAATAGAAACAAAGCAGAGATAAACCGATAGAGTTCAATTTCTGTAATTTGCATTAAGAAAAATGATCTTTTACTGAATGTCAAATTTAGAGATTTAAAATAGCATTTTTCAGTTTAAGTCTTAATTATATGGATAATTTTCCTTTTAGACATTTTATCTTTCTTAATTTTTAAAACTTTATCCATGTGAAATCTTATTTGTAGTTACCAGCAGAATTTATTTGTTCTCACCAATAGAATCATTTAAGTGTTAGAAATTTTATAAAATGATTCAGCAGATGTAGTTTGCGGAGCATTTCAAAACTATTATCCTAAGAATTATATTTAAAGAATCAACTTCCATTTTTGGATTTCTTCAATTATGCTAATTCTATGAAGCTACACAAATTGTTTTTCATTCCTTTTCTGACAATAAATTTGCATTCCATCTTTCTATCATAAAAAGAAATTTGATTTGGGTCGTACTCTTTAATCCATTACTGAAAAGTATAATGATTAAGCAATTGATTTTAATTCTTCAAATTCATAATATGTGTCAATGATATTGGTTTCGTTCTTTATATGATCAGAATTATAATCTCATTTACCAGCATCATAATTAATAAGCAAATTAAGATGCCATCTTATACTCTGTTCCATAGCAGAAAACAGAGAAGAAAAAACAAGTTGAGGAAGAAGAATATGTAGATGTGAATATTTACTGTTCCGTGGATGCAATTTCAAATGGTTTGATTCTTTCTATTGCAATTCAATAGGAAATTAATATTCCAAGAAAGAAACAAATAGAAGCTGACACCCAAGAGGAAAAAAAAAAAAAAAACAACCAATACTATTTCCTCGTATCTTATGGGAAAAAAAGGACCATATTATTTAATTATTGATTAACACGTAATTTTTCTTTTAAATATATAGATTAACACATAATGACTAAACTGCCCAAAAAAACAGCATTTCAGATCCATTATGATAACATATTTGTTCTGTTTCAGTCGAGGAGGCCGAATGCTTCTAGCAACCCGGCAAGATTGGTAGGCTTTACCAGAAATGCATCTACTCGAGAAGCCTCAACAAGATCCTCAATGAAAAGTCTCATTCTAGTAAAGCTTGATTGAAATTGCTACTTAGCGTTGTTGTTGTGTTTAATTCAGTTTGATGATTCTGAGTCGCTTGTAATTCAAATTTTATCAATCAGAATTTGTATGTAGTTGGTGAACGGAACTTTTGTATCACCTGCATTGAGATGAGTACGAATATGGGTGGCTAAAAAGTTTGCGATTCATTACTTGCACGAGTTCAATTCAATAATTAGCTCGTTCAAATGAATTTCAAACCATTGACAAACTAAGCTATCGAGCTCAAATCATTCACGAATTAAATTGAAACTGGATCCAACTCGTTCGAAAGCAGTTCGCAAACTAGGTTAGCTCGATATGTACATGTGTTATGAAAAATAATGTAGTAGTTTAGGGTCAATGCACCTATACCCTTGTCTAAGCACAAAATTAATAATTTATTAACTTGCTCGGATAAAAATATAAAAGTGTAATAACTAGTAAACAAAATAAACTCTTAGTTAGTACGAAAGATAAGTTAGCAAAATTAAAAATCATTAAGTCAATCAAATTACAACTCGTCAATCAAATTTTGTTTAAATTAATGATTAATTTTGTATTTTTATTAATACAAAAATTAGTCCAAAACATACCAAATTACAATATAACATTTGTTTGTTTATCTAAACACAATTAATAAAAGAAATTTAATAATAATAACTACTTATTATTTAAAGTTTTGCAAAATTATTAGTAATAATTAAGATATATATGGTATGTTAATCACTACTTGTTATATTAAGTTTTGCAAAACTATGAGCAATTTACAAAGCACATGTGTTAATTTTAATCAGTTATCTCCAACATCACATTTTACATTCTAATAAAAAAAACCAAATATACGGATTGTTTCTTATAAGAAAAAAAAATCAATGAAGTAATTGGTTCTTATACCCATATATAGATCCAACAATACAAAATGAATGATTTGTCACACTTTTTTAGTTTTGGATGTATTCATTTTTTTTCACAATTTACATACAAAATATCTTCATCACTGAATGGCTCAATTTCGCATGGAGATCGCTTATGTTCTCTATTTTGATAAGCATTTTATGAGATTAGTTTTAATCAGCATATTGTAGTGATTTTCAAAAACAAAATACAATGTTAACTAGAAAAAAAAATTAGTACATCTAATTCAAATTAATTTGAAATAATAGAGTAATTGTCATAGAGTTGTATGCTGGTGTCATGTTCTCAAAAAGAATTCTATTAGTTTGAAATAATAAAGGAAGCTTGGTTCCTATCAACTTGCACAGAAAATCAAAGTACTGTACTTTCTAGTTGGTTTTCTATATTTATCAGTTTGATAACTCGAACTGAAACCTCTCATTATAATATATTAATACGAGTAGAACTAGGGTGTTCCTAAGTTCATCAAGCTTCTTTGTGAACTCAACTCTAAAACCTATCGAATTGGTTTCAAACGACGAATCTAAACCGTTAGAATCCTTCTACCTTATGAGTGATGCATCTACATGTGAAAATTTTAAGGTTTTGAATTAAATTAGTATAAAGTCAAGTGGTCAAAATTAGAAGGTTTATAAATTAATTTTAATGCATTCATTTTTTGGACGCCTTTTGACCACTTGACTCTATACAAAATTAATTTAAAATTTTAAAATTTTTGTATGTAGACGCATCACTCGTAAGGTAAAAGAATTTCATCAGTTTGGATTCATCGTTTGAAGCTAATCCGATAAATTTTAGAGTTGAAACTTGGTGAACTTAGGAACACCCTAGTTCTACTCTTATAATATTATTGGTAACCAAGTAATGTTTAGCTGGTGTGATTCCTACGTGGCTTGTTCCGATGTTGTGTTTTGTGTACTTACTAGGTGATAACAATTAGTTCACAAAATAATATGTACATAAGATAATAATTAATAATTAGTTTTAAACTTCCAAAAATAATTTTTTCATAGCCACTTATAATTTGCCAATTGTAAAATATAAGAATTCAAAATAAAGACGTGCAATGCTATTATCTTTTCCATGATGATCAAACAACTTTTTTTATTTTTGCTATTATTGATCCATAATTCATCATCTCAAGTTGACCTCTGGCCATGCTAATCAACGGGCAGCTCTTCTTTAATTTGCCGATATTTTGCTTATGTAAATGGGTCTCATAATATTTTAGAATTTTTAAGTCTTTTAATAATGTACGTGTCTATTATTTTTTTCAACACTCAAAGACCACCTTAATCTTGAACTCACCTGATATATAAAACCTAGAATCGTGATGGGATACAACATTATATTCATCTTTTAATTTTAGAGTTGGCTATCACACAAAAAAAAAAAAAAGACTTGTGTTATCAGTTTTTAAGCTTCGATACTTTTTACATTAAGGAGAGAGATGTCTATGTATGGCTTTCTTTCAAGTTTCTCAATCTAAACTGTCATTAGCCTGTTAGGTAATAGTAATTTTTTGTCTTAATTTCATTTCAAAACGGGAGGGGGTGCTTGATGTGTTTGCTCTACCTTCTCTCATTTCAGCTAGCTGAATAAAAAAATATTGTGCAAGACTTTCTTATTGTACTATGTAATATTTCCAGTAATTTTGTTACGTATGGAAAGTGGTGCACTACTTTTCCACAAAGCAAACACAAAAACGTCTGTTCAAATCTACAATATGAATGACTTGCATGGATGTGCTCCTATTGCAACAAAAGGGCGTGAATTTACAAACAAATTAAGGTACAAAAAAGCTTAACGTAAAAGTATTCAATAGCAACGTACTTAAATTGAATAGCACCTCGTACAGTTAGTATAAAAGTGAAAGTACAAAGTTTGTCGCTATCTGCAAGTTAAATATCATATAATTTTGCATTTTCCTAACACTGAATATCCTCAAGTCATAAACCATCCTCCTCTAAAAATAAACCATCAAATGTTAGAAACAAAATTTTGCAGATTAATAACAATCATACGGCCTGCAACTATGAAAAGCAAACAATGTCATCTTGGCTCGATTCAACTAAAAGCACATTATTCTTCAATTAGTACGCGAGCTAGCTTTATCCTGTCTAACTCACCTTTTGTTCAACAGACAGATACCAACTAAAAGCTGAAACAGATTGTCATTCCTTCAACACAAAGGAGTTACAAGGTGATTCCCATAATCAAATTGCAACATTTATAGTATGTACCTTGGAGATGGGTCTTAAAGATACAAGTTCTCCCAGGGGCTTGGCATTGAAGAAATTGAGTTAGTTCCAACCCATTATTGGAAGCAAAGCTTTTAAAACTTTACATCCTTCATGAATTTTCAGTTCATTAGAATCACTTTTTCATATAAATATGAAGGAATTCAGGACAATCAACCAAAAGTATACAAACTGATGGGCTGCTTAGTTTTGTGAAGGTTCTATCCTCCCTTTCCCTTTCCTCATCCACTTGTATGTACTTACCTTCTTTTCTAGTTGTTCATGATGAATTATCATCAACAATAGATTCTATGATGAACACTTCACACATAATCTTTGTAGCAACAATGTATCAGATAACAATACAGTTAAGGTCTTGTTGAAATTGCATTTTCATATAGACTACCGTTTAAATAAGCATAAAGACAAACGCATTTATAACCATCAGGCTAAATCATCTCCAAAAACAATCATTTGCAAACTTCTAATGTAAGAACATTCGAACAACTAGCTTACATACAGCACGATAATGACCCTAGATAATACAAACTATGCATTAAAATTACTTCATACGACCCAAGGTAGAAAACACACTGTTAAAAAAACAGTTCGAACGATAGCTTAAACAGATCTACTAAATACCAAAATACATATCGGTAGTACGAATTAAGACTTTTTGCAGGACATGCTTCATCTTCACCACCCTGTCGTCCCTACAAGAAAGTCGCGAGTAGAACGTTTTAGGTTATTAGAAAACGCATATCGGTATGTTTACGTTCAAGGATTGCCAAAACACAATAACAAGGGATGTCAATTCTGAACAGAACTGATTTGACAAGTGTTGGTTCCAATCAGTTCTAGCAATGTCGGACCAATCTGACTTTTACACAATCCCAACCAACCCGGGTATTACTTAATTTATCCGGCAATAATGTACTTGTGAATAAGCAGATAGAATAGTTGGGTTCAACTGCCTTCTCTCTTTACAAGTTTGAGAATTAAAAGTTTTAAATTCAACAAATTAAAACTACGGATGCTGTGTATGTCACTTCCTCTATGTGCAACATAGAAGATTGTGGGTACCAAGAGAAACCATCCACATCAATGGAGATTTACAAACCTCTTGATGCCTATTAAACCATAGCCAAAAATTACATGGGTCATATCTAATGGTCGTGTTATTTGAATTTTAGTTTTTTATTATCAGACTTGTAAAAGATTTAGGCATAACAAGAGGTGCAGAAATAAAGGCAGTTTACCACTCAGACACTAGCTAGCTGTTTTTCGAAATCAATAAAAATTAAAAACGCTTTAAAATTCCGGATAAATAAAAGAGATAAGACCAAACAAAGCCGGTGAAATATAGTGCTCATAAAATCAGGTCAGTCCAGACCCAATATTGTATCTCTGAATCTCCACAGCAGGACAAAAAAGCACAAAGGGTACTAGGACTGAGGTAACCAACCTGCCCAGTTTACATTGAAGGGAGTCGACCTAAAACCAGAGGAAGACTTGAACCAGTGATAACACAAACATAGAACCTGGTATTTGGTCACAGTATAATAATTTTTTGGCAATCCTTGGGACGTTTTATTCGTTGTTCAAGTTTCGCAATCACCTGATAGACGAGACTGCCGCATTAATTAGCGCCTACTGCGGGTCACACCAGACCTCAAACCAGGATTGCGGGCAAATTGGAGACGCAAAACAGACGAATCACGGTCATGGTCATCAAGTCTATAACCTGCAAAAGTAATCGCAGTGACGATTTATGCACAAACTGGAAACGCATTGTGGACAAACGAACCACTTAAGCTGTTTCATAGCATACGGACAGATAAAATATTCACATGAAACTTGGCATGTATCAGATCGTACTTCTGCATATTTAATTGGTTTCAGTAATGTGAATACACCTCTAAAATCCATTATTATTACCAGTTAAAACATATAAAGATGTGAAAAAATTTAACACTGCAACATGACAATTAATAATATATTTTTTTAATCATATCCGGAGGGGTTCAGGGAAATGCAACGCCAGAAGTCGTGTCGAGTAAAGAGCCATCCATATCCATAAAAAATAACCTACTTCGAACCTTAAAAGCAACTTATATGGCAAACAGATTAAGAGTAGAAACAAGAAATTAGCCCCTGCATGGCCAAAAAGTGCGCACTGACTCGACATCAGATTGTAATTGCTTTCAATAATAGAGTCTAGGAAGGTGTAATAGAGTCCAGGAGCGCTTTGGGAAGCTTTTGCTAAGGTATAGAGGAACAGCACGACGTGGATTTTATCTCTCGCCACTGATGTGTGTTAACTTTGGAAATTATAATGGTTCACGAAAGATTTGGGTTCCATATGATCGAAGCTTCAAATTGTGATTTTAGCAAACTATGAGAATCTGAACTTAGTCAAGCTGCGTTTCAGCACAAGCTTCTAATCCTCCCTCTCAAGTCATGAGATTCAAATATAGTTAATCTTTGATCTCCGAAGACAATGTGCATACTAAAATGGAACATATACTGAGCAGCATGCCATCTTTAAGCAAATACGATAACGACACGAAATACTAAGGTATGCAGTCTAAGGGGAATGCAAAATTAATTATGCTCCTAACAAAGAAAATATCATGATCAAGTGCTTTCCAAAGTAAAAACTTACCTTGCAAAGCATCCAATGCAACAGCAGCATGTGCAGGACTAGCGAAATCAACAAAGCAGAGGATGTGAGTCGAGCCTTCTTTCTGCATAAAGGAGAAAATAAGGAGATTGAAAATTCAATAAAAAGTTTCTCAAGAATAATAGTGATTGTGAATAAAATATAAAGTTGCAAAACTTGCATAGTATTCAACTTACATGCTTTGGCTCCTTGTTGACAAGTCTCACCTCACGGTACCCCACAAAAGGGCGGAAAATATCTACACGAGGGAAAAAGTCAAGACCAAACAAATTTGAACAAAAGTTCAAAGCTAAGATTAGAAATTACTTGAGACCCCTTCATATAAGTTTGGTAATTCCTGTTACTTTCTTATTCCCAAATAAAATAAGATAATAGCAGGTCGAACACAATCTCACAAACGCTCATCCCTCACAAGTCACAACACAACCAACAATAGAAGAAAAGAACTGCATCAAAACACCCCCACAGGCACCAACAATTCAAAGAGGTTGAAAAGGATACGGGAAACTTCCCGGCGAGTACAGTTGGAAGGGAGGCCTTCCACATACAAGGTGCTAGACGCATCAGGAGGGAGAGAGAGAGGTGGTGCCTCCTGCCTTGCACTAATAGCACGCCGGTCATCCAAGGGGTAGCCACCAATTCCTCCAGCCCTAGCCGGTTCTGGAGCAGCCGTGCTGGATAGCTATTCATTAAGAATCATATCCAATTTTAGATCTTTATGTAAAAAATACTCTCATTCATACAAAGTATTCGAGATTATAGGTGCTGTTTACTCTAGGTATTTCTCAATTTGAATTCAGAGGCTTCTTTTGCAAGTAATATCCAGCTGTTAAAGGAGAAATTGAGATGGAAATGGAAATGGAAAAACTGTCCTAGTGCTCATGATTAAATGTATTAATTATTGTTGTTGACTTGGTTCCACAAACTACGAGGTAAAGCCAAGACCACGATGTGTGTACTTCCACTAATAGGATCATCAATAAGTAGATAAAATTTGTTATTTGGGGAATAAAAGGAAGTTTTGGGATGCTTTTCAAAAGAGGATGATCCAATCTCAAGGAGTCATCCTTTTGTAGAGAAGGAACTAATAATATTAGTAACTCATACCCCATTGCGCAAGTAACGGTCATAGGAAGCTCCAATTGGCTCCGTGTCTCTGACAATACGATACCCAGGCCTCTCATCTTCGCGGGAGGGGTAATATGGGGGCAAGTCTCGGCCACCTGGCACATCTGTAAATAAAACTACCCAAAATTATCACAAGGTACTACAGGTAAGATATTTAAAGAACAAATTTACTCAGTCAAATATTGAGTCCAAATATATGTAAAAGACAGAATAAATCTAGCTAGTAAAAGGATACAGAATTGTGGGCTACCAAATTTCACAAACTCGCAAAAACAATATGTTCCCTGATATTTTAACACAAACACAGACAGCACGGACTAAGAGATGGAGAGAAACTAACTAGACAGAATTCAGTTTAGCTAACAATTAAACAAAACTTCTAAATAACAAACCACCATATTCAGCAGCACGTGATCGCTTGAGAGTATCAGAGGAAGGAGGAGGGATAGCCGCTGCCCCTGGTGGTGCCCGGTGGTCGCTGTACCTCCAGTCTGGCAATTTTTCTCCTAGAGAAGACAGATAAATTAAATAGCATGTTAATTTTCTATCAGATCTAACAAAGATGGGTTCTGTTATTTCGCATGAAAGTTTAAAAACTGGGCATTGTAACATCATGTAAAATTTTGTACGAGAGAACCTAAATCTTCTCTTTCTTGAGACGAAACGTAGAAATTTCGATGCAAGAGATCGATCCTAACGGATTAATAGTAGAATTAAGAATTTTTATAAGAGAAACGGACGAACCAGCGTAATCGGGGCGGGGTCGCTTGAGAGGAGCGGAAGAAGACGGAGGAGCGATTGCGGCGGCGGCGGCCGACCCTGACACAGGCGGTGGCTGCGCCACACGAGGGTCGCTGTACCTCCAGTATCCTTCAGCCATTTTTCTCCTTCTAGTTGGGTGGGGGAACCGAGCTAGGGTTTTATTTTCACGCGACGAGAGAAAAAGAGAGGAGCACGGTGCGTCTTGCGTGTGCGCCAAATATCTCTCTTTTCACGAAGTGCAGAAATTAGAATCGGAAATGGGGACTTGTCAAATTGTGATGCGGCAAATTTGGCGAGTCATTGAATCGGTAGTCGGTTACAGATACTATAGACGGTTTTAGGACGCAGGAAATATTTTTGGGAGAAATTTATAAATAGAGGATGATTTCTTTATTTTATTTTTTTTACCTCTATCATGTCTTTATATTTTAAAATGTTAATAATTTAAAATTTAAAATTTAAATATTTAAATGAGGAGGGTTCAAATGTCTTCATTTTTTGTACCTCTATCATGCCTCTATTATTTAAAACTTTAATAACTCAAAATTTAAAACTTAAAATTCAAAATAAAACCGTTGGACATGAACTACATCATTTTATTTATGCACGTGTAAAAAATTATGGCATTTCAACTTTGTTTTGGCTGTCATCTTGAACTTGTAAAAATGTATACTAATGTGGATAATTTCTAGACGTTGATTTTTTAACTTGTTGATTCACATAAAAGCAAAATTGAAATGTGATAATTTTTTATGAGCACATAGAGAAAATAACATAGATCGCATCTAACGGTTTTATTTTGAGGTTTAAGTTTTAAACTTTGAGTTATTAAAGTTTTTAAAAATGGAGGCATAATGAAGACACAAAAAATGGAGACATTTGAACTATTCTCTATTAAAATAAAATGGTTAGATGTGATTTATTTAATTTTCACTACTTGCTTATAAAAAATTATCACATTTTGATTTTGTTTCTGTGTGCATCAATAAGTTGAAAAAATGAACATCTAGAAATTACTCACATCAAAACATTTTTTACAAGCTCTTGATGACAAACACAATAAAATTGAAATGTCATATTTTGACACGTACATATTAAAATAATGTAGATCATATCTAATGGTTTTATTTTGACTTTTAAGTTTTAAATTTTGAGTTATTAAAGTTTTTAAAAATGAAGGCATGATGGAGACACAAAAAATGGAAGCATTTGAACCCTCGTCTTATAAATATATTTTTTAAATTTTGTGATTTAGAATTTTAGATATTATTTATCAAAAAAAACTAAATTAGTTATTTGCTGGTTCAAATTTATAATCTTTATAATATGTTCATCTTTTATATAATCAATTAAAATACATAGTAATATTAATAATAATAAAAAGTGAGGCCTATGGTAATATGCATGTTACGGATTGATTTGTGCTATAGTTACTTATCTCTATTTTCAAAGTTCAGACAGTTGATCCGAACGATTAAACACGATCTTCGTATGAAAATGTACTTTGTAGACCAAATTTTAGATTTAATTTTTTTTTACTATCTTTTTAGGTATGTAGAAAATCTCTAAAAATTATGGAACATGTGAAAGTCGTTATTTTCCACCTATTTCTAAATAGATAGTAAATAATTTTTTTTTAATTTACTGTCTATTTGCAAATAAAAAATTTAAATAGATAATCAATCTGAACCGTTCAACATAACCTCCATTTAAAAATGTACTTATGTTTAAATTTTACATAGTTTTAGAAGTTTTTACTATCTTTTTATAGATAGGTGGAAAATTACTTAATCTAAAAATTACAGATTAATTAAAAATAGTGATTTTCTTTCTATTTAAAAAAAAAGTTAGTAAGCAAATACATTTTTATGTGGAGATTATTTTAAACGGTTCAGATCGACTTATGGCCACACCTCAATTTGGTCTGCAAGTAGTGATTCTCTCAAGTATTCTCTCTCTCTATGGGGACGAATAATGGCTTACCGATCGTTCGAATATCAAAACGAAGTCATAATACCAACCAATCGGCCAACAAAATAATTCATGCTCATTATAGAAATTATTCAAATTTTTAGCGGTCAATATGGTAGTAAAATTTTATGACGATAAACTCAAATTATAAGGGTGTTTTGTAATTTATCAGCACAAATAACAATGTTAATTAAAGTTAACAGTTGGAACTAGTTGTCACAAATTAAAAATTCTTGAGTTATTGTAAAATTAGTTTCTCGGAGCGCAAATTGCGACAAGGTGAAATTGTGAAAGAGTATGGCGACATTATTTGCAAAAATAAAAATTATTTTGAACTTTATTTTTACTGTAATCGATTCGGAATCAACTATAAAAGTATTTGGCATTCGCGATTCAGATCTCCTACCCCTACATGGGTAGGAAATTTCTGACCCTAAAGTCATTGACACGTGGTCCGGAATGGATTTTGAGGCAAAACTATATTCAATATTTAAATGTCAAAATCCACTTCAAATCCATGCGGCAGAAATTTCCTACCCACAGAGGACAGGTGATATGGTTCCGATATAAAGAAATAGAGTTAATTTTTCTATTTACTCTCCAAAATTTCTGCATTTTTCTCCTTACACTCTTTACTATATCTATTATATCTCTTAATTATGTTTATTTTTTTCTATTTACCCATATAGATTGTTATCTATAATTAAGTACTAGTATCGTACCGATACATTGTAACGGGAACATATTATAAGAGAACAAAATAAAAAACTCATACAAATTAATATATTTTCATAAAAA
Source organism: Carex kokanica (assembly GCA_025461125.1). Taxonomy (NCBI): domain Eukaryota; kingdom Viridiplantae; phylum Streptophyta; class Magnoliopsida; order Poales; family Cyperaceae; genus Carex; species Carex kokanica. The sequence continues at coordinate 2,950,904 of JAJGRX010000142.1, read as the reverse complement.
AATTCAGACTAAATTACAAATAACATTACTAAATAACATATTAACATTTACACATAAATAACATTACTTGAATGACATACTTCATTAAAAAACTCGAGATATGTAGTGGTTAGAACTTGTCAATGGGTAAATTTTATTTTCTACGTAACTCGAGGTCTTGCAAAGTTCTTTGTAACAGGTTAATGGGTAAATTTCATTTTTTTTTATGCCAGAACTGTGTGCACGCTAGAGAAAGAATTAGAAAAAAAACTCAAATTGAAGAAGAAAGAAAATATAGGAGGGTATAATTGGAAATATAAAAATTAAAGTGTGTGAATTAACTGTAAGGATAAATAAGAAAGAAAGAGTGAGATAAATATAATATATTGAAGTCTTGAGATTAAATAAGAAAATTAGCAGGAGTTAGAGGTACACTGAAAATTCATCTAAAAAAATAACATTTTAGATTAGTATTAATTTGAGCACTTATATTAGTGAAGTGAAACCGTCAACAATAATAAAAATAAACCACGAGAGGGAACATATTGCTCTTACGTGGCATACGAGCCATTTTTTTTCTCATTAATTATACCGTAATCCTGTCAATCATAACAAACCCTCTTTTTCTAGGGTCCGACTCAGCTGTTTTTCTGAGAGAAAAGCAGCAACCAGTTTTTTCAGATTCAACCATTCAAATTCATCGAGATTTGAACATGAAAAAATTTCTTTATCGAGATGCATAAAATAAATTTTTTTGAATGATTAAATCTAGAAAAATAGAATCTTGTTTTTCTGTCGAAAAAGCAGCAGAGTCCATTCCCTTTTTCTAAGGTTCAGTTAAAAGAAGCAGAGTCAAAGGAAAAGACTCATCGGTAACGGTTTATCTATCTTCCCATTTTCGCTCAAGATTTCAAGCAATCAGAATTCTTATGATAATATTTGCTCGCCTAGTGTTGTTGAGAAGATCCACCTAAAACTGCAAGTGACGTGGCCTTGTGCATCGCTGGGCATTGCCATTGTCATGGTGCACAACAAATAACAATTTAAAATTCCCGTCACCAAATACTGAAACGGGGGTTAACTAAAGAATTTTTAACTAGTTTAATGGGCATTTTATACAATTTCCTAGTTTAAATTGAGTACTTGTTACAAATTTCAAATCTAACCGGTATCTTAAAAGAGCTGTTCAAATATTAGATTTAGCCCTAGTCTCAACTTATCTGAAATCTGTTATAAAATTGAACACAATATTTTTATAACTAAAATAATTCTCAAGTTCACGTGGTTAATTGCCTCAATTTAATATCCAAATTGCCAATCAATCAAGTGTAATTTTAATTCCGGTAAATTAGCGTCGCTTTCTTATTTTAACGGATCAACTAAAATTAAAGAAAGCCCGACCTCACTGAGGTAGTGAGGTCTAAACCCGGCATGCACTCTGCTGACTCGATCGCTACATGATTGTTAACAGAGTGCATGCCTTAGGAAAACCGAGTTGATTTTTTAGTTTTTTACCCAAATTGCATCGCTCACCGGTAATCTCCAATTTGACGGAGCTTTAGATCTCAATAAAGAGATTGCGGGTTTTTTGTCGATTCACCTTCTCAAAGACCCCCGAAAAAATCATTACTGTAGTCTGTAGGTCCCACAATTCAGCGATTAAAATTGCTTTCTGAATCGACGATCCGGGAGCAGGTATCGATTTCTTCCTCTTGAGAGCGACATTCCTACCTTCTCCCAACAGTCTCTAGCACAGCAAAAGAAAGTATACTTTATAAACTCCAACGGGAGAAAGGAAGACTCAAGCTTGACCTCAATAGAAGAGATTGTGTGAGAGAGATGGGAATTCTCTCAAACCGGGTGGAGAGGTCGGAGATCAAAGCGGGAGATCATCTCTATACTTGGAGAGCTGTCTATACTTATTCCCACCACGGTGAATTATCTATTCCCTTTTTCTTGATTGTACTATCACCTTATCCACTAATTTCGGAGTTGTTGTTTTTAGAGTTATTAGGAGAATTTCAGATGGTTAGTGTTCAATGTCATTGAGCTTTGCAGTTATGTTTTGTTTCGGATTTTCCATGCTTAGCTTAATTGAACCGTTCTTAATTACTGAATTGATAGACAACGCCTGATAACGATTGATTTAGTTTCCGATGCTTTTGTGATTGCATTAGCAGTTATTTGTCTATTTCTATCATACGATTGAGCAATTAAACTGCATTGGATCTGGAGCGGGAGTATGCCTTTATTTTTTCTATCCCATTTGACTTCTTAGAGTCTTTATTCTCACCGGTGTCAGAATTTGCCCGATTTTCCATACAAGGGGCTATTAAATTTCGCTAATTCCAAGAAATCCCTTTTCATGAATATAAAAGTTTGCTTTTTCTAAGTTTTGCGAAGTTTACTGATTCCGCTTGGTTTAATGTTTCTTTATAACTAAAACTAATATGTGAGACAGTGAGAGAGAAATCCAGTGTTGAAAGCAATTGTTCGGTTGCTTGGTTGATATATCTTAGTCAAGCCAAAACTTATGACCCAAGTCATGAGTTCACTCACCTAAAATAATTGCTTCCAAGTTTGACTCTCTGCCCTGTCATTATCTGTTCCTATTTTCTTATATTTTCCTTATTTTTTTCATAAGGCATAACAAATAGTAACTGGACTTCTATCATATCCCTTCTCATTTTTCATTTAAAAAATATGAACTCTTGGCCTTTTTGTCATAATCTTTCCCATCAAATAATGCTCATTCACATTTTGTTTTACTCATTTACAGCTCAGTCAATCTTTTTTAAAAGTAGTGGATAAATCCACGTCTTTCTATTGAAATCAGTTTGACCATGTCCAGGTACATAAAACAGGTACCTAGAACACAGCCGGTATTACATCAGTTTAGTTACGAAAGATTACCAAATAAGCGTTCTATTGAGCTATAAAATCACATCTTGGCCTCATTTTCAATGTTGAAACTAAAAAGGTTCATTTATGCACATGCTACTACAGAGCTTTCAAAAATTTCAATGCTTGACTTTTCAAAATGTATCTACATATACTTTAATTGAGAAGTTAACTTCTAGCTTTTGCTTTGATTACTTGCTGGTAATTTCCTATGAAGTTGCTGTCAAGGTCTCCATTCTAGAATTGTAAAGGAGGGGACCCTCACTGTAATAATTCACCCTTCATGACAGAATAAAGTTAGTGAAGTTCACCTTTTACTTTGTTAGGAACCATTTGCTAGCTCAATATGATCCTTTTCTCTATTCATGTGGGGTTGTTCTTGTGTAACTTTTTCACAATCATGATGCCTTCAAGGAAAGCTGTTATGCTAACCTGTAAATTCTTCAATTCAGATCATTTACCTTTTTTGACTGACACAATGCAGTACAGATTCGTGGCATTACGGTTTAGACAGAGGATCTAAATCATGAGAAAATCTCTACTTGGAGTACTTGTACCATGATGGTGCCAGTATCGGATTTAGAGAGTTCATCAGTAACATTATTACCTTATCATATATACATGCACCAATTATGTAATACAAGGGAGATAAGTTCAGAAATTGTAAAAAAAAAAAAAAAAAATTATTCTTCTAAATTTGATATCTGCTTATGGCTCACTGAGAATTGCTCCTCCGGAATGAGGATATATATAATTATCTTAAATTTCATATACAGGAATCTATGTAGGAGGAAGCAAAGTCGTTCATTTCACCCGCAAGAAAGATTCCGATCCATCCAATCCAGACCCAGATCCTCTTCCTTCCAGCTGCCTGACCTTCCCTGACTGTGGGTTCCAGCGTCCAGATAGTGGGGTCATTCTCACCTGTCTCGACTGCTTCCTCAAAAATGGCTCTCTGTACCAGTTTGAGTATGGGGCCCACCCGTCAGTCTTTCTGGCGAAGCTCCGCGGTGGCACGTGCACGACCGCTCAGGCTGATCCTCCTGAAACAGTGGTACTGAAATATAGAATTGGATATACAATAATTCTAATGAATAGGAATGTAATCCATAATGTGAGCCTTGTTGGATTTGAACTTAGGAAATTCAATTGTTTGCACCTGAAACGATGCTATCTTATTTCTTAACAGGTGCACCGTGCAATGTACCTCCTCCAAAACGGGTTTGGGAACTATGACGTATTTGAAAACAACTGTGAGGATTTTGCAATTTACTGCAAGACAGGTCTTTTACCGATGGATGATCCAGGTATTGGGCGGAGTGGTCAGGCTTCAGCCGTGGTCGGGATGCCCTTAGCAGCACTGTTGTCAACTCCGTTTAAACTCTTGGTTGGTGGGCCTGTCGGCATGGCGACAGTGACGGCCGGGATGTATTGTGCTGGGAGATATATTACAGACATAGGAGTGAGGAAGGATGTGGTAAAGGTGGAGGTGGAGGGTCTGGCAGCACACCTCGGTTGGAGGGAATCAGGCGGCGAAAGGGATTTAATTGATTTGTCAGAAGAGGAAGTGGTGGTGCTGGAAGAGGAGGAACAGGTGGATGAGGAAGAAGAGAGTAGAAGAAAGAGGAGAAGAATGATTTAGAAGTATTGGGTAATAGGAAATAATAATTAATGATAATTATTAATTGATTTAGTGTTGATAATTTGGGTTGAATGATATGCGGTTAAAATAAAATTCTACGGTGCATTAGTACGTTCGATCTAGTGCAGAGCTTAACTAGAAAAATATTTGTGGAATTTTGGTTAACTGATATGATCACCGTTGATCTGTCTACATATATGGACTTTTGTGCAATTGATGTATAAACCCCTATTCCAAGTTGAACTAACAAGTTAAGCTAGGAAAATCCATCAATTCATGTTACGGGGTAGAGGCAGATTTTTTGGAAACAGCATTCTCATAGCTTCCTCACTGCATTAAGTTGAGATATGAGAGCACCAACTAATTTTGTATTGGTTTATGGACTAAGCATAACAACTTAAATTCTGTATAGTTACCCATGATACAAGTCTAACTCGTATGTAGGGATGTAAAAAATCACGCAGTCATCGGATACATCACGGTATGGTACGATATGATTCTGTCATAGCATGACACGTGTGCTGGCCATGTGTCGTGACCATTCGCTTGACATGACTATCTTTTGTAAAATTGGGGTACACATTTTGACAGGGTAGTTTTTAATTCATATTTGTGTATACCTTGTGTTCTGAATGAATTTAAAGTTGCCCTATCAAAATATGTCCTCAAAAAATTAGCACGACATATTACTCAAAAGATCTGATCACGACACGGCACGTGGTCACGTGAGTCACGGGTGATTAGAACCGTTATATCTTAATTGAATGATGAATCTTGAATAAACTGACTTAAATTATAAAAAAAAATTGTTAAATGTGATTAAATATGACTAGTCACGGCGTAACTAATGTATTGTGGCTGTTCTTTTGAATTTGATTATGGCACGGTATGATATGTAAAAATATGACTTTGTCATGGCACAACATGACACGTAAAAATCTGACTTTGTTATGGCACGTCACGTATTATATGTAATGCATAAGACATTGCAATAATACATGTTTGGTTGTACTGGTAATAAGGGGAAATACATTTCTGTCAAAGTGCCTGGAGAGAACCCAATGGCTACCTCAGCCTTTTCTTATAACTACATGCCATGATTGTTTCAATGTGAGTAAAATTTATCATGCCTCTGCTGCTCAGCATTTACCGAATGGGAATCTTTTGAGTTGATGAATCTCGACCATCCAATCTGTTTTAAGATTCATGCGGACTAGATCCGTACTAATATTAAAGAGCCCTCTTATGTTATAAGCAGGAGTCATATTGGCTCTGTTTAAAATCAAATGATTGAGATTTATTAACTTAAAAGATTTCTTTTTAAAATCAGACGGCAGAGAATACGTATTCTGCATTTACCCGGAAGGAACTATGTTCCAAACAAAAGCCTAGGTAGGGCCTAGGTGGAAGAAAAGATGAAAAAAAAAACATATAGACTGATTTATTTATGCATCAAAGTACTGGGATGCATTGGATCCTGCTTCCCCTTGTCGGTTGGTTATTCTCAGTTTGTTGTTTTCAGATTTACCTTAGGTCCTTCACATGGCAAAGAAGATTCCACCAAATTAATAATGATTCTATTCACTAAAAGTTACAAAAGAGATTTGGACGGACTTAGTTACTTTCACTAGCTGGCATGTATCCAATATTTAATGAGCAACTTTTACAGAGGTCCCTCAACTTATCACATATCCATCCGATTTGTATGATTCAGCATGGATCAATTTTAATTCTCAATTATGAGTAGAACTAATTAAGGTATTCTTAAGTTTTCAGGTCTCTCTCTGTTTTTTTATTTTTTTATTTTTTATAATAGCTTTTAAGTCTCTTGATGAGTTTAACTGAAAAACTTATCAGATAGGCTTCAAACGACACATCTAAACTGTTGAAACTGCTCTATTTCACAAGTGATGCGTTTACATGTAAAATTTAGGAGAAATTTCACGTATATCCCTCAAAAACTTTAAAATTATGTATTTTTCTCTCTAAACTTCAAAAACTCACAAATTTACTCATTTTATTATCTTTTATATTAAAACTCATTCTAAAAATTTAAAATACCCATTTTACCCTTTATTAAAAGCATATAAAAGTTCATCAGACTTAAATTTGAATCTGAAGGGTTTTTCTACCGTCCGATCTGCGCACATCGCATTAAGATATGTGAGCATCACATTAAGATCTAGCACGCATGAATCTTAAAGCAATTTCGATCCGTGCGTGTCGCATTAAGATATGTGCATGTCGCTTCAATATGCGTGTGTTCGCATCAAGAGTTGTGCCGATCTTGCGCTTACAAATCTAAAAGCAGTTCGAACGGTAGATGAACTGTTCATATTCAAATTGAGTCTGATGGGCTTTATATGTTTTTAATAAAGGAAAAATGGGTAAATTTGTTAGTTTTTGAAGTTTAGAGGGAGAAATATGTAATTTCAAACTTTAGAGGGGAAAATACGTAATTTTAAAGTTTTTGAGGGGTTTACGTGAAATTTCTCCTAAAATTTATAAATTGTCGAATTAATTTAGTATAAAGTCATGATATCATAAAAAGATGGTTTATAAGTTAATTTTAATGTGTTCATCTGTTATATTTTTTTACCACTTGACTTTATACTAAACTAATTAGACATTTTATAAATTTTACATGTAAAAGCATTACTCGTGAAGTAGCTCGTTTTAACGGTTTGAATTTGTTATTAAAGTCAATACAATAGATTTTTCGAGTTAAGCTCACAAAGAAACTTGGTGAGCTTAAGAACACCCTAGTTCTACTCCTCAATTATAATTTTTTATCTAAATTGAATTAATCTGTTTATTTGATTTCAAAATACGACTAAACTAAACTATTACCTAAGACTATTTATTCAGCTATAATATATCACACCTAGGGATGTGATCATGTGAAGTCCCTCTCTGTTAATGAAACACGTTTACCTGTTTATTCTAATCTTATGATATTAGATAAAAGCGTGTATGGATAAGAATCTGTGTAAAAAAATAAAAAAAATATTTGCTTCTGTAATTGACATCAGAGTCACATGTGATATTTGATTTGATTAATTATATAATATTTATTTTTATGACAAGATTAATTTATATTATATTTTATAGAATTTTGTACTTTAATTTAATTAGTTAGATCTATGTATACAATAATTTATATATTTCATTTAACTACCAAGTTATTTTTCTTAAAATCTTATATGGTAAGCTCGACCTTGGTGCAGAATTTTAATAAAAACAGCGATTTTCAAACCATCTTAATAAATAGTAAAAAAATTTCAAAAAATGTAAAATTTGGTCTCCAAGCACATTTTAATATAGATTGAACATCTAACTGTTTGAAAATGTCGTTTGAAGTCAATTCGATAGGTTTTAGAGTCGAGCTCACGAAGGACTTGGTGAGCTTAGGAACACCCTAGTTCTACTCTATATATATATATAGAGAGAGAGAGAGAGAGATAGACTAATGTGCTTTCGGTAGCACTTCGGCCGAAGTGCTACCGATTCAAAATCGAATTTTCAAAGTCCAAATGGCCGATCCGAACCGTTCAAGTTGTTCTCCATATTGAAATCTGCTTGGAGACCAAATTTTACATTTTTTGGAATTTTTTTACTATTTATTAAGCCACTTTCAAAATTGCTGATCCGGTGGTCCAGAATTTGAAAGCACTGTTTTTACTGTTCACCCATATCAGCAATTTTCAAAGTGGCTTAATAAATAGTAAAAAAATTCCAAATATATATATATATATAGGAAATGGCTAGCATGCTACGCGTAGCATAGAGGGTCTCCGTGCTATGGCTCAATATTTGAGTTTTCAAAATCTTAATGGTCGATCCGAACCGTTCAACATGATCTCCATATGAATATGTACTTGTAAACCAAATTTTACATTTTTTAGAATTTTTTTACTATTTTTTTAGATAGGTAGAAAATCACTTAATCTGAAAATTCTATACCATTCATATCAAGTGATTTTCTACCTATCTAAAAAAATAGTAAAAAAATTCTAAAAACTGAAAAATTTGGTTTGCAAGTACATATTCGTATGGAGATCATGTTGAACGGTTCGGATCGACCGTTAGAATTTTGGAAACTCAAATATTGAGCCGTAGCACGGAGGCCCTCTATGCTACGCGTAGCACCGTAGCCAATTCCTATATATATATATAGAGTAGGGCTATTGTACTTCGCGACTTCACGCTTATATTTCCATTTTGAAAATCCAAAACATCGATCCGAACAGTTCAAGTTGATCTCCATATTGAAATGTGCTTGGAGACCAAATTTTACATTTTTTGGAATTTTTTTACTATTTATTAAGCCACTTTGAAATTCGCTGATCCATTGTGAATAGTAGCAAAATCGTAAAAAATTATGGACCAATGGATCAACGATTTTCAAAGTGGCTTAATAAATAGTAAAAAAATTCCAAAAAATGTAAAATTTGGTCACCAAGTACATTTCAATATGGTGAACAACTTGAACGGTTCGGATCGACATTTTGGATTTTCAAAATGAAAATATGAGCGTGAAGTAAAACATTGGCTTTACTTCGCGAAGTACAATAGCACAATTATATATATATATATATATATAGAGAGAGAGAGAGAGAGAGAGAGAGAGAGTGGTTAATATCAAAACGTTTGCACTAAGGCCCTTATGCAACCAAGTCGTTTTCGGATTTTCAAAGTCTAAACGGTCGATCTAAACTGTTAGATGTGATCTCTATATTAAAATCTACTTGGAGACCAAATTTTACATTTTTTGGAATTTTTTTATTATTTATTAAGCCACTTTGAAAATTGCTGATCACACGGTCCATAATTTGGTTGCACTGTTTTTACTATTCACCCGGATCAGCAATTTTCAAAGTGACTTAATAAATAGTAAAAAATTCCAAAAAATGTAAAATTTGGTCTCCAAGCAGATTTAATATAGATTGAACATCTAACAGTTTGGACTTTGAAAATCCGAAAACGACTTGGTTGCACGAGAACCTTGGTGCAAACGTTTTGATATTAGCCCCCCTCTCTCTATATATTTTTTTTGAAAAAGAACCCTCTCTCTCTCTATATATATATATAGTTTTCGACTATACGTTGCTTGAGATCTTGTAGTAGCAACAAAGTAATATTTTGTACTAAAAATTGAGAAATTTTAGTTTTCAAGTAAAATTTTATCGCATTATAATGTTTAAACAAGTTGATATTGTATTATGTTATTAAGTGTAGAGATTTAGTTTTTGCTAAAACATAAAACCTTTCCAACCAAAAATTTCTCTCAAACCCTAACATTTATCTAAATTTCCTCCTGAGTATTCCCGTCATCTCTCCGTGGGATCTGTAGCCTCTGCATTAACTCAAAAGGGAATCTTTGAGTTAATGGATTTCAACCGTTTGATTTTAAACGGAACCAATCCGGCTCGTGTTTATAACATAGGAGACTTTTAATATTAGTGCAAATCTTATTAGCACGAATCTTAAACAAATCGGACAGTCGAGATTCATTAACGCAAATGATTCTCTTTTGAGTTAATGCAGAGGATATGAATTCCTCTCCGTGCCCTACAAAGCCTAAATATAGTTGTCAATTATCCGGTTATTGAAGGAATGGGGCCGGTTCGATGATCGGTCAGAGTCGTTTGATTCGCATCATAGTGCAGAGAACTTTAAGATTCGTTCATATCAAGTGCATATGAATCTTGATGCAGATCGAACGGTTCTGATTGGACATTGGACTGTATGGATAAGAGCACACAAATCTTGATGATAATCAAATGGCTCTGACTGGACATCAAACCGAATTTGATCTAGTGACCATTAGACCGCTCCCACTTCGTTATTGAAATCTCTTTGGGATTTCGACGTAGTTCAGTTGAGTTCATGCTCGTGTCATTCATCTAGGGTCCCATTTGCTACACAGTCAATAATAAGACGGAAGAAACTAGAACATGAACCAAGAAAAGGAGAAAGAAAGATGATCTGAATTTGTTAGGGAAGAAACAATAATTTTGGATCACCTACTAAGCAGAGAAGAAGATTTGAATTTGTTAGCGAAGAAACTACAATTTTGGGTCACCTACTAACCCGATAATGGTCTGAACACAAGCACGAAAGGAGGAGAAGAATCAAGGGCAGTTCTATCTCTCCGTCTCTGTTCTTCTTTCGTGAAAGGTTTCTGATCAGGGTTAATTGTGTAACAAACCTTATTATATCGAATCCATAATTTGACAAAAAGTATTGGCTAAATTCCCACAACTTAATAAAACAAGACGAAATGGTACATTTTTTTATTTACTTTACAAATGAAAATAAAGGATGCTCTAGGCTCTAGCTGTCTAATTTATAAACACGGTATATTTTACTCTTTTCAAGATATATGCAAAAGGCAGCATATTTTGAATTCGGGCCCTTCTTTATGGGCTCGAAAAAGCTTAACTTGTCATTTGTGAAGGCCGAGAAAAGAGGTCCTATGATAATTTTTTTGAATCTGATTCAATATTCCTACAATAATCAATTGGGCCAACTCTAATTGTACTTTTACAAACTAATTTAAGCCATCCTAATTTGACCGAAGAACAAAGACATAGACTATAGACTAGACTGAACTTGCAGAAAAAATAAAAAATCAACGAGATCAACCTTCCGGTCAACCAGTGACATAGAGCTCATCGGAACCGTTAGTCGTTGATCAGACGGTTTAACCATCACATACTCCTCCATTACTGATCGCTCGATCTTAAATGGAGAGGAACAAAGCCGAAAAATATATTCCGCCCGTCTCCTTTTACCCCGATCGCACCCTCCGACACGGCCGATCCCTCTAGATTTTCCATTGGTTCCTCTCGGTGTAGAATAACTTATTACACCGCGAACACATCTCCTTCGCTTAAATTCATTTAACACTTTCGGTTCACAAGAGAACTTTATGCTCCTGGTTCAATCTGGATGTTTTTTTCTGCGCCCTCCAAAAGAGTGCTAAATACCCTTAACCCAGGCCCCATTCTCTCTCTCTCTCTCTCTCTCTCTGTTTCTTTAAATTCCAATTGTACCTTCTTCGTCCCTCTCTCTCTCTCTGGAGCGAAGCATCCCTCTGTATTTTTCTGAATCCAAAACTAGATTAGAAATTACAAAAGGAGCATAATGGGAAAATTGTACGTGGAGGCGAAGCCGCCGGTGGATCTGAACAAGAATACGGAGTGGTTCATGTACCCCGGTGTATGGACCACCTACATCGCCATCCTTTTCTTCTCCTGGCTCCTTGTGCTCTCGGTCTTTGGATGCACACCAGGTGCCGCGTGGACCGTCGTCAACCTCTTCCATTTTGCGGTGTGTGCCACATTCCTGATTCGTATATATCACATATTTTTCTGGGTTTTGGTCAATTTGAGGGTTGAGATGAATGGGATTCCAGATTTGTTAATTGTTATATTTTTAGTGATAGGATTTTTCGACCTAATTGTTGAGGAAATCACTTAAATAGTGGTAGAATAATATTTAGTTTGCTACAATTGTTGATTTAGCTATTGTTCACCTGTAAACCTCATTGTATATTCTTTCCTACTATTAACCATTGATGTTTGTTGTTATTTGTGGAATGAACTGGTAGATGAGCGGTAATATAGAGGCTTTAACCAGGGTAGGTTATACCTGATCTCAAACTGGGATATATTAATAATTAGAGATGAAGTAAAACAGACTCAAATCTCAGCTCACCGGTCTCCTTTTATACATTTTCTCAGAGCAATATTTGATTTCCTTTTGCTATACAATCATGTTACCAGTTCTTTCATTGAGGGAATCGAGGACTCTATTTAAACTCTTTTAACTTCAGGAGGTATCCCAATTCTTTCCTACCTTTTCTGTGTCTCAGCATGCTCACTTTAAACTTTGGTATTAGCAATTCAGTTTCCAAATTCCAAATGATATATTCAAAGGGTTGATCTTGTTCTATGCCACACTAATGCATTAATGTTAGAGTTTGATATTTACAAGATCAAGAGATCGAAAAAACTATTACAAGCTTTAAACTTTCAGCATTGTTGTATAATTTATGATGTAACACAACATCAATCGTCATGATTTGTCATTTGAAAATTGGGTTTTACAATATTAATGCTAAAGTTAAAATAGGAATGATAGGGAAAATACAAATTGAGTGTAGTACTGGTCTTTAATTTTAGTGACTTGATAAGATAGATCCTTTTCTGAGCCTCATTCCAATTGATTATTTATCCTGGTACTTGGTGGCGACCTGATAAATATAGTTGAGCAATTTACTCAAGTCCTTAGATTTCTTGGATAGAAGTCTTAGTTGAGATGCAGTAAGTAGATTTTACTTGTGAGATAGAGCAGTGGTGCTACAATCGTTATAACTATGAGTTAGTAATTAAATCCTGGTGTATATGTGGTTGAAGAAATAACTCGAAAGAACTAGATAAGAATTCTATAACCTGACATGCATTGTTGAAACCCTGAGAATTGCATATTAAATGCTGATAAAGAAACCAAAGAATGGACTAATTTAACTTGTTTTTTTTTTCAATTACAAGATAGCGAATGCAATATTATATAATGAAAACATAATCATAGTTTTTCATTTGACAAGTAATTAAGCATCAATTAAGTTAGTTTATTCTTATTAAGATAGTTAACATTGTCTGATTCTGGGAAGATTGTATTATTTTTTTCTGAAGTAGGGGAAGGCGGTATTACTAGAGAGACAGAGACCAATTTGCCCTTTGCATTCTAGAAAAAAGATACTTTGACTGAGTTATTTGTTGCATTACATGCACAGTTTTATTCTTATCTGGTATTTGTTGCTTTTGACCACTGTTTTTCGGTAATATTCATTTAGGTGACATATCACTTCTTTCACTGGAAGAAGGGTACTCCATTTGCGGAGGACCAAGGAATCTACAACACCCTGACTTGGTGGGAGCAAATGGATAATGGAAAACAACTTACTCGCAACAGGAAGTTCCTGACTCTTGTACCTGTTGTCCTGTAAGTATTACCAACTAATGTGTGACATCCAAATTATTATTACTTGTTCTTATTTTCAATTTTTGTACTTCCATAATGTGAAAATTGAGTGTTGCTTAATTGGGGTTTAGTCCTCAATTACCCTAATAAAAGTATGGTTCTGTCGGAACATGGGAATGATTGTTAGCAATTAGATCCTGCACGGGTATGTACTGTGGTGATATTATACACTGTTAACATATAACATGTGTGTTTAGCTTTGATTCTTTCTTTATTATGTCTTTTTTTTAAAAGTTGTCCTGTACAAGTTCACGTTTACTCTCTTGGTAATGTGGCTGTGGTAACTCTTGATCAAGTTAGACATGGCATTATAGTTGTCGAGATAAACCCTTACTCTTGTTAGCTAAAGTAATGTTTGATCAAGTTATAGTTTAATTGTTTATAAATTCATATGCAAAGTTGATGCAAACTAGGGTCACTGGCTGCGCAGTATAGGAGCCATTTGTTTGGATGAAGAAACTTACTTGTAAATTATTTCAAGTGCAATAGCCACAAATTAGTAATCATGTGATGAGAGCTTTGCCAAAGATAAAAAAAATTCTGCTATTAGGAGAGTCCAATATTTTTTTTTCGTAGCTTTGCAACTAGGTCCTTTTTTGTTGGTTAAATTTGATAAAGGCACCTACTACTGCAATTATTTAGTAGCTGCTGCTATTTACTCTACAACACTGTCCATTTTATGTTTAAACAAAAATAATTAGGTGAAAATTATTTAACACTGAGGTTTTATTTAAAGATACATTGATGCAAAAGTTTAAAAAGATAATTTCTTTGACTGATGGATGGTTATTCATTAATTATAATTAGCTTCTATCATTTAATTGTTATTATCCTTGTCAGTCGTGGACAAACTGGTCAAGGAGTTGTTAACAATACAATTGTATGGAAGTGCCATCCTTTTTTAGTTCTCAAACAATGCAAGGGCCTTTTGCCAATACATGAAAGACAAGATATTTTGCTTTCTTGTGGATATAATTAGGGGCCATTTGCAACTTTTCTCTTGATAACTGATACTACAAAAACCACTTTCTATAAAAACCATTTTAGGTTATTGGTAGCATGGAATCCTATCTCTTAGGGCTTGTAAAAATCAGGAACATCAAATCTGAAGTAGCAAACAAGTGTGTTGGATATGATTTTATCCCAGCTCAAACCTGTTTTTGTCATGTTGAGGTTGCTGTCGGTTCTTTTGATCCTTGTTTTTGAAATTAAGTCTGAATTATCTCAATTTGGTTTCAGTAAGTTGTCCAACATGCTTTGCAAAGCACCAATGTGCTGGTGTGTTGCATTCAAATCTCAATTTTAAGTTCGAACGACCAATCTGAGCTACTCAATGTAATCTACATATCAAAGTTTTGCAGAACATCAAATTTATATTTTTTAGGACTTTTGTACTATTTTTTCGGATAAGGAGAAAACTTGTTGGTTTCAAGAATTCTGAACCGTCCAATCGCTATTCTTTTTCTGTCCAAAAAAGTAATAAAATTCCAAACTTATCTCGATATAGATTCGATAAGTGTGCTAGTGCTTAGTAAGGCACACCAATGTGCTGTTGCATTGCTTTTAAATCTCCATTTTTAAGTTTAAATGACAATCTCAGTCCCTCAATGTGATATACATATCGAAGTTTTGTAGGATATCAATTTTGTATGATTTTAGGACTTCTATACTATATTCTCGGATAAGGAGAAATTCATTAGGCAGCTCGCATCAGCGCTCAAATTTTGAAAGTCAAAATTTGACTGCAAGGGATCTGGGCATTGATGCTTTGCAATGCACCATAGCACAACTAGATTCAATGATCTATGGATAGAGGCAATAAGTTAGAATTTTAATAACAAAAAAATTACAATCTGAAAGTCTGTATAACTGGTATACCAGTAGAGGTACCAAAATACCTAGCCTGAACATACTGGTACCAGAATCCATCAGGTTTAACCAAAATCCAGCATTTTAAACGTGCATCAGACATGATTATGCTCGCTTCTATGTCTGATTGTTTTGTCTTCCTCCATATTTCTTGTGATCATGCAGGTACCTGATTGCATCCCATACAACAGATTACCAACAACCAATGCTCATCTTGAACACACTCGCTGTTTTTGTATTGGTAGTAGCCAAGTTTCCAAACATGCACAGAGTTCGTATCTTCGGTATCAATGCTGGCAACTGACCGGGCAACAGCAAGTATCACACGTGAATAATCATCATATATCTTATCTCTTTAGCTTTAAGGATAGTAGATTTGGATTGTAATTTATGTGAATTGTGGAGGTTTATGTGATCCATATATTTTGTTGTTCTTACCATCACTATGTTTTATGGGAATAAACAAAAGCATGAGCCTATTGTTTACCATCCTTTTCGAGTTTTACATTGTTGCATTTTAACTTGGAGCTAAAAGTACTTATCACAAAAATGCCTTTTATGTTTTTTCTCACGGCATCACTCTCCAAACTAGGGGCTGTAAAGGTAAGACGTATCGAAGTGCTTCTTTGTAGGAGTATAAATTTGCAGTGTTTTACAATTTCTCATTATTGAAGAAGGCACTAAAGTGCGGTTGTTAATCAGATACCAAATCCAATAGCACCTGGGTCATAGGCTCATGTAAGCTTGGACATATTAACCCATTCGGAGCTCTCTTTTTTCTTTAATATGAAACTTTGTGATGGCAGCAGCATGGAGGTGAGTGAATAAAAATAAGTGTTCTAAATAGCGGCGCTATAGCGTTTTTGGACCCCAAACGCTACGCTACGACATCAAAGTGCGCTATTTGCGCTACGGCCGCTATAGCGGTCCGCTATTTGCACTATTTGCGCTATACAATATGGGTTTTTTTTTTTTTTTTAAGCAATTTATATGGGTTTTAAATAAAGATAAAAAAAATCTCAAACCGAAATTGAATTTGTTGCTATTTGCTACATATAAATCAATTTGAAATTGGGAATAGAAATTGAAATTTGAATAGAAAAAAAGTCCAAACCGAAATTAAAATTTGAATAGAAAAAAAAAATAGATTATGTCATGAATCATGATGCTTAAGATATTTTTAATAGGAAAAATCGATAGTTTATGATATTACTATGGATATTTTGAACTGCAATTTGGACTTTGTACGGGTTCAATATGAATATTATAATTTCTTAATTACTTTGGTGTTATTTATTGTTCTATGAGACTTTAGATAATGTTAATATTTAGTACAAATATTGAATATACGGAATGTAAAAAAAAAAAAACGCTATTTGGAATAGCTTCCGCTATAGCGACGCTATTCGCTATAGCTTTTTTTTTAACCTTGATAAAAATCAATGGAAAGATCATACAACTTCAACCAACTTACCTACTTCTTTACACTATCTAATATATCTTTTGCCAAAAGAAGAAAACACCTTAAATATTATTTTCTTCTTATGATAAAATGTTCTCACATAATGCGTTAGTAAAACACATCTTTTTGAAGCGAGTTAGCTAATAGAAATTGGTTAAATTGATCAGAATAATATCTGAAAATGTGGCCGGGTCTATCTAGTTCCTCATCTGGTTATTGTAGATGAGTTTTCTTTCTCAATGCCATAGTGACAACTTAATTATTCGGGAAAGGTTCGGCGAGATCAAAAATTCGTGATTCGGGAATAATTCGGGTATAATTCGGAAATGATTCGGAATGATCCGGATCAGAGATCTCAGTCCTACAAGGAAGCAAAAAAAAAAAAACCAAAAAAACAAATGTTCTGGGAAAAATTCGCGAATTATTTGTAAAATTCGGGAAAAGTTCGTAAAATTCATGAATTCTTCGGGTATAATTCGGTCAAAGTTCGGTCAACCGAATAATTCGGCGTTCGGTTCGGCATCACCAAAAAAAAGAATTATTCGGGTATAATTCGGGTATTATACGCGGATCTTGTCACTATGCTCAATGCCCAGCTGGATAATAGTAAAACCACAAGCAAACGCGTTATGCCAACGGGCACAGAAGATCAGAAAGCCAAGTACCAGAAATCGGGTACCGCAATGATTTTTCGCAACAAACACAACACAACACAATCCATGACATTATCTTTGACCATCAAGCCATCCCTATCCCTGTATCGCACCGTGTGGCGACTTGCGAAACGCTCATATATGAGAAACAGAAAAATTGAGATTTTAGTGGGGCCTGTGTAGCAGCGACTCCCGACACGGTTGGCTTCTGTGGGAGACATGGAAGTTTTGAATCAGGTCACAATTCCAAAAAACAGAACTTATCCCGCAATAATCCGAATTCCAAAAATAAGAACAAACCAAAATAGCGTTGCCTTTGGCCCTTTGTTGTAACTTTCTCGATCCGCTCAACTCACGGATTCCCAAACCTCTATATCCTCTATATAAAGCATAAACCCTCGATATATCCTTATTCTCATTCCAGGTCCATCTATTCCGACTCTGAGAACAGGTTAGAGATGGCCAAGAGCGTACTAGTAACGGGTGGGGCTGGGTTTATCGGGACTCACACGGTGCTTCAGCTGCTCAACGAAGGGTTCCACGTGTCCATCATCGACAACCTTGATAATTCCGTGCCCGAGGCCGTTGATCGTGTCCGCCATCTTGCCGGACCGGAGCTCTCAAGTCATCTCCAGTTCTTCCTTGTATGTACTTTATCTGACTCGCTTCTCTGTTCTCTCTGTTAGAGTTGTATGGAAATTCTACCTGGTACACCTAAGGCAGTGCAATGTTTAACCTAAGTGTCAATGATGGATCCGACTCTGCTGCTTTTCTCGTAGAAAAGCAGCTTCCTCCTTTTCTTTAATCGTAACCGTTCAATTTTATTCTATGGCTTGGATTAATTCTTCTTATTATAATAATATATTTTGATCTGCCCGACCTGCCCACATGAATCTCTTCTTCTCTCAGATGCGAATGCGTCTTGCCTTTTTTTGTGAGATTCACAATCATGCGCGATCGCGCCTTGCTTTTCCCGGTGAGATCGCGCCTTCGCTCCTTTTCTGGTGATTTTCCCTCCAATTCTCTTTCTTCCTCCTCTCTGTCTCTATTTTTCGAATTACTTAAGCGGGAGACAAAAATTTCTCTTTCTTTTCCTCTACTTTCAGATTTCTTCTTTCTTCTTACTCTATTAATTTAAAGTTACTATTCTACTTCCCCTACTGTCCCGTCACTTCTATTAAAACTCATACATATCTATTGGAAATAAAGGAATGTTACAGGAACACCTGCTTTTCCTATGCCATTCGTTGACAAGGAGAGTGACCTGTTTGACCTAATGTGAGTACTTTGCTTTCCTCTGTACGTTGTAGTGTGATTCGCAGCTAGTCCATCATTAGTCAATCACTGGGCAATATTCTTTCATGCCTTCTTACCTATAAACAATCATAAGCCTTTTCTTTATAAAATGGAGGTTCTTGATGAGATAGAATCTGTTGGTACTGTTGATTCAACTCCTCATGTTGGTATGGAATTCGATACATTGGACGAAGCATGGAATTTTTGGGTTACTTATGGAGGAAAGATAGGCTTTAATTCTCGGAAGGATTTCAAAAATCAGAAAAAAGATGGACCGATCACATCAAGAGGGTTTGTTTGTTCTAATGAAGGATATCGCAGTGACAAACGAAATCGTGAAGTTAAAAGGCCCCGAGCTGAAACCAGAACTGGATGTCCTGTTCGTTTTTCTCCTAATTCAAGTAAATTTATTCGTTTACTTGTGTGCAGAACTTGTGTTTCAAGGACATGGATTTAACTTTCAGCAATACTTTTCTCAATGACTTTCATGGATAAGCATGACATGATGGATGATGAACTGTTAGAGCTGACTTTTATATAGAAATTCTATAGGTTTTTTGTGTATTTTGATAGATAGAGGCATATAGCTCTTTTTTTTGTATACAACTTAAAGTAATCTCTTTTGATAGATGTTGGTGATTGTAGAGTATTATGCAATATCCAAGCAGACAGGTACTAAGTGCATTTTGGCTAAATTGGTACTGTATCAGATACAATTAAGTGTAATATTTCGTAGTTTTAGTGTTGTACCAACAGTTTCAAGTTTTATTATACCAGCAGTGGTACTGTACCAGTGGTGGTACTATATAAGCAGTGAAAGTGAGTTTGACCCTGTATGACCAGTCCACTGGTACCAAATAAGATGGGAATGTGGAGATGGTATGGTTCAGCCTTAACTTTTTTTGTTATTTTACTGCACAATTGAGGTTACTCTGCACAATCAATTTTCCATAATTTTTAGGTGGAAGATAAAGTCAAGCAGTGAAGGAAGTTGCAACTCAACCATCGAGCCTCTCTATTTTTTGTAAATTATATGCCGCAAGTTATTTGCTATTAATAAGAATGTAAATTAAGATGTAGCATGTATGCTTGTAGTTATAAGATGTATACTTCTGTTAAGGATGTAAAATGTATGCTTCAAGTTATTTTGTATTTGTAAGATGTTTGCTTTTTTTGGACATGGATTTATATAGATAAACTTTTAGGGTCTAAATTATAAAGATGTTGTTTTGGTGATATTTTGAGTTATTAACAATTGTGCAATTCTTGTAATTTTGATATTGATCAATTTAAGCAATTTACTTTTACTCATTAATTTATCCATTGACGTACTTTTCTTGTTTTCTTTTAATGGTATAAAATTACATGTTTGCAGAAAAATACATGCACTCACAAAACAATCACAAAAAAAAAACTGCATTGCATTACTACCCAAAAAGTGTCTATTACAACAACAAAAATTATTACATATGGCAAAGTCAATCTCCAATATACCCTCAGCAAATCTAAACAAAGAACAATATCCAAAAATACCCTCAACAAACTATAATATAACACACCAACAATATAATCATCAAAACTAAAAGTCCTCATATATCTTCGAAGAACTCCACAAACTGAATAGGAAACATAAATGCTCTCAACTGCAATGTATAAAGGATCAACCTCTTATCATCTTCATAAATATAAACTGTCTATATTTATAAGATACAGTGAGATTTGGAATACTCACTTGGGATAGAAAAGAGATTGAAAATGAATCTTGTATTTTTCCTTGATTAATATTTGATAGAGATACCAGTATATATTGGTAGCATTAACAACTATACAATCAGCCTTAACGAAATCCTAACTAATTCTGTTACAATCCTAATAATCCGATTCAATTGACTTGTTGACTCCATCCAATAATATTCTTTCCATCAACTCATACCTCCTGCAAAGAATTATGAAACATATTAGATTTGAACACACTAATTACATAGATAAAAGCTAGATATATGTCTGAAATTGAATTTTTGCAAGATACAGGTATTGAAGAATTTCTGAAGAATTTCCCCTGGTGTTGAAGGACTGATGTAAAGTATCAATTAGATTAATAGTTAAACATTAGAATTTGAACAGAAAAGAAAATTCTAGAAAGTTCATTAATTATATTATGACACTGAAACTTGAAATTGAAACTTTTTACTTTGAATTTCAACAAACCTAATTCAATTTTATTTTTCTCTAGGATTAGTAACTAGTTTTTCTGCCATCTTGGATAAACCAATTTCTTATAAGAAATAACTATTTAGTAACTACTTTACAAGATTACTTGGTACATAAATCTATAGGTCAACAAAGTTGGGTGCTTTGCTGGTACTTTAACATGCCTATTCGATATCATAGTGAGTTTTTAGCTACCGTTCAGGACTATATAAAGTTTGAGAAAGTCATTGCATCTGTTTATAATCAAGCCTTCAAAAAGAGACATAAGAAATCCCTTGCTGTTCTTTCAAATCATCGCTACTAAATCAGACGAAATAATGGGTATAAAGTTAATTGCCCAATGTTTTCAAATTAGTTCAACTTTGTAAAATTCTTAGAAGCTCTGCTCAATTATAATATTCCCGGCAAATGGCAGCACTTGATTGGAAAATTAAGTAGTCCCAAATAAAAGTAAAAGCAAAATCAAATTTCCTAATAATGCAAGGGAAATAGACTGACCTCCTTTTTATTATGCTCGTTTATGGAGAAACGATTGAGTTGTTCAATCTCGAACCTATTTCCTCTCTCTTTGAGCTGACGATGATCAAATTGAGGTGGACGAGGGAAAGTTATGAAAAAAGCACCAGCGGTGGGATCGAGGAGGGAGAGAGCAGAGCACGGCCGGTGAGGTCAAGGAGAGTGGCGACCGGTGGGGTTGAGGAGGGCCATGGTGCGGTTCTTCGTTTCTCTTTTGTTTTTAACGCATGAAAAAAAATTAGGGAGATGGAGAGACGGGAAGAGACATGGGGTTAGCTTTATTATTCGGGCAGATCAAAATATATTATTATAATAAGAAGAATCAATCCAAGCCATGGAATAAAATTGAACGGTTAAGATTGAAGAAAAGGAGGAAGCTGCTTTTCTACGAGAAAAGCAGCAGAGTCGGATCCGTCAATGATACCCTTTTAACCATTTACCGACCGTACCGTATTCAATAAGGCGGGTATAGGTAAGGTGTTTTTTCGTTAGCTTATCAGGCAGAGACGGATTTGGTTGAATTGAATGCGGACTAATTGATCTCCATTTACTTTCAAAAAATTTATGTTTATGTATGATTTTTTATATATTTTAGAGTAAAATGCTATTGATATTGTAAAATTGACCACTATTTGTATTATCATTTTTTTTTATAAATGATCCTCATTCACGTTTGATCCATATAGTTTGAAAGTCTTGCTCCGCCTTTGTTATCAGGTATGGGTAAGAAAAAAATTTCGTTAGCTTATTGGTAAAGGAATGAATAAAAACTATTTTAACTTCGTGCCCGTTACCCTATAGAATAAATACTTAATATAAAATTATATATAAATATATTTTATTTATACATATAACTATATAATTTTATTATTATAGATTGATTTATATTACATTGTATATAACTTTTTTATTTGATAATTTATGATAAAATTAATTTATCCAACATTTTATATAGTTTTTTAATTAATAATTTATGACAAATTGATTTTTATAATTAGATTGATTTATATTACATTTTTTATAACTTTTTTATTTAGTAATTTATGATAAAATTAATTTATCCAACATTTTATATAGTTTTTTAATTAATAATTTATGACAAATTGATTTTTATAATTAGATTGATTTATATTACATTTTTTATAACTTTTTTATTTAGTAATTTATGATAAAATTAATTTATCCAACATTTTACATAGTTTTTTAATTAATAATTTATGACAAATTGATTTTTACAATATTTTATCATTTCATTTAATTAATAATTAATATCTTTTAAAATAATGGGATAAATAATTATATATTTTTTAATTTTTATATTAGGTACAATATTTTTTTTAATTTTTTAATTATATATATATATATATTTTTTTTTTTGTTATATTTTTTTGTCAAATTATATATGCAATGAATTTATTTGCTAACTACTCTTATCTTAAAGGGTAAGGATATGGTATGAGTAAGCTAATTTTAGATGAGTATAGGTATGAATCCCTATCCGTACCGTACCCATTGACACGTACCTCAATTAACAATAAGGGAATTAGGTTGGGGAATGTTTAACAAAAAACGGGACAAACAAGGATCGAGGAATAAAGATTTCAGGTAATTAAAACTGATTTGTTGTTTTTCTATTTTTATATGGAAAATGGGAATTTAGAAGAACAATACGGATTTACTTCAAATAGGAAACACGGCTTGTTTGGTTCCTGGTGTTAAAATTAGTCCTATTCTTCACTTCAGAAAAAGAAGAAGCTAAAGAACAGAAATTAGTCCTGAACTAACTAAATTGGAAGATTGAACATTTTATTTTTAGTAAGTGGATAGAGATTAGAAACCTATCATCCATAATTTAAGCCCATCAACTTCTGAAATTCACTGATAGTACTTCTTCACTTCATAGTTGAGGTTTTAAACCATTTGCATTTTGAAGATTAATCTTAGAACACAACTTTATGAAACAGAACCAAACAGTTTAAAGCAATCTACCATCTTGTTCCAAAAATTATTTTCCTAGCAAAGCTTTCATCATCTAACTTACTGAAGCATAGAATTTTGTGAGTTGGATGATGAAAGCACAATAAAATAATTTTCTCACATATTGCACTTGCACAATGAAATATTTGCTGTTTTGAAGGGTGACCTCAGGAATAAAGAAGACCTGGAAAATGTGTTTTCAGTTCAAAGGTAAAGCACATCCTCAGTAGGAGTTATTATTATTTTCACTGATATGTCTCCCACGGTCATAATTATGTTTCAACTGTATTTTGGAATCTGTAGCTATGATGCTGTAATACATTTTGCTGGATTAAAGGCTGTAGGAGAAAGTGTTCTGAATCCATTGCTCTACTACAACAACAATTTAATCGGTACCATAAACTTGTACGAGGCAATGGCAAAACATGGTTGTAAGAAGGTTCGCTGAACATTTTGTTCTTATGACATAGCCATCACTAGAGTATATTTATACCAATTTCCTACATTAAATGTTTGTCCTCTTGTGCTACTTTGTATAGATGGTATTTTCTTCTTCTGCCACTGTGTATGGTCAACCCGAGAAAATCCCATGTGTTGAAGACTTTGAGCTTAAAGCAATGAATCCATATGGAAGAACAAAGGTATTATCTTTACGGATGCCTTTAGAAAGTATTTTGAATAGAATCAATTATGAAAAGCAGACAAAGAATGCTGTTTTGTCAAAAAAAAAAAAAAGGCTTACAGATGCAATATTGGTAAATTCAGTACTTTACTCTTAAGACTGCACAAAATTTTATGATATCAAGAGCGTCGAAGGAACTTTTCTACCTTCCATATATATCCTTATTCCACCCAACAGAAACAAAAACATTTGCTTTTGTATTTGAAGTTCTATTTGAAATTATTAACGAGTTTAACTTAAAATCAACCATTTTTTTTAATAACAGCTTTACCTTGAGGAGATAGCTCGTGATATACAAAAAGCAGATCCCCAGTGGAGCATCATATTACTAAGATACTTCAACCCTGTTGGAGCGCATGAGAGTGGCAAAATTGGAGAGGATCCAAAGGGAATTCCCAATAATCTCATGCCTTATATACAGCAAGTGGCGGTTGGTAGATTGCCTCACTTGAATGTGTATGGCCATGATTACCCAACTAGGGATGGAAGTGCGGTAAGCAAACATCATTTTGGTCATGTTCCTATGTAACCAGTTCCAGCTTGCAAGTAACATATAGATTGATATTTATGTTATTACAGATTGTTCTACTTGGTGCTGGTAAATAATCAATAAAGAATTAAAGACCAATTGCTAACATACCCCATCCCCACCATGGCACCTTCCAACCCGTCCAAATTTAATTTCCATCTTTAGAACAGCAGAGCATGCATAATATTTATGTCATTTCATATTAAACAGATTAATTTAGGGAAATACTCCTAAAAAGGAAGGAAATTGTAACAAAGGTATTCCAAACTGGCTACTTGGAAACATACCCTAAAATCCTTCACACATACAAAGGAAAAAAAAAAAGAATAATTATGTATATAAATTGTTGAGTTTTCAGTGTGTGCTTCTGTAAACCATGATTGTAATACATCTCCACTAAACATTTGTAATTCACTATTCTTCTTCTTCTTAAAAAAAAAAAAACATTTGTATATTACATGGCAATATGTTTGCTTTCCCATGAGCAGATTCGAGATTACATTCATGTCATGGATTTGGCAGATGGACACCTTGCAGCTCTAAGAAAACTTTTTGATTCAGAAGATAGTGGTCTCTCTCTCTCCCTCTCTCTATCTATCTATCTCTTGAAAGAAAGGCAGTGGCTGCCTATATTTTATAAAAAGAAGTTGCAAGTTGTCAATGAGTACTTAACATCAGAAGAAAAAAAAAAAAAAAACCCAAGACAAACGCCCTTTCCCTCTTTCGTCCATCTTCCCTAACATAAATTTTAATATCACATTCTAAGGCTATTATCTCTTGTGACAATTCTAGGCTGTGTTGCATACAACTTGGGAACAGGACATGGCACATCGGTGCTTGAAATGGTTTCGGCATTTGAAAAGGCATCTGGCAAGGTGGCCTTTTTTATTTTCCGAACGAAAAAACACAGTTGATACTTTTATGCTGTTCCATTAATCATTTTTCAACTTGTTCAAATGACCAGAAAATTCCTATCAAACTGTGCCCTAGGAGACCTGGTGATGCTACCGAAGTTTATGCATCAATTGAGAAGGCCCGGAAAGAGTTAGGTTGGAGGTAAAATATTTTACCCCATTATATTTGTTGTATTTAGTATTTACTGTGAGGGCTTCCGAACCAGTACCAGTCTGTTCATTAATTCTTTCTTGGATTTGACTTTTTCCTTGTGAGCAAAATGGGGTTTAATTTAGTTGTCTCGGATTGGTTGGCTGGTGTAGATATGAGCAAGCTGGCAGGTAGTTCTGATACAATAACAATTGATAAATGGAAAAACTGATTGCAGTGCAAACTATGGCATAGAGGAAATGTGTCGGGATCAGTGGAATTGGGCGAATAAAAATCCCTACGGTTATTGTCCGCAGCCATGAAAGGAATTGTGCTCGGTGTCCATTAGACAGAATGACTGGAGAGGTGGTCAGAGCTTTCTATTATATTAATTACACATGATGATCAAATGGAGCCTTCTAGAGAAGCGATTGTAATCTAAAGAGCTTAAATGGTGTGCCCTTCAAGTGTGCAATAGAAAAAAAAAAAGAAATTAAGTGTTTATCTTTTAACTGTGTTTATAAAAAAATTATTAATATTTATGCTACTATTGAAAAAAATTGCTTTTCTAGAATATAAACCACCCACTTCATTCTGTCTTTTGCCACTCGAAATTTCTCCTGTAATTACTTGGCAGTATTTCTCAAATGAAAATATAGTTGCGGTATTCAGCCTAGAACCATCTGGAGGAATATCGGGTTGCATCAGGCAATAGAGAAACACAAAAGATTTGGTGTTGATGCTTCTGACCTATTATTTGGTCTTAACTAGTTGAATATACAAGTTTTGCATTTTTTTTTGAAGCAACTTGTATACTTTCTTCACGTTTTGACCCTAAGAGGTCGACTTAGACAAGAATTGGTCCAAGTCACCATGACATGGATTTGGATTACAAACTATTTGCTAAAACAAAGCATTACCCTGAATGTTAAAAAAGAAAAAGAAAAGGAATTTGAGGACTTATAACACAAGCTGTAGAGATGCTTTCTAGCAGTTTTGATATCAAATTGTGCTTTTCAATAAAGGGAAACAAATTGTTGTTCCCACAATTACAGAAACCCAACAGTAGAACTATAACGAACCTCGTTGGCTGTTGCTTTGTCAAACCAGCACCAAAAAGAAAACATTTGGGGAATTTGTTTTCAATGTTGGGTAAATTCAAGGCACTAACTATCCACAAAAAGCGTCTGCCATCTAAGGTAAAAAATTGGGACTGGAACTATCTAAAAGAAATACAAATTTACAAAACACAAATTTCAGGGAAAGTGAAAACTCATATACTACAAAATCTCAAGGGAAAATAGCATCAACAAAGGCCTCGGCATCAAATGGCTGGAGGTCATCTAGGCCTTCACCAACTCCTACAAACTTTACAGGTATACCAAGCTCATCTACCACACTCACCTGAAATTATAAAATGAAATAAACTCTCAAACCACCAGCTCATCTAAAGGCTAAGAAAGACTGCAATATATAGGACAGCCAATGGTTTAGGGGAGCTTACCACACATCCGCCACGGGCAGTGCCATCAAGCTTTGTTAGGATAAATCCTGTCACTCCAACTACCTGTAGTGAAATATAATCCATATATTCAAAAAGATTTGAATCAGTTTACTGCAAGAAATCTACTATGAGCAAAGATTATTACTGAAGAAGAATGGATACTTGGCAATGACGCATATACCTCATTGAACTCTCTTGCCTGCTGGAGCATATTTAGACCAGTTGTCCCATCCAATACCATTAAGGTCTCCTGTGTAGACAATTAGATTATTATTAAAATTAAGTTATGCAAGCTTCTTAACAAACCACACACCAGGAATGACTTCAACAATAAATTAAAATTCATACATTGGGTGCGCCGGGAATGACTCTAGCAACAGCTTTTTTGCATGCAATTAACTCTTCCATTAGCTTATAATTTGTATGAAGCCCTTCATAAAATCACAATAAAAAAAATATTAGAAAAAAGGAAAGAAATTATTCCAACTTTTTTCAAGATTGAGCTATATAGAAAAACCTACATAATTTAAATAAATGAGTGACCAATAAAAACACAAATATAACAACATACGTCCAGACGTGTCACACAATACAACATCATATTTCTCCTCCTTCCCTCTTTTCACAGCCTGCGAGAGAACTAAGCAGAGATAGGAATCAGATTTAAAGCTAAAAATAGCACAAGTATTTATACAGCTTTCAGTGAGTGTACCTGATTTTGCGCTTGCATTTTCGCCCTCGGCCATAACAATCTCAGAACCAGTTCTTTCGGCCCATACCTCTAATTGGTCGCTGGCTGCTGCTCTGAATGTGTCTCCAGCTGCCATTAATACCTACACAAGTATTACAATATAATCAGTAATAAAAAATACATGATTCCCAAATAACCCTCAAACAGAGCAAGAACACCTAAGAAAACAACTCAAAGCAACAAAACTAAAACATGTCAACATTAATCTCTGATCCACTACAGGTGGATGGGTTGAATAGACCTCGCACATTGGACCTCAGCCTGAGTAACCTTCCACTAGACGAGACTCTTGCCATGACTTTACCATCAAATTTTGTCAGATGAAAATAATATAGAGGTGCATTTGTTTTTTCTCTGGTACCATAATAATTATGAAGAGATTGGCAAGGAAGAGGCCCTACCTTAACACCTTCATTCTTTAACCTGTGAGCTAGCTTCCCTACAAAATTTGAATGTTAGAGATAAAAGTAACAACTCTCGGGTTTACTCTAAACATAAACAGTGTCTCTCTCTCACTAACAATACACTCATAACCGGTTTTATTACAGAAGTATGAAAATAAGCACACTGCAAAAGCTTGGCCTTCGTATGAAAGCAATTTAAAGAGCATCTTAGATATTGCAAACGCTTGATCTAATAACTTTTACAACATAATAAGCACTGTTTATAGAAATAACTGATATGGGTTTCAAAGCAAGTAGTGTTATAAGATCCAATGAGGAAGACTCGGTAAAAGTAATTACCAAGAGAAGTAGTTTTTCCACCACCATTCACACCAACAACCATGATGACTGCTGGTTTCCTGGGATTGCACCAGAGAATTTACAAATTAATGAAGGGAAAATAAATAATCCTGATTATGATATCCACTGAAATAATATGAAAAGGTCCTATAAGGCTCACCAAGTGATAAGTGATAACCGATAAATACAGCTATTATGATGTTGTGTAAATTCAGTACATATAACAATTGAGGCACCAACAGAGCTACGAGGCAAAACCTGGATCCAAGCTGAAGCTCTGTGTTGCCTCCTTTGCTCGTCAACAACTGAAGAACACTCCTCTTTAGTGCTTCCTACAAAATTAATCACAAAATCCCTACTTCAGAAAAACTAATTCAAAATTTTGAAATGCTAAACACTCACTAGCACGCAATTGTATCAACAAATGAGTTTAGCTTTACCTTGATCTCAGCTCCAGACTTGAGCTTCCCTGCTTTTATATCATCTCTAAGTATATCCACGATTTTAAAAGAAATCTTCGGCCCAAAATCAGAAACCAATAATGCCTGCGAATTAACAAGCAAATATTATTTATCACTTTTAAGTCTTTCCATTTCAATTAGAATGCACCACATTGAACCGTGAAGATTATGAAAATAACCTCTTCAAGCTCATCTAAAACGCGATCGGTTTCTTCGAGGTTCCAGTAGAGAAGAAGCTCATCAACAACCGCTAGATTCTCTCTCGTCTTTGAAAAACCAGAGAATATTTTCTCCACATCGCTTTTCGCCTTCTCCTTTATCAACCGGCCGAGTCGGCTGAAGAACCCGGTCTGTCCGGTAGCGGCGCAACTGAACCGCCCGGTTGGACAACCGGTCCGGAGGAGGAAAGGTGCAGCGGGGGGTTTGGAGGGAGAGAGGAAGGGAATGAGCCGCGAGGTAGCAGCGGCCATGGCGCGCAGCGAGTGGATGGATTAGGGACTTCAGAGTAGTCGGGTTATTCACTCTGGTATGGATTTCACTGAGAATAAATTTGATTTCGGATTGAATTCATTTATCGGATCGGGTAATCAGTAGGCAGGCCTGTCCAGGATGGCAGGATGTGTACGGTCAGGTTGGTTGGACAAAATAGCAGGATGTAAATTTCTTTATGTTGAACTAATAAACAGTAAATTTTCTGGAGAAACATGTAAAGAAAAATTATAAATGTATAACTCTCCTAGTAAAGTAGTAATGTACCACGCGATGCGGCGGACAATTTATGTAGACATAAGAAAAATAATAGCATATGAAATATATAATTTAAATTGAAAATTACAATCAACAATCATCACTTTGTCAAATAAAGCACGAGATGCATTTGGAAATAACAGAAATGGTTCACCATAATATTCCTTTTAACTGGATCAAAATAAAGAATGAATCAAAAGGGGAAAAATGTCAATTGATAAAAATTGATACAAACAAATTAATGGAAATTTGAAAAAAAAATATCTAAGAACAAAAGGAGAGAGAGATAATGGTATGAAATTTGTAAAACAACAAACCAGATCGGGAAAGAACTGTTAGCAGCATGTTCGACATCAAATCTCCAAAAATCAAAATTCATAAATTACCCACCCCTCTATTAAAATTCATTTACCAGCAAAAGTTATGCTGAAGTATTGAATCTCCTATCTGAATACTCTCTTTAGGTTAGGACCAGAATCCGTATTCATCACTTGACTAGTCATGGATTTTGTTTGGGTTTGTTGGTTTAGTAGATTGAACGCTTCCTTCTTGAAAATCTGACATAAAGATTCAATAAGAAAAGTCAGAATACTTATTGTAGACCGTCAAATGCAAGGGTGGAACTAAAAAATTTAGATAGAAGTGTAAAATAGTAAAAATACATAATGTGTTGTCATAGAAATTTGAATCCAAACCTCCGCAACCACTGAATAAAATGCTAACTATTAGACTACAAGCACACATTTAGCACTGTATAAGAGAGCTAAACTATATAAAAACTTGTAAAAAAAATAAAAAATTAAATTAAATTTCAATATGCACGATTAAAAATTTTAAATGATGAGAGTAGCTAAGTACTCTTGGGCTATACCTAGATCCGCTCCAGGTCAAGTGGATATTTGCTTGAAAATGGATTAATTACTTAAAAAAAAAAAAAAAAAAAAAACTGAGACTGCTGCTTTGTTTACTAAAGCCGCAAGCAGAGGTCATTCAAGGTAAAAACCAGGGTTCGTGCTGGTATGTGACATGACAGGTACAGTGTTGATAGCACGATGCCAGTAACTAGAGTTGAGGTGCCCGTCATATGGATACTTCCTAATCAGGATGATATGAACATACAACAACTTTAAAAATAAAGTTATCTCAATGAATGAAACTCTAATTGGAAACTTTATGTTATCCATCAATTTGTTGACTTATTTAAAAGTCTTACCCCTGACTCTGGGTATGATCCCACCAACATTTGGCATCTCCAGATTCATTGGAATCAAATTATATGGTAATCAATAATAAAGAAATGTACCAATTGAGAATGAGATCATGATGACAAAATGAGATATACCAGAGATTACCTAGCAAGCAAATAGCTGACAAATAATGTCCAGGCCTGATGAAGCATGAAGCTAAATCCCACTTACCATCGGTGTTCTACGATTCAATAATAGGTGAAAGTAAAATTAAAAGCTAAACTCACTACAGATATAAATTGTATTATTTTGTTATAATGCACATAGGATTGTCATTAGATCTTGACAATGTTACAAAATTGAAAATTCTCAATGTTATTTTTCCTTTTTTTTTTTTTTTTTCTTTTTTCTTCTGAGCACGAATTGATAGGCATATAATTTACACTTCATAAAAAGAATTTAAGCTTGTAAGATTTTTCACCTATGTTATATTATCAATACTTTCATCCGTTCCGATTTTTTTTTTTTTCATTTATCATGAATTGACGAGTCATATTTTCTCATTTTCTTATTTAATAGAGTTTGTATTTTTCTGTTGTAATTTTTTTATACAGTTAATCGTGTTGCTTTTAAAAAAAATTATATATGTTGAAATTTATTTGATTGTAATATTTTTTATAGAAATGGCCGATCATTGTTAAAATTCAACTTATTTTTGAAATAGATATTATATTTTTGAAAGCAAAGTCCGAAAAACAATTCTAAGAAGCATTCCTCGGTAATAACACGAACAAACTATGCCGGTATTTATTGTCATGGATCTTTAGTTTTCTGTAATACAAAATGTAACATAATTCCTGTTTGATGTGTTGGAAAAAAAAAAAATAAAGAATTGAGAAAAACATACAAACTAAGATTTTACATCCATAAAATATTAATATCTATTGGTTTCTATGTAGCAAATATTTTCATTCACGAAAACAAAATCTTTCAGAGGCAAATTAAACCATTATCATCTTAAACAAAATTTGTAATTTGGTCCATTAAATTTTGTAATTCTCATATGTATTAATACCAGTGTTCTAAATAGCGCGCTATAGCGTTTTTGGACCCCAAACGCTACGCTACGACATCAAAATGCGCTATTTGCGCTACGGCCGCTATAGCGGTCCGCTACAGCGCTATTTTCGCTATACAATATGAGTTTTTTTTTTTTTTTTTTTAAGCAATTTATATGGGTTTTAAATTAAGATAAAAAAAATCTCAAACCGAAATTGAATTTGTTGCTACTTGCTACAAATAAATCAATTTGAAATTGGGAATAGAAATTGAAATTTGAATAGAAAAAAAGTCCAAACCGGAATTAAAATTTGAATAGAAAAAAAAATAGATTATGTCATGAATCATGATACTTAAGATATTTTTAATAGAAAAAATCGATAGTTTATGATATTACTATGTATATTTTGAACCGCAATTTGGACTTTGTACGGGTTCAATATGAATATTATAATTTCTTAATTACTTTGGAGTTATTTATTGTTCTATGAGACCTTAGATAATGTTGATATTTAGTACAAATATTGAATATACGAAATGTAAAAAAAAAAAACGCTATTTGGAATAGCTTCCGCTATAGCGACGCTATTCGCTATAGCTTTTTTTATAGCCTTCCCGCTACGACGCTATAAACGCTATTTAGAACCTTGATTAATACCTTTTAGCCCCTTCTAAATAAAATTACATTATATTTAATTTTTCATCCTCGAATCTCTGTATCCTAGTTCCACCCTGCAAATTCTCAAATTTCGCACAAGACATATTCAGTTATTTAGTACAAGGCAAATTGAGTTCTTAAAGTCGTCTCAATTCAATGAGTCATGCTTAAATCTGACGTATATTTAATTCTAGAACCCCCTTCTTGTGCATCGTTTTTATTCTTAAAAAAAACAGAGAGAGAGAGGGAATCGTTTTTGGACTGAACAAATTAGCTAGGTGACTATGCTTTTGTGATAATCGTCATCTAAAAGAGTAAAAGATACACGGAATGCTTAATTAAAATATATCACAGTTTATACGTAGGACCAATAACAAGGTGGGGTTTCAGCGGCTCTGATAAAATAATTCACCAGAAATTGGTTGCTTGTCCGTTGTCCCCACTGGTATGGCGATTCATTTATTAAAGGATAAATTTCGCTAAACTTTGTCATTTGTCACGAATTGGTCATTCAAGTTTAATTTGTTCATTTATAGCTACTGAATTTTTAATTTATTCCAATCAAGTCACCATTTAACTTTTTTCATCTAAAATATTAATGGAACATAATTTTTTTGTTAGTATTTTGGACAGAATAAGCATATTCCGTTAAAATTTTGGATGAAATGAGCATATTCCGTTATATTTTGAACTGAATGAGAATATTCCGTTCATATTTTGGATGAGAAAGTTATAGGATAACTTGATTGGAACAAATTAAAAATTTAGTGACTATGGAGAAACAAATTAAACTTGAGTAACTCTTTTGTAACAAAGGACAAAGTTTAGTGATCCCCGGTGAAATTTATCTTTTATTAAATAAATAGAGAGACGGAGAAATGCAGAAAGTATGTCTTTGTTATTTCTGCTGTTGAATTGCTATTGTGTGCTATTGCCTATATCAGATGGATAATGTCTGCTGCTCCAGATACCTATCAATTTGACCCAATATAAACAGTAACAAGTGTGCGGTTATGGTAATATGCATATTACGAGTTGTATAAACTCTGCTATAGATTTATATATTTATTTTTAAAATCTAAATAGTCGATCTGAATCATTAAATATAATTTTCATATGAAAATGTATTTGTAAATTAAATTTTATATTTCTTTTACTATTTTTTCATATGTATTTGTAGATTAAATTTTATATTTCTTTTACTATTTTTTTTATAGATAGAAAACCACTCTTTTGTTATAGTCCACAATTTCAAATCAAGTGGTTTCTAACCACTGTTTTCTATCTATCTAAAAAAGTAATATAAAACTTAATTTGCAAGTACATTTTCACATAAAAATCAATTCAACAATTCAGATGGACTATTTAAATTGTAAAAACATATATATGAGTCTGTATCACGAACCGTTGTGTAATGTTGTGTAATATGCATATTACCATATTACCATAGCCTCACTCCAGTAACAATATTACAATTCAAAGAATTACAAGTCACAATAATTTATTGGAGCTTATTTAGTCATGATATATACAAGTCTTTTTTTCTTTAGATTTTGAATTTTTGTATAGTCTCTTTTCTGTTTGTTTTCTTAATGTATTTTATCTTTGTTTTTCTTTGTTTTTTTTTTTCATTTTCTTTTTGTAAATAAGAAAAAAAAAAGGCACATCTAGTGTCAGAGTTATGCAATTGACCGGTACACATTAATGAAAGTGGTACACAGATTTTAGTTAGGCATAAAAAGTGTTTCAACAAAATAAACACTTAAGCAAGAACAAGAATAAAAGTGTCATTTTTATTTAAAGTGAAATCGTTTTCTTCTTTTGTATTGACTTTCCAATCATAAACTAGAAATGAATTCAATTATTTTCTATTTATATTCCGATCAACAAAATTCAATTGAAAATCATTTCTACAATACTATTGAATTGAAATCAATTAAACTCCAACAACTGTTCCGATCAGACCAAATATCTAAACTTTCTCAAAAAACACAGGTCCAGGAAACACCTACCTCATTCTCAAAGAACCGGACTCTCCAGTTAGTGGTACCTTTTCTCCGCCGTAGTCTCTCTCACGGTCTCACCCTTGCCCGAACCGAGAAGAAACGTGAACCAACTTCTCCACCCCTCTCTCCTCCTCCCCTTCCGAATCCCCTCCAGTTGTCCCCATCTCCCTCCTGAAGTAACCGAATCGGGACCTAAAGAAATTAAAAAAGGATGGAGATGCCGGAGGGATCGGTGAGGAACGTACTGGAGCAGGAGTCCCTGAAATGGGTTTTCGTCGGAGGCAAGGGAGGGGTGGGGAAGACGACATGTAGCTCCATCCTCTCCATTTTGCTAGCGGAAGTGCGACAGTCGGTGCTGGTTATCTCCACCGACCCGGCCCATAACCTAAGCGACGCGTTTCAACAGCGCTTCACCAAGATCCCCACGCTCGTCAATGGCTTCTCCAACCTCTATGCTATGGTAATTTTCTGTTTGTGCTCCTTGCTCAATTGGATTGATTTGAGTGGGAATTTTAGGGGATTTTGATGGTATCTGTGGTTAATTGGGTGTAGGAAGTAGATCCGAAGGTAGAAAATGATGAACTGGCTAGTGATGACGGCATGGATGGCATCTTGTCAGAACTAACTAATGCAATTCCTGGAGTTGATGAGGCTATGAGTTTTGCTGAAATGCTCAAGTAAGAAACCTCTCTAGTGTTAAAAGATGCAAACTCTGAGTTAGAAACTATTAAGCCTTAGGCTCTTACTGTTGTACTGATGCCAGTGTGAGATCTTTATAGAGTTACATATTGAATTACACCAAGGAGTTTACCATAATGAAACATTACATGTTGAATCAATGCACGCTAGTTCATTTAAACTTGTAAATAGGTACTGATGGCAATATATCACAGAAATTGAAAATTTAATTCCACTTATTAAAATGTTTAGTTGATATTTGCTAATAACATTGAAAATCCTGTGTTATTATTTGAAACCCTGTTGTTTATAGAAGCCTATGCACCCATCTTTTATCAACTGCTGACTCAAGGAAAATGCTTTAATTCCCCTTTTGTTTTTTTACTTAGATTGGTGCAAACAATGGATTACTCAGTTATAGTGTTTGACACTGCTCCTACTGGACACACATTAAGACTATTGCAATTCCCGTCAACATTAGAGAAAGGCCTAGAGAAAATGATGTCTCTTAAGAATAAATTTGGTGGCCTGATAAACCAGGTGTGTCATTATTTACTAAAGTGTACTTTTGCTTAAAGTAACCTCATAGAGCTGGTTTAAAAATTTGAGTATTTATGACAGGCAACTCGACTTTTTGGCCTTGGAGATGAATTTAGTGAAGATGCGATGCTTGGTAAACTCGAGGGCATGAAGGATATTATTGAAAAAGTCAATCGGCAATTTAAGGACCCTGTATGATTTTGTTTGCATGTAGCTTATTTAATTGTTTTTTTTTAAATAGGTTCGTACCAGTTGATGATGTATACAATTGTTTTATTGAGGTTACATCTTCAATGTGTAATTCAGGCTAACATGGACTAGCTTTAAGGGTAAATTCATATTGTATTCTCTACTTTTATTTATAGAATTTATTCTTTTGCTTGACAGGACATGACGACATTTGTCTGTGTATGCATACCAGAGTTTCTGTCTCTTTATGAAACAGAAAGACTGGTACAAGAGCTTGCAAAATTCGATATTGATTCTCACAATATCATCATTAATCAAGTGATTTTTGACGAGGAAGGTACAAATAAAATGTCTCATGATGCGGTCATTCTTTTATTCAACATTCCTTTAGTCTTTACAAATTAGAACTATTTTGTAAAATCTGATGTACATATTTTCTACAGCCGTTGAATCTAAGCTTCTGAGAGCTAGGATAAAGATGCAGCAGAAATACATCGATCAGTTCTACATGTTGTATGAAGATTTCAATATTACCAAATTGCCTCTTCTTCCTCAGGAGGTACCATCCTTCAGTCCATTTTAACTCTTCCATAGTATGCACAAAAGTTTTTTTTTTAAAGTCGGTATGGTTAATGTTGCATAAATGTATAACTAGGTCACAGGAGTCCAAGCTTTGAAAGCTTTGTCTCGGCATTTTCTCACCCCCTATCAACCGTGCCTGATAAAAGGTACATTAGAAGAGCTGGAAGAGAGAGTATCTATCTTGAAGTCTCAATTGCGAGAGGCTGAGACAGAATTAGATAGGCTCAGGAAAGGCAAACAGAAGGTCTAGTAATATTTTTTTGGTCTTGCATTATTTCTGGTACGTAGAAACGGCTGTATAATTTATATTTTTATGAGGCATGCATCTCCTTTACATTTTTTTTGTTTTCTTAGCTGTATTGATTATTGCTGCTCTTTTTTTGTTCTTTTTTTTTTTTTTTGTGGTTGGTGGTTGTAGTTGTTGTGACATGTACTATTAATGTACTCAGTGCACCAATAGTTAGATGAGCGTTATCTTGTTTATTTTCCTTACGACAATAAGTTTTTGTAGATGAATGATTATGTGGGAATATATTGTTTAATAAAAAGATTTGTGGAATTGATTTTGTTGATCATGTTACTGAACAAAACAGGCACGGTTATGCTATTTGACATGCTTTAACTTTTTCCAGAGATGGGCTACCCTATATTCGAATAAATAAAAGTGGTAAATGCCTGTATCAGGAGTGTTATATTTAAGAAAACAAAAAGTTTGTATTTAAGAAAACAAAAAGTGTACCCTATACGGTTGTACCACTTTTGTACAGTAGTGTAGGAAACAAAAAGTTTATATTTAAGAAAACAGATAAATTTAATACAGGAAGCTCTCAACATTTGGAACCAATGGTGGTGCTGATTAGCACAACATATTATGCTTATTTTTAGTTATAAACTTATAAATGTGGAATTTTGTCAAATTTTATTATAAAATTAACAAAAATTTGGTTAAAAAATATAACTAGAAAAGATTGAACTGTCATTATTTTATACTTTAATATGTAAGCTAATATGAAAATGAGGAGGGTTCAAATGCCTTCATTTTTTGTGCCTCCACCATGTCTCAATTTTTAAAAACTTTAATAACTCAAAATTTACAACTTAAAAGTCAAAATAAAAACCGTTGGATGTGATCTATGTTATTTTCTCTATGTGCTCATAAAAAATTATCACATTTCAATTTTGTTTTTATGTGAATCAATAAGTTGAAAAATCAACGTCTAGAAATTATTCACATGAGTACGTTTTTTGCAAGCTCTTGATGACAACCAAAACAAAATTGAAATGTCATAATTTTTTACATATGCATAGATAAAATGATGTAGATCATATCTAACGATTTTATTTTGACTTTTAAGTTTTAAATTTTGAGTTATTAAAGTTTTTAAAAATGGAGGCATGGTGGAGGCATAAAAAATGAAGGCATTTGAACCCTCATCTATGAAAATAGATATAAAACGTTCCAATAATTGAGTATGTGTTCGATTACAAGTATAAATTGATTCGAATTCAATAACTCAAATGATTTTGATTTTGAAATGGAATCGATTTGATTTATAATCAAATCAGGCTAGAATTAGAGTGAGTTTGCTTGATTTTGCAATCCTACTTTTAGCTTTCACTTAGAAAAGATGGGAAAAAAAGAAAGAAAGAATGTCGCTGTATTATTTGTCCCCTACAAAGTAGCTCCATATCTTTCCGTGGGCCACTTAATGCTAAAAAAAAATGGATATACAAAGGAATATACACTAAAATGTTCCCCATAATCTTTCATCTTAATTTGATGAGAGCTTAAAATCTCATTTCCGTCTGTATTTATTAAGATGGAAGTATTACTGTCAAATAAAAAATTGCATTTTGGGTGCAGATATCTCTGTTTTTTTTTTTTTTTTTAAACTCTTGACAATGGCTGTCTTGGGTCCAGATATCTCATTATGAAGTTTTTGTTTCTCTGCGTGAATGTCCCACTTAAATCTTGTTTATTAAATGTAAAAATATAATCCAATAGACTCAAATTTCAACATCATTAACAGTCATTAAATATTTTGATGGCATATTTGCATCACGGTAAATCTATATATGTCATCTGATCTCATCCAAATAATCTGGATTTCACAGCACTCTTGCAATTTCTTACTTTTTAG
Organism: Carex kokanica; assembly: GCA_025461125.1. NCBI lineage: Eukaryota > Viridiplantae > Streptophyta > Magnoliopsida > Poales > Cyperaceae > Carex > Carex kokanica. The sequence goes on along the minus strand of JAJGRX010000142.1, from coordinate 2,911,846 downwards.
ACGGCATATCCTGACGCAATACCTTTTCCAATCAAGCATTTCATTTTTACTCCTGGATTCCTATATAAAAAGTAATCAACCAATTCTAATTACTATCACCTGTTTTGTTCTTTCTCCCGACTTCCCTAACCTTTTTGCGGAGCACTGCTCAAGCATATAATATGTTAATTTGTTTAAATAGCATATAACGAATTTATAGAGGATACCGGTCGAATATTTTTCATTCCGGATAGCGGCGTTATTGCCGATGTCGGTTCATACCATGCGTAATTATTTTAATTATTATTTTGTAATTTGTAGCATCCAAATATTGAACAAAAGATGACAAAGGATAAAGAAAAAAAAAAAGTTATATTGGTAAATAAATTGTTTGACAACTATGACAACAAACTCAATAATTGTGAAAAACAAAAACAATTATAATTATTTATGATTTAGATATGTTGTGTATAAAAGATTCAAAGAATGTATTAATGGGCAAATTTTTTTTTTCTAAATTACAACAAAATTAATGTACCACCTACCTAAATCATAAATAACATATGAAGTTGTGAAATAAAGTTGGTTGTTTAAATATTTAAAAATTGAATTATGAACTAATTAAGGAAATATCTTTACTTCTGAATTATGAACTAATTAAGGAAATAGTTGGCTCGTATAAAACAGTTACATAAATTTCTCAAATGTGGACTAAAAGCTTTAGGCCACTGTTATTCCACCAAACGCGATTTAAATTGACTGGCCTAACATGGAATAACTTTAAATATAGTCCAGCCTAAACATGCCTAAATTAAACCACCTCAGGAGGTGTCTTAAATTTTTCTTCAATTTTAAGTCATTGGAACCCACTGCCATTCACCTTCAACCATTTCATCCCTCTCCTCATAACTTTAAGCACAACCAAATATAAATAATTTAGACCGGCCTAAGTTGGAATAACCAACTTAGGTCACCTTAGCTTTAGTTCACAACCAAACACCACCTTTTGGCTTTGCTTACTCGGAACAGACTCGATTGTGAAGGGCGAGAGAGAAAGAGAGAAAATAGTCAGTGGAAATATAAGATTATTTTTTCTTTCTCTGGAGTCAATGCCTCTTCGTTCTCGGGTTTCTCTCTCCTCTTATCTCTGATTTAACACGAGATTTTCATACATCTCTAAATACTTGAAATCTTGAACAAAGTACAGTTCTTTTCGACTGATGGTTTGCCCTTTGAGTGATCGGTCTAAATTGAGAACTTGTGCTCTAAAAAGGGGTCTTTGATTTTTAATAGCTTGTATTCTAAATCCTCAATTTATAAATTTGGTTTATTTACATCAAAACTAGTACCTCACTGATCGAGTAGATGTTAGTATGTATCAGTATTGTTTGGGGTCCATGGATAATACTATCAAAACCAGTACCACATATTCCCTGTTGATTTCCCTTATTGATAATTGACGGTAGCGAACTATCTAACAGTCTCTATAAAACTAGTATTGATATGTGGCTCTCTTATGCTTTTTGGTTTAGTAATAACTTTTTAATGTATTTACAAAATGTATTAGGCATGGGACCTGACAACACTGCACAGGGTCTTTTGATCTCAAAGCAAAAAGGTTAATTTGCTTTAATCAGAATCTAGGTTTCCGCACGCACATTGCCTTAATCTCATCAAGATCCGCAGTTGGCCTTAATCAGAACCCAGGTTTCCTACTCTCTCATCCCGGTTGGCGATTTTCCAACCACGGCCGGCCTAACTGTTGACGGGATCGGCATCGCCGTGATGTCAGAAATTGAATGACCCTTTTGTCGGCGGCCGACCGTCATTGGAACGACCAAGTCATCACTGATTTCATCAATTAGAGAATTTTGAGGCTGGAAGCTGATCTTCACGGACTTAGTCATGTGTTTGACTAAACTTGCTTCATTCCTCGCATAAAAGAAGTATGGTTTCTATATTTCAAAGAGGTTGCTGGCAACAATTCGAAATTGAAATCAACAAATTAGATATTGTCATGAATGATTGAGACTGGTTCTTATCTTCTTTAGTGCTCTTTGACAAATTGTGTTGATTTGTTCGAAATTTGAGATTATTTGTTCTTAGTTTAGATGTATTTGATGTTCTCAATTTTGGATGAAACTAATTCGTGCATTAAATAGCAAGGAGATGTACTTTAATGATAATTCGTTGAGATGTATTTGTTGCCGCTAATTTTCTTTCTGTTTTTTTTCTTTTATTAATCTTTTCATTTGACATTTCTACCTAAACTGTGTCTCTATTATAGAGTACTATTTCTTAGAATTCAGATTAAATATAGAAGAAAGCAAGAAACAAAGAAATCTCATAAAACATAAAACATAAAAATTAATCAAGAACTTTACTAAAATCCGGATGGGGGAAATTCTTTGTTGTAATAACAAAGGTATTATATAGTTGGGTGGCTTGACCTCCAACCTTTACTAAAAAAAAAAAAACACGTGATATCAACATTTCTCATGATTAGCATATTGGAAACTCAAAAGAAGAGACACACAACTAGAATTTGAAAGACTTAGCAATGGCTGCCAAGTATTGCGTAAATTAATTTTTTGTGTTACATCCATGCTCTCTTAACACATACATTACATCAACTAAACTTGTACACTCACATCAATTCTTGTCAATATTATGAACCAAATACATCCTATAAAAGGTAATCTAATCTAACTCGTTTGAGGCCTTTAGCAATGCAACAATCATTTGATTCAAGTTTCTTTTGTTTTGTTTAATTTGTCTTTGATTATTTTTATTCAGACTTGTAGTGCACTGTTCAGAAAAGTATGTAACAGATGATAATGTAGCACTGTTATCATAGCATGTTCGGCTAGTTTGGTTTCTTTAATCTGTGTCACACTAAGCTAGCAGATTTGATTTAATGCAGCTGATTGTAACAATGTAATGGAGGAACATTTCTTCACAATGGCCAGTTAGAGGCGCTGCGTTGGTTGTTGGTGAAATCCAATTTCATATTGATGGAGAAGAGGCTTCTCCGCATTTACTGATAAGAGAATGAAGTGGTCAGAGAATGAAGTTGTCAGAGGGGGGGCAATTCTTCTTTTATTCAATTTTTGAAGTAAGAGGCGGGTAGTTAGAACACTGATGTGCCCTTTCAAATTAGGCACTTTTATTTTTTATAAATTACGAGTAGGTTCTCTTTTTAAAAACAAGAAGAACAGGGAGGAGGGGAGAGAGAGGTGGAGCAATAGTAGTAGCGGAAGGAAGAAGAAGAAGAATAGACCAAAGGTAATATTTCTTTTTTTTTGATAAAAGGCAACATAAGTGCCCGTTTCATTAAAGAAACCAGTAGTGGTAATTTACATAGGCTCTATCAGTATAATATCTAGAAAAGCATAGGAAAATATCGCAATAAAGCAAAAATAATAAGCTCCACGCTTAAGAGTCCACCAAAACAACGTAATTGTAAAGTAAGAAAGAACTAAGCCTCCTAGAGAGGGGCTGAAAGTTACTGATCCTATAATTGAATATGTACAAAATGTTTGTTGTATCTTCATAAGATCAAGCAGCTGGAAATCCAGCACCCGACTCCATAGCTATTTCCACATCTGCATCTTCTGTGGATCCTTGGTATTCTACCAGTTAACTATCAGCGGGGTCCCACACCTGGAGTGGAATAACATGTAACGCAGTGGGCAACCATTCTGCGATGGCTTCTTTGAGTTTTTTATCCAAGGGACCTGTCCAATATTCACAAACTGAAATAATAAGCATAAGAAGAGAGCGAGCAGTTTAATGGGAGATTGAGAAAAAATAACTTCATTTCTATGTTTCCATAAAGTCCAACTCATAGCGCCAAAAACAATTAAAAAACCTGTCTGTTGAATCTTGTTTAAAGTCCCTGAAAATTGAAAAACATCAGCAATAGAATGCCAATCACTAAAAATGTCTTGACTATTACCCAACCAAAACCAGATTTGCTTGGCCATAGGACACATTAAAAAAAGGTGAGTAGTGGATTCATCTAATGGGCAGAATTGACAAGTTAAAGATCCAGTCCATCCTCGTCTGTGTAAATTCGTTTTGGTAAGAATTCTATTGTTAACCAATAACCACATAAATTTTTTGATTTTGGGTGGAATAGGTACAGCCCACCAAATATTGTAGGTTGGCTTATACCTCTAAAATTAATGAATTGATAAGTAGCTTTCACAATATACTTCCCATTTGAGGACCAACGCCATGCCATTTTATCCGAATTGTGAGCAAAGCTACATTGGCTAATTAAACTGAGAATCTCAATGCCGACCAAAGGTAATATTAGAGCATACTCTTTCTTTTTTCAATGCTCTGTCAAATTCAATGCTGTTACAAACTCAAGGGACATCTCCATTTACAATTGGAGGGCATAATGGTCAATATAATTTTAAAAATAATTAAATAATTAAAAGGGAATATAAGAAAGAAAGTTAATTTTTGGTGGGGATATTAGATATTATGGTGATTTTATGGGTAAATTGGCTATTTCAAAAGTTTAGATGGGCATATCAGAAATTTTCCCTTAAACGTTTATCATAATATAATATAGTAAGTAAATGCCACAAATTACAGTGTGGAGAGTTAGCAATAGCCAATAAGCCGACCTTTTGCAGAGCACCAAGAACCGCATGAATTCTTCTGTATACATTGAGATGAAAAGGCAAGACCGCAAGAGATCGAGCTTACACGGTGCTCTACTGGCGGCCATTTTTTCTTGTTGATTGAGTCAAAGCTTTTCTTTTCTTTTCTTTCCTTTTTATTATATGTAATGCTAGGATGAGGTGTTAGAAAACTAGGATTTTGTACATAAACTTTTTCATATATTAGAAATTTGTTGGCGGTGCTTCACCGCCAACCATAAAAAAAGAGAAAGCTTACACCGTCCGATTAATATCCTGCGCTAATCTTGACAGGAAACCAAGGCTCCAAAGTTAAGAGTGGTGAATTCCTTTCGCAAAGCATAACAAAAAGAGAATACAAAAGTCTAGATATGAAGAGAACCCAATGCCAGGTAAAGAGAGGGAGCTTTTTGGTTTATGGATAGGGATGTGCATTGGAGAGAAAAAGGATATCCATGGCATTATGCTCCTTTCTCAATTTTGGAGATGCCATCGCGGATGTACACTATAAAAGGGGCTGAAATGTTCATCGAGAAAACCCAAGCAGCAGCACAGGAGAAGTCAATTGTCGGTAGCAACCAGCAAGCGAGATAGTTTTAGGGCTACCCTCTTTTGGCAGGCAATGGAGAGACAAAAGTATAGAAAGAGATTGTACATTATTTCAATAGTCTAATCCAAGGGCTTGCCAAAGGAGAGTTGCCCTATGACTGCCTCAGTTTTAGTGTGCTCGGCTACATCAACTTAACTGTAAGAGCTTTTTGTGCAAATATGCCTCCAAGGTAAACAATTATTTACATCTTCATACTCAATATAGTACATATATATATAAATAGGTTAACAATAAATAATTAAGGGTAATTTTTTGTTATATTGGGACATGTGGGAGATGAATAGAGTTGATTAGTTGTCATACAGTTTACCCTTAGTCAAAACGGACCCTATTGACCCCTCTTATTTTACACAAGAAGCTTACTGATTTGGCACAATTTTCGTACCCTTTGAACTGATAGAATGCTTGATTCTGATTATTTAAGAGCAGACATGTATATACACAGTTCAGGAGTGCGCGCAAAGATAGCTCAAGATCCAAGTAATATGTAACTAGTTATCAACTGTACTGTAGTTAGCTTTTGGTTTTTTATTTCTAATATTTTTGTCCCTTCGATTCTCTCAAATTTGTGTAGTGGTTTTGAACTGCTTTAATAAAGTTATCTGTAGTTACTTAGCCAAAGTAGGAGGTCATCAACTCATCATAGCATACATACTGTATGGTTTGTTAGTCTGATCAGCCTTAAAATTTCAAACCTGATTTTTCTTAATGGATTCATACATATTGATTAGTACATATCTTTTTTCACATAATTAGTCCAGAAGGAGCATATGCAGATGCAAGGGATATCACTTGTTGGTCACCGTGTAATAACAGTTTTCTTTTATCGGCATTTAATGAATGGTGATCTGCACATATACATGCACTGAGCTGAAATCTCTCCTAATGCAGTGCTCCCAGAATACTCACAAGTTGATTTTTCTCTTGAAAGGTTGATGTATAACAATCTTCTTGACCTTTCTGAACTTTCTCAGAAAAGTGCTGTTATTGGTATTAATTAACAAATGATGATGTATTCATACTCTGGACTTTCAGTTCATTATGACCGAAGTCCCAAACTAGCTATAGGTGGACATCATACTGTATTTTATTTTCTGTGTGACATTTTGTTGTAATAATATTTTAATACTATTTGATAGGACTTATTTTTTTTTTTTTTAAGAAGTATTTGATAGGACTTACAGAAATGCAATTTAACTACCTAACTCGTTCTACAACTGTCGAATTGGATATACTATAATGCTGAAAGTGGACTGGTAGAAGTTCCTGTACCATCTGAATTCTTGATATATAAGCAGTACCTAATATGAATATTTTGACCATATATAGGATATATATCATCTGTTTGTATAATGAGGTACTTCTCATTATGTAAGAAATTAATGTTGGGAAGGACAAGGAGGCACTTCATTATGATGCAATTATTTCAATTTGATGAATAAATTTGTCCTTAGTATGTTGCATGTACTTCTATATATATGCATGAATTTTATGTTTATTTTTCTTGAGGTGGTAAAGCACTATACCCACCAGCGATATAAACCTCGGTCCTTGGATGGCCTGCCATTACCTATTGAATTCCATCCAAGACAATGTACCGATTGTCAATTTTTTATGGCTTTAAAAAATAAATTAATTAAATGCATGACATAAGGCCACTCAAATTGCAGAAATGTTGTAAACCTTCCATCAGTCGATCAACATATAGAAGTAGATATCTAAACCTTTAAAGCTGGACGTGGCAGTGCCAATGTCCCTATTTTGTGCAATTTTCAAGCTGGACGTGGCAGTGCCAATGTCCCTATTTTGTGCCAGCGACCTTTAAATTTTTAAACCTTCCATCAGTCGATCAACATATAGAAGTAGATATCTAAATTAGCAATCACATAAAATAACAATCACACCAAATATAGTTTAATGTATCTCTTATATTTTTTGTGTGATTGTTGGTATGCACACAATTCATTAAGCACAATTTTGGTACCATCTCGGTATAACGTTCAATCATACAGTAACTTGTTCTATCCTTTGTCGTCTCATAAAATCATGCACCAACATCTTTCTTCATAAATTGGAAACAACTGATAAACGATGTTTAAATGTTCAGAAAGTTCCTAAATTGTAATTAAGTTCTAACGATGTTTAATTATGTGAACTCATTCTCATAACTGTGATTGTAGGATAAATGTTGTATTAAACCTGATTTCATCGGTAACATGAACTGTGATTGTAGGATAAATGTTGTATTAAACCTCCATTTGACCATTACAGATTTCATCACCGATATATACCAAAACACAAAACATATTTGGTTATATGGCTAATTTGACCTACACATTTGAAACTATAACTTCTCATATATAGAGTTAGGGACATAATTGGTTTAGGACCTGCTGGAAGGATGCATAAGGACAGGAGGGCAAAGCCGAGCAGAGAGAAGAAGCTCGTGCGAGTCCGAGGAAGACAGAAGAGAGAGAATGAAAAACCGACGGTCTCTTGCATAGAGAAAGGGAGTGCGACAAAAGAGAGTTTTTTTTGTGTGTGGACATGATTTTAAAGAATGAGAGAACGATCTAGAGCAGGGGTTTTCATGGGACATTTTCAAAGCTGGACACCAACAGTGCTAGCATCCCAATTTTGAACCTGTATGCTGGCATTATTTTCGTAAATAATTTGACAGCAATCTCGTGTATTTAATTTATTTATTTTTAGTGCCATAAAAAAATTCGGCACCAAACCAATGACAAGCGCTTACGGCCGTCAGACATTTTAATGAAGCACACTTTGTAGACTTAAGAATAAAACGGCAACTATAATTGTAATAAGTTATTTAGTTCTATATTTAATTAAAAGGATAATGTAATTAAATCCCTTTTACAAATTACGTACAGACCGCTACTTCCAAAATTTAGGCTGCGTCTATATAGATCTAGCTAACCAAGGATATAAAGGCATCTTTTGAGATTTTTTCAAGTAAAAAGGCAAATTGGATGTATAAAATTAATTAATTATTTCACTTAAGCTAATGAACCACGGCACGTTACTCCTTTTTCTTTCTTTTTTCCCATTTTCTACTCCTTTTCCTTCAGATAATGAAAATGCAGTGCATCGATCTGCCCCTTCGAAAATGCCCCTTGAGCATCCTCAAATCTATCCTGGACTGCTTGAGATGTACACAAGAATAGCTTTTGTTAGGAATATACAACAGAATATGCTGTGCCCCTGCAAGCTCCTTTCCCTTTAGTCTCTCATCCCATCTTTAATCTGCAAGTAGAATATGTTGGGTTAGGATATTAATATTGCATGACATCTAATTTTGACAGTCATATATATATATATATATATATATATATATATATAGTCCGGCTAATTAATATGCTTTCAGTAGCTACATTCTCCATCTTTAGAAAACAATCTATCAAATTTAGTTTACTTTTAAAATATTTTAGCAATTCATTGGATTATTTGAATATTCAAAGTTTAACTTTTAACAGCCTTTGATGGATGAAATAAAAGGTTTCCAAATTCCGCCAAGTTTGATATGCATACAATATCTGCTGTCTTGATCAGAATGGTGTAGAACAGTTCTACGATTGTAAATTTCTTTTTTAAACTTTGGTCTCTGGATGCAATGATTGCCCAAAGTAATTATGTCACTGCGTACTGTTGATACCTTAATTGATACCTCATAACCATATCTCTATGAGATATTAATTCCATAAGTTATACTTAATTTATAAAATATTACTGGAACCACTGATACGTAATTCACAATGAAAAACTGATATGTAATTCAAAATGAAACACTGATGCGTAATTCACAATGATACTATAGAAGTATCGTTTATATCATGTTTAACTGACATGTGTCATGTCTCAATCCCTATTTACTTAAAATAATTGCTAGTCAACTAACAGAAAAAGAATAAATAGAGGTAGCTTTGAGGAAACTAAAGATATAAAGTCAAGATCGTGGTGAGAAGAATCGCATATAACATATAAAAGCACGAAATCTCTTTTTGTTTATGGAGAGTGACATGCACAGAAGAGAAAAGGATATCCATGAGGTTATACCCTTCCTCAATTTGGAAGATGCCACTGCATTTTGTTTAGGTTTACACTATAAAAGGTGGTTGATATGAGACGGGGAGAACTCGAGAAGCAACAAAGACAAGTTGAGAAAGTACTGAAATAGAGGACAAAGAGTAAGCAAGGCAGTCGTACGGCTACCCTCCTTTGGCAGGCAGAGGAAAAAGAGAGAGAGACTAATGGATTTTGAGAGAGATGAATATGATGAAAAGAAAGAATTTTGTATTATTGAATTCTGAATTTACAAGTGCTATACAAGTATTCTTATAGCCTATTCTATTCTATTAGCCGTTGGCTGTTTTCCTTAATAAGAGATTGCTTGATCTCTTGCCTAATTACATACTGAATATTGGCTAGGTACCAATTACAGCTATACAGCTGTATTTTGCATGCTAGCCTAATTGTTGCCTTAATAACCGATGATGAATCTTCTGAGGTTATTCTATTTCTCAACACTCCCCCTCAAGTGGGGTTCAAATAAGTTGATTGAACCCAACTTGACAAGTATGTTTAGATGACTTGTCTTGTCGAGTGCCTTTGTGAAAATATCCGCCAGTTGCTCTTTGCTTCTGACAAACGGAGTTTCTATTTCTCCCGACTGTACTTTTTCTCTAACAAAGTGACAGTCCATCTCTATATGTTTTGTTCTTTCATGGAAGACCGGATTGGATGCAATATGTCGTGCGGCTTGATTGTCGCAGTACATTTGCATGGTTCTTGTATGCTCAATCTTCATGTCACCGAGTAATTGTTTAATCCAGATAAGCTCACTTGCTGTGGATGCCATGGCTCGATATTCTGCTTCTGCACTTGAACGAGCGACAATATTCTGCTTCTTGCTCTTCCAAGTGACCAAGTTTCCACCTACAAAGGTACAAAAGCCAGTGGTTGATTTTCTGTCACAGCTCCCGGCCCAATCTGCATCAGAAAAACCAACCACATCATTAGAACCATTTTTCCTCATCCAAATTCCTTGACCTGGAGTGCATTTTAGGTATCTAAGTATTCTATCAATTGCACTCAAGTGACTGGTACGCGGAGCATGCATAAATTGGCTTACCATACTAACTGCAAATGCAATATCAGGTCTGGTAACTGTAAGGTATATTAGTTTTCCCACCAGCCTTTGATACTGTCCTATGTCAGATAGTAGTTCACCCTCTTCTAACCCCAGTTTAACATTTGTTTCCATTGGGGTACTGGCTGGCTTGGCTCCTAGTTTACCAGTTTCTTTTAACAGGTCAAGTACATATTTTCTTTGAGATAGAAATAAGCCTTTGTTAGAGTGAGCTATTTCTATTCCAAGAAAATATGAGAGTTTTCCGAGGTCCTTAATATCAAATTCATTTTGCAAGTATTGTTTGACATTTTTAATTTCTTCATTATCATTTCCTGTAATGATAATGTCATCTACATAAACAAGAATAATGGTGGTAGAGTCCTGTCTATGTTTGATAAACATAGAAGAATCAGCTGTGCTTTTAATAAAATTATTTTTTACTAGAGAAGAGCTTAGTTTGGCATACCATGCTCTTGGAGACTGTTTTAGACCATAAATTGACTTCTTTAGCTTACATACATGTGATGCGTCTAATGTAGCATCATGACCTGGAGGAAGAGTCATGTAGACTTCTTCTTCCAGAACTCCTTGAAGGAATGCATTTTTCACATCCATTTGAAACAAATTCCATCCTAAGTTGGTAGCTACCGATAACAGAATCCTAACTGTGCTCATTTTAGCTACTGGTGCAAAGGTTTCTTGGTAGTCAATACCATAGGTCTGGGTAAATCCTTTGGCCACTAATCTAGCTTTATACATTTCAATCGTACCATCACTATTGTACTTAATCTTGTATACCCATTTACACCCTACAGGTTTTTTTCCTTTTGGTAGGCAGACAATATCCCATGTATCATTTTTTTCCAAAGCTTGAAGTTCTTCTTTCATAGCTTTATGCCAGACTGGTTTTTGTCTTGCCTCCTCAAAAGTAGTTGGTTCAGTTTGATTTGTTATGCTTCCTAAATAGGCCCGGTATTCTGGTGATACCCTTTTATAAGAAATATAATCTTGAATTGGATACATCACCTGATGGGATACATAATCCCTTAACTTGACTGGAGGTCTCGTTTGTCGTATGGATCTTCTCACGGCAATTTCTTCTTGAGTTGATTCTCCACTTGAGGAACTGTCCTCATTTTCTCCCCCTGAAGGAATTGCTGTTGTTTCTCCCCCTGAAGGAATTGCTGTTGTTTCACCTTGTTGGTGTTCATTCACAACCTGTCCTTCATTTGTTTCTTCTGGAAAAACAAAGTTATTTGGAGGTGCCACAATTGGGTGGCTTGGTGAAGGTATTTGTTCATTTGTTAGATAATAGGGTGTGTTTTCAAAAAATGACACATCTCTTGAAAAATAAACTTTGAAATTTTTCGGATCATAGCACTTATACCCCTTTTTTTCAGAAGAATATCCCAAAAATATAGTTTTAACAGAATTTTTGTCTAACTTGTCATGTCTTTTTATGTGGACAAAGCATGTGCATCCGAAGACTCGAATATGGTCAAGGTCAATTTTTCTACCTTTGAGAATTTCTAAAGGACTCATGTTTTTTAACCTTGCACTTGGTAACCTATTTATAAGGTAGGTTGCGGTTAACACTGCATCTGACCAATATGTTTTTGGGACATTATTTTGAAAAAGGAGTGATCTAGTGACTTCAAGGAGGGTGACGATTTTTTCTTTCTGAAACACCATTTTGTTCAGGTGTATTAATACATGTGGTTTGGTGTAAGATTCCTTTGGACCTAAAAAACTCTAGAAAATTTTTGTTTACAAATTCTGTCCCATTATCTGATCGAAAAATCTTAATTTTTGCATTATATTGATTTTCAACAAAATGAAAGAATTCTTTGAAACATGAAAAAACTTTATTTTTTCCTTTTAAAAGATAAACCCAAGTAGTACGAGAGAAATCATCAATAAATGTGACAAAATATTTAAAATGATTATAAGAATCAACCGGGGCTGGACCCCATACGTCAGAATGAATTAAATCAAATTTAGTTTCTGATGTACTAGTAGATAAGGGAAAAGGTAATCTAGTTTGTTTTGCAAGCTTACAAACATCACAATTTCTAGAATCTAATTTATAACAAAACAGTTTATTTAAAACTTGATCAGAAGGATGACCAAATCTCCAATGCAGTAATTTGTCACGGTCTATTTGATTTAATGACACATGGCATTTATTTATGGGTTCTTCAAGGTAATACAGCCCATTTTTTAAAAAACCTTCACCAATCTTCTTCCCTGATTCTTGGTCCTGAAATATCACTTTGTGTGGTGAGAATATTACTTTGCAATTCAAATCTTGTGTTATTTTGCTAATTGATAAAAGATTTGAATTAAAATTTGGTAGATACAAGATGTTCTTTACATTTTTTGAGAAAAATTTTGTGGTACCCAAACCTTCAATTTGGACTTTATTTCCATTTGCAACAAGCACATGTTGTGGTTCTATAGTTGGTACAATATTTTCTAGTTTATTTTGGTCCCATGTCATATGATCAGTAGCACCGGAGTCAATAACCCATTTACTAGTATTATGCCCCAAATTTGCAAGTTTTGGACTACTGTTATTAACAGAAGATAAATTCGAATTATATAGTACAAAACCTGTTGTCTGTTGCTGTAACAGACTGTTCAATTGAGTCAGCAGCTGAGTTATCTGTGTTGTTGATGCCACAGAAGATCCCATAGAGTCACTAGTCGGTTCGGCTTGGGTTAAATGAGCCCCTGGTTGCTTTGTTGGATCCGACCCCGACCCTTGGTTCATTTCTCCCGACCCCTGGCTAGCACCGCCAAACCTTTGCTCATTTCCGCCTCTTCTAGCGCCGCCCCTCTCTCCCTTGTTCCGAGACGGCCTGAGATGCGGATGGAGGACCCAGCAGGCTTCTCGGTTGTGCCCTGCGCGCTTACAGTGGTCGCACCAGTCGCCGGCTGTGGTCCCCTTTGCCTTGGCCGTCGGGTTAGGGTTAGACGGCTGTGCTCGAAAGGCTCGGTTTTCGGTGTGGTTTGATGGCTGAGGGTTCATAAGGGTCCGCCGAGATTCCTCTTGTTGGATTCTTGCCACCACATCATCAAATTTGGGCATTTCGGCTGAGGCAAGGATTTGGGATCGGATTGCTTCATAGGTGGTGTCGAGTGCACCCAGGTATGTAAAAATTAGATCCTGTTCGGATCTTTTTTGGGTTTCATTTGGGTCTATTGTTGGTGGAAGATACACATTTAGTTCTTCCCATTTAGACATGATTTCAGTTACTAATTCGGTGTTGCTTTGACCGTTCTGTTTGATTTGAGCAAGTTCTTGTTTGAGGCTAAAAATATATGCAAAATTCCTTTGCTGGCCATACCTTCTTTTTGCCTTGTCCCAAATCTCTTTTGATGTGTCGGAATACATGAGAACATTTGAAATTTTGGGCTCCATGGTGCTCAGTAGCCATGACATGATCATCTGATCTGCCGTCTCCCATTCTTCGATTTTTGCTGTTTCTTCAGCAGTTGCCTCATCGGGTTTTGATGCTTTTGGTTTTTGTTTGGTTCCAGTGACAAAGTTTAATTTGCCTTTGCCACCGAGACCAATTGTGACAGATCTGGACCAAGGGATATAATTGCTGCCATTGAGTATTATTGTGGTTAGTTTGGTGTTGTCTGATTGTTGAGACATGGTTTTTGGAGAAATTGTTGATTGAGTATTTTTGCGGAATTTTGGTTTGTTGCTGATGCAGGATTAATCCTGCTCTGATACCATAATGGATTTTGAGAGAGATGAATATGATGAAAAGAAAGAATTTTGTATTATTGAATTCTGAATTTACAAGTGCTATACAAGTATTCTTATAGCCTATTCTATTCTATTAGCCGTTGGCTGTTTTCCTTAATAAGAGATTGCTTGATCTCTTGCCTAATTACATACTGAATATTGGCTAGGTACCAATTACAGCTATACAGCTGTATTTTGCATGCTAGCCTAATTGTTGCCTTAATAACCGATGATGAATCTTCTGAGGTTATTCTATTTCTCAACAGAGACCTTTACCCCAATCCAATGGTTTGCCAAAGGAGAGTTGCCCTATGACTGGCCTCAGCTTATGAAATAATCATGCATGTAACAGTAAGAGCTTCCATGCATTAGTAGCAGAAGATGTCAAGTTAAACAAGGTAGACGCGTAGTTTATCATAGTGATTTTCTTAATCTACGCGAAAAGAAATATATTAACAAGGCAGGCAAGTAGTTCCTTTACTGATTGTGCATCTAAGATCTTTTCATACAAATATGCCCGCCCCCAAGGTAAGCAACTATTTGCATCTTCATACTCAATAGTAGATATAAAAAATTAACAGTAAAGAATGTACTTGTTTGTTATATTGGGACATCGAAGTGAAAATGGTATGTGGGAGATGAATAGATGATTAATTGTCATACAGTTTACCCATCTCTTATTTTACACGAGAAGCTTACTGATTTGGCACAATTTTCGGACCCTTTGAACTGATAGAATGCTTGATTCGGATTATTTGAGAGCAGCTATGCATATACACAGTCCAGGGGTGCACGCAAAGATAGCTCAAGACCCAAATAATATGACGAGTTATTAACTGTACTGAAGTTAGCTTTGGCTATTATTTTCTAATCTTTTTGTCCCTTTGATTCTCTGAAAAAATTTTAGTGTTTTTGAACTGCTTTAATGAATTTATCTATAATTAGTTAGTTAGCTATTGAAAATATTAATGAAAGAGGATTCGACCCAATAAGAAGATCAAGATCAGACCTAATAAGAATAGAAAGATCTCTGTAGATTCTGTAATTTAGGAATACACTGATGTAATTTAGGATTTCATTATATGTGATTAGATTATAGCTAAATTAGCTCATACAGCTGTAGATCTTGTAACTATTAGGAAAGTTTGCTATTAGGAATGTATAACGGCTAATTGGCCAAGTAGTCTATATATTCACCTGTAACCATTGTACAGAAGATTCAATACAATAAAAATAATTTCATCTCTTTCTGTCTCTAAAAATAATACAATTGTAGCACGTCGTAGCATACTTATTGTACAGTTTGTTAGTCTGATCAGCCTTCAAACCTGATTTTTCTTAATGAAGTAATGGAGGGACATTTACCTTCAGACCATATTGACTAGTATTTATTTTTGTCACTTAATTAGTCCAAAAGGAGGATTTGGAGATACAATTGAAGGATGTCACTTGTTTACCGTGCAATAACAGTTTTCTTTTTATCGGCATTTTAAAGAATGGCGATCTGCACATATACATGCATGAAACTGAAATCTCTCCTAATGCAGCGCACCCAGAATACTTACAATAAGCTGTTTTTTCTCTTGAAAGGTTGATGTATAACAATCTTCTTGACCTTTCTGAACTTTCTCAAAAAAGTGCTGTTATTGGTCATAATTAGCAAATGATGCTGTATTCATACTCTGGACTTTCAGTTCATTATGGCCAGAGTCCCAAACTAGCTATAGGTGGACATCATACTCTGTATTTTATTTTCCGTGTGACATTTTGTTGTAATAATATTTGAATACTATTTGATAGGACTTGCAGAAATGCAATTTAACTACCCAGCTCATTCTGCAACTGTCGAATTGGATATATAGTGCTGAAAGTGGACTGGTAGAAAAGTTCCTGTACCATCTTGAATTCTGGATATATAAGCAGTACATAGTATGAAAAATTTGACCATATATAGGATATCATCTGTTTGTATAATGAGGTACTTCTCATTATGTATGAAACTAATGTAGGGAAGGACAAGGAGTCACTTCATTATGATGCAATTATTTCAGTTTGATGAATAAATTTGTCCTTAGTATATATATATATATGTTGAATATACTTCAATATATATGCATGAATTTTATGTTTATTTTTCTTGAGGTGGTGGAGCACTATACCCACCAGCGATATAAATCTCTGTCCTCGGACGGCCTACCATTACCTATTGAATTCCATCCAAGACGATTAACAGATTTCCAATTATATATGGCATTAAAAATAAAATAAAAAATGCATGACATAAGGACACTGAAATTGCAGAAATAGACACTGGCAATGCTGAAGTGCAGTTTTCAATTGTGCCACCATCCTTTTAAGCCTTCCATCAGCCGATCAACATAACAATCTAAATTAGCAATCACATAAAATAACAGAAAAATAACAATCACACCAAATATAGTTAATTTTCATGTGATTGTTGGTATGCACACAATTCATTAAGCACAATATGGTGTGTGGGGGAGGATTAAACCCGCTGTGGTTTGGTACCATCTCGGTAATAAGTTCAATCATACGGTGACTTGTTCTATCCTTTGTTTTTCTCATAAATCATGCACCAACATCTTTCTTCGTAAATTGGAAACCCTACTAGTTCCTAAATTGTAACGATGTTTAATTATGTATATACTCATTCACATAATATTCGAGGCATTTATAGATCTCACTTCTAACTCCCTCGAACTGATTTCATCAGTAACATGAACTATGATTCTTCAACTCAAAAAAAAAAAAAAAAAAAAACTGTGATTCTAGGATAAATGTTGTATTAAACCTCCGTTTGACCATAATGGATTTTCACCACCCATATATACCAAAGCACAAAACATATATATTTGATTATATGGCTAATTTAACCTACAAATTTAAAAATTATAACTTCTCATAGAATTCGAAAATGCTTTAGGATCTGAAGAAAGGATGCATAGGGACAGGAGGGCAAAGCCGAGCAGAGAGAGGAATTAAGCTCATGTGAAGCTGATGAAGATGGCAGATAGGCAGAGAAAAAAGGGAAACTGACGGTCTCTTGAGGGAGGGAAATGAAAGAGACGGGTTTTTTTTTTTTGTGGATATGACTTTAGAGAATGAGAGAACGAGCTAGAGGAAGGGACGGTCACTCGCAGGGGTTTTGATGGAACGGGATGTGGATTTAATTTTAAATAATTCGTCCGCAATCTCGTGTATTTAATTTATTTATTTTAGTGCTATCTCGGCACCATTTTCAGCACTGGCAGAAAAAAAAAAGACTTTTTTTTCTGAAAGACAAGTGCATGCTTATCGTCAGACATTTTAATGAAGCACACTTTTGTAGACTTAAAACGGCAACTAGTTATTTGGTTCTATATTTAATTAAAAGGAGAACATAAATCCTTCTTACAAATTACGTACTACTGGTCGCAACTTACAAAACTTAGGATGTGTCTATATAGATCTAACCAAGGATATAAAGGGATCTTCTGAAATTTTGCCAAGTAAAAAGGAAAAGATATATATATAAATTCACTTAAGCTAAACCACGGTTAATCTTTTTTCTTTCTTTTTTGCCCCATTTTCTGGGTATTTAACTAGAAAAGGTACCCTTTAGATAATGAAATGCAGTGCATCTGCCCCTTCGAAAAATGCCCCTTGAGCATCCTCATATCTATCCTCGACTGCTTGAGATGGACGAAAACAAGAATAAGCTTCTGTTAGGAATATCCAACAGAATGTGCCCCTGTAACTGTAAGCCTCTTTTCCTTTAGTCTCTCATCGTCCCATCTTTAATCTGTAAGAAGAATATGTTGGGTTAGGATATTAATATTGCGTAATGCACAATGATACTATAGAAGTATCGTTTATATCATGTGTAAGGGACATGTGTCATGTCTTTTTTTGGAGGAAAAGTGGGGGTCATATGCCAATTCGATCCACATGACATGTGTCATGTCTCAATCCCTATTTTCTTATAATAGTCCTTAGCAAGTCAACTAACAGAAAAAAGAATAAATAGAGGTAGCTTTGAGAGGAAATTAAAGATATAAAGTCAAGATTGTGGTGAGAAGAATCGCATATAACATATAAAGCAGGAGATCTTTTTTTGTTTATGGATAGTGACATGCACAGGAGAGAAAAGGATATCCATGAGGTTATACCCATCCTCAATTTGGAAGATGCCACTGCATTTTTTTAGGTTTACACTATAAAAGGTGGTTGATATGAGACGGGGAGAACTCAAGAAGCAACAAAGACAAGTTGAGAAAGTACTAAAATAGAGAACAAACAGTAAGCGATCGAGGCAGTCGTACGGTTACCCTCCTTTGGCAGGCAGAGGATAGAGAGAAAGATCTTTACCCCAATCCAATGGCTTGCCAAAGGAGAGTTGCCCTATGACTGGCCTCAGCTTATGAAATAATCATGCATGTAACAGTAAGAGCTTCCATGCATTAGTAGCGGAAGATGTCAAGTTAAACAAGGTAGACGCGTAGTTTATCATAGTGATTTCCTTTACTGATTGTGCATCTTAGAGTTGGTAAAAAAAAAAAATTGTTGCTGTTTTGGCATTGTTCTACAGCAGTTGGTACTCACAGACGATATATTTCTACATTTTTTTAATTAAAGGTCCCGGTACCTCCAGCACCTTTCAGATGCCTTTCTCAGAAATCGATCCTGTGCCTCTCCGTAGAGAGACGTGGCTTGCTCCACTGTGCTAAGCCCACGGTCCCTAAACAATTTTTTTTTTTTTTTTTGCAAGTCATAAAAAAAAAATTTAACCCCAAATTAAGTACCTTATATAGTAGTTATGTTTGATATTAAATTATTAACTGTAGATACCGGTTTGAGATGGATTTTATTTTCTGTTATGTAATGTAGTGTTAAAAAAATTTAGACTGGGTTTTTAAAACATAATGAAATATGGTGAGTAGTGACTATAAAAAGCATTATCACTTGAAACGGCCTCTCATCTTCTGTGGGAGTGCCAGGCACTATGGTGGACCCTATTCCACTTAATTAAGGCAGGTTCCATTCCGGTCAATACAAAGGACCATGTTCACCTATGGACTTCAAAAACGTTGCCAACTACTCTTTGAAAAATTGCCTGGGCAGCGAGCCTTGGTGTGAGAAGAATAGAATAATCTTCTCCCAAAAAACAAAAACGGTTCTTACCTTAGCAAGAGAAACACTCTTTGAGGTGCTACAATGGCAACAGTACTGCTGAGTCATATATAGCATGGGTGGGATGTATAGCGAGTGTCAGAAATAAATTGTCATGTACTTAATTTCCTTTCAGTGTTGAGAGGGGGTATATTTCTTACCATGTAAATATTTTTTTATCAATGAAAATCGTAAGATGGTTGGTTTCCATCTTAACCTAAAAAAAAAAAAAAAAAATCATTATCACTTGAAAAAAAAAAATTATGATCCGAAACAGATTGAGGCTCATTATAATTAGTTATTACTCAGGGTGCGTATCCTCTAAGTCTAAGATATCTCATATTTTACGTGACCGACGTGTCCGGTGCCTATTCGGGGATAGCGCAGGGGCCAATATTATTTGAGCTTTAGATTCGTGTAGAACATATTTGAACCGTTGAGATTTTTCAAGAAGTTACGCAAAATATGAGATATTCACTACAGACCGGCCCATTCTGAGTCTTAAGAAAAACCAAGCCATTTTGGGCTTTTCAATAAACAGAAACCATACCACTCGTGTCTTACTGGGCTCTTTCATTGGGCCCTCCAACTCTGGAGTCGGTTTATATTAAACTGGGCTTTAGATGGGGACCAGGTCGATTGGTATATTACGAATTTAGATTAATATTTATTTATTTATTAACAGATATAAATTTTACGAGTCAACTAACAGTCTAACATTCATCTAATACATTTAAGCAACATAGTTTTTTTCTTATAATAAAATTTTGGTTTAAAAGTTTCTTATTAAACGACTATCAAAATATTTGAAATTACACCACAAAAAATAATAAGTGTTTGAAAAATATGAATTCGCACAATACGTATCGGCTTTCAAAATTGACAATATATCTGCATCTAGGAACAGACCAACTGCCCTTCTGAATTTTAAAACTTTATAGAAGATATACATGTTCATAAAATTTTGTCCTCTCTGAAAATAATTTTGAACCCCTTAATTTAAAGCATTGAAAATTAAAAAAACAGACTATTGAAAAGTTAAAACATTGTCTTTTTAGTTAGTATTCGATTAACTATTGAGTTTGAACTCAATTCAATTAGTTATTTAAATATAATTTAATATTTTTTTTTTCATGTCTGAATCTGTCCCTGTCTACATCCACGTCCGTAAAAGTTTAAATACAAATTAACTACGGACGGATAACATATGACGCATACAAACGAAATTTTTTCTGAGGTTGAGAGCTCGACATGTAATGAGTTTTTTTGAAGTATTATTTTTATTTTACTTTGTCCGGTGATTGTACACTTTATACTAGGAGTGAGGCGGTACTTCGGCTAGTGTACTACGGCTCAATATGGTACTTTTTAAAATCCTAACGGTCGATCTGAACCGTTCAATGTGATATCCATATGAATATGTACTTGCAAACTAAATTTTATATTTTTTCGAATTTTTTTACTATTTTTTTAGATAGGTAGAATTTTCAGTGTTTTATACAAATTCTGGACCATCAAAATTCTACCTATTTAAAAAAATAGTAAAAAAATTTGAAAAAATATAAAATTTAGTTTGCAAGTACATATTCATATGAATATCACATTGAACGGTTCGTATCGACCATTAGGATTTTAAAAAGTACCATATTGAGCCATAGTACACTAGCCGAAGTACCATAGCCTCACTCTTATACTAGAATACATTAAATGTCCTTGTGAAGTTGTGATATCTGTCGTAGAAAAAATTTGCATATGTACAAGAGTATATTTCTGTGTCTTAAACGGGCTATATGCCTTTTATCAAAAAAAAAAAATATTTCTGTGTCTTCAAATAAATATTTATTTATTGAATTTGTATGATTTCTCAAACCAATTAATGTTCGACCAAGTTATTTTTTATTTAATTTTTTACTGGTAAATTAAAATGGTCCCACACCTAGTGGCTACATAAAGCTTGCTTCAGAAACTTGACATCTTGACTTGGTCTTGCACAAACTTTATTTAAAGCAAACCGCGTTGAATGATTGTGTAGGCCTGGCGGCTAGTAATAACATTATCTTGCTTAATGTAAATCTACGCATTAAATTTCAGCACTAAATATTTGGAAAGAGTGTGCAGTGTGTCTGTGTGTGCCTATGAATTTGTATTGGAAAAATATTAATTACAGTATTATACTAGCAATTTTTATTTTATTTTTTATAAACATAGTGTAATAATATTTTTTTTTAATAAAGCCTACTGAGAATTACAAATTATTTTGTCGTCTCTCTCTCATCAATAACAACTGTAATGGTACAAAAAAATGCTGATTAGAGATATAAATGATGCACAAACTTAAGTTCGGATGAAGTTCTCGAATCACGATTAATTTATTCTAACAAGTATTAGTCCTATATGTGGTGAATTTTGTGCAAAATTCACAATTTTGATCACATGTTGCACCAAAATATGTCTCGATGCTTCAAAGTTCATGTCTGTGCAGGAAAATTTCCGGAAAATTTTTTCAATTTCCGGAAAAAAAATTTCCGGATTTAGAGGCCAAATCCGGAAAAAAAAAAATCCGGTTTGGGTAGTTTTCGAATTTTCAAGATAACATGGGTATTTTTTTAAATTTCCATTATTTTTTGGATATAAATAAAAAATTCGGAACATGTTGATAAAAATCATTTATCTTTCTTTAATTAATACATATGTTCATTAAAAAGACAGAAACATATCTAAAGTCAAATCATAAGGTGTTTAGTTACCTCATGATTTAAAAAATAATAATGTATATTGAAATTTTATTCAAAAAAAAATTTATTATAAAATATGTATAAAATATTAATTCCGATAATTAGGTATAAAAAGAATGTATCCCATACAATATGTATAAAATATTAATTCCCAAAATAATTATATGACGATAAAATTTACAGATTTTATTATTTTTATACATATTATATGTATAAAGTCATGCTTATTATTTACTCGGGCATTTAAAATATTTGCATCGATAACAGACCTAGAGACAGCTAGTTGTTGTATTATACAAGACTAATATCAGTATATCACTGAAGGGATACATAAACTGGAGAGAAATAGTGTCCAAATAAATATCTCTTGTCATGTGACATGTCAACCTTCAACGTTGCTATCACCGACTAGTGGAGAAAGTTGTTCCTCTACGAGTGGATATCGTTGCTTGGGCCAACTACCTCTCAATTTTTTGACTAAAATTTGATTTACGAGACAGGTTGCTTTCCAACTTGTTTTATTTTTAGAAATCAAAATCAAAATTATGGAAAACAAGATGAATTACATTTATTTTATTGTATTTTATATATAGATGGAATCGAAATGATTATTCGATCCTAGTTGTTTTTGTAAATTGAAGTGTCTTCACCATAGAAAATAAAAAAAAAACTATCAAGAAATTTGTTGGCTCTCTCCTCTCTTTTTTTCTCTCTTCCACGTTGTATGATCGTTGGTGTGCGGAAATTAGTGGGGCCGAATCATTAGTTTGGTCCCAGTGGCCTCAAATTATTGGTTCAATTACATTCATTTGGTAAGAGGAAAAAAACAATCTATCTTGTTTCTGACAAATTAGATTTTTATTTTTTTTAAATAAAAAAATAGTTTCTTTTAGCTAATCCGTATGCTCATATCTATCTCCACAACATAATATATAATGATGGTTCAAATATCTCATGTCTTTCGTGCTTCATCATGCCTCACATCATTTATCTTTATTTTTCAAAGTCCAAACAGTCGATCCAAACCTATTAACATGATCTTCATATTAAAATATACAAGGAGACCAAAATTTATGTTTTTTTAATTTTCTTTTACTATCTTTTCTTAATAGGTACAAAATCATTGATTAGTGTAAAATATAAGTAAAATGAAATAAACAATTCAATCCTTATTAACTTTACTCAACCAAATATGACATAACATAAGAGATAAGGTGGATGGTATATCTGCTAATATTGAATTCTTTTTTGCCAATGTAAACAATTTGTTGTCATTGGATTACCTATTTTTATATAAACACTGATATTAGCATTTAGTTAGTATAATTCGATTAAAAAGGTGACAAATTTTAGATTGAGACAAAACAAAGTAGAAAAAACTTAATTAAAACAAAAAAAAAAACCAAAATTCAAATTAATCTTAAGTTAATGACCGGAGTTATGACAACGGAACAAAGTATAGCGACCACACATAACATTTGCTCCAAAAATATTAGTGATTAATTTAAGGTCAAAGGAAACTAGCAAACACGGATCATCGAATGATACAGCAATTAAAGCAAAGAAAGGGAAAACCCTGAAGCTGGGTAAGATAATAGTGAGTCCAAAAGAATAAAACAAAGCATCAACAAAAATCGTGTATATTGTATACTCTCGGCGCTCGAAAACATAAAAGCTGGGCCTACGCCCTACGGGCATTTAAGAACCAAAAAGAAATTAAAAAAATAAACATAAAAGCTTCCTTTACTTCCATGTCACATTATAATTACCCACCTGTACCTAATGTACACCTTATTCTAAAACTGTATACATAGAGTGGAAAAAAGTGTCGTGCCGTGACTAACACGCTGTGATTTTGATCTTGTGCCGTGACCACAATGTCAAGGGGTAATCACGGCACGCGAATGGTCACGCCACGTGAGTCACGCCGTGCCTAAACGTGCCATGACCATACGTGACTCGCGTGACCATTTAATTATAATTTAGGTTAGTTTATTCAAGATTCATCATTAAATCAATATCTAATGGTTCTAATTACACGTGACTCGCGTGACTACGTGCCGTGTCGTGCCAAAGTTTCAAAAAATGGACACAGCATGCGAATGGTCACGGCACGTAACTGACACGCGTGCCCTTCCGTTCCGTGACAAAGCCGGCTCCGCCGTGCCATTTTTCCCACTCTATGTATACATATTACATTGCAACAATTCTAAAGATTATTTTTTGAAGTAAAGATTGAAATCAAACCATCAACTTTAAATATTTATAAGAAATTCTCGTTCAAATTTAAAACTTACGACCTTCTATACATAAAATATATTCTAGTCACTAGATCAGAAATTAGTTATAAGTCCTAAAAATGTTTGTTCATCAATTTTCAACTAAGTCTTGGAGGATAGAAAATTTCTGTGGAGCACTTTTATCTCATTGACAAATGAAAACCAGTCAAAGGCACAAGTAATTTTTTTTTTTTTTTTTAAATCTTCGCGGAGACTGTAAAGTGGTGAGCAGGGTTCGAACTCTCGAACCTTTGCGTAGCCACAATCCTAAAATTTGTTTTCTAGCCAACTGTGCTACCACCCATCTTAGTCAAAGTCACAAGTTAATACAAATTAATCAAGGAGCATCTTATCAAAGCCTTTAAATGGTAATGGTGAATGGCATAAGAAACTGAGAGTTATTATATCTGAAAAGCCACTTTGAATTTCAAAAGTTTTTGATAAGATACCATGTAGCATTGTAGCGTACCAAAGTAGACACCTAATTGAATTGGTAGTTGACATCTTGTTGACTAGTAGTTGTCTCAATTCAAGTCATCGCCATGATCACTAATGCTGCAAAAAGGTAGCTCCAAATCTAACAGATCAAAAGAAAAAGAAAAAGCTTTGCTGTATCACCACTAAAAGATATAACAAGACAATGACAGAATAAAACAACTAGATAGAGTTTAGTTAATTAATCTAAAGCATTTTAATAGATGTTTTCACCGTTCAAGACATGCTCTGTAGTGGCTGGTACCAGTTGGACTTGATTTTTATTTTTTATTTTTTTCCTAGGAAAGTTATTTAATGGGGTCTCAACTGCATAAGCTAATTCTAGGGTAAAAGTAAATAAATGCAGTTTATCCTTATCCAAACCAACAAGTGAATACATGTCGGGCCGCCTAAGTTCACACACTAATTCCAAATCCAATTTGACTATTACATTTCAAAGGACATCACTGTCTCCCTATATATCTTTATTTTACAAATATATAAAAGGCCAAATTGAGAGAAGTGAACAAACAGCCTGATAGAAATATAAATTAGAACTGTACCATACATTTTTAATAATTACTCTTGTTTGATTAATAAAATTTAATTGGCCCCACTACTTCAAAAAAAATTCTTACGGTCACAATAGCAAGCAATCATAAATGACAAATTGGCTGCTGGTCAGAAGTCATAACCATAAAAATGTTCATACCAAACCCACTTGTTTGGATTCACCATTGCAATTAGTCTATAGCAAATCACATAGCTAAGACACTGAAATAACACAATTATTATATCATCCAACTAAAATAGGTATTGGCCTTGGACACGTCACACGTGAGAAACATTCACTATACAAAGTGCATGTACAGAAGTCTCTAAAACTCAGAGTCAACGGCCAATTGTTGACCAACCAACTCAACCCCATGACTCCAAATTGCCACTATCAATTGATGGTGCCATTGTATGTAGCCGTACAAGTGATTAATTATATATATAGAATGAGAGATAGAGAAAGTGAGTGAGACCTGGATAGAAGATATTTCATCCAAGAAAGCTGCATCCACTTCAAAAAATAAAATAGACCAATTACAATAATTCATGACCCCCAACCAATCATCCACCCCTGCCCAATTCCCGCCTATGTTACACAATGCTTCCTCTCTTCAGAAAATACTTTAAGAGAAGGCCTCCACAGAACACCAAAGAAGAGACTGAGAACAACAACAAAAGATACACAGCCGATGTGCCGCCTGAAAACAAACCAAAAATCTCCTATTACATCTGTTTCCGTAGTTTTATGACAGCTGGGACGAACTTAACCCCGGTTGAGCAGAGTAATCAGACCACCACTGGCACCTCAGCCACTGCTACAACCACTACCAGGATTACGCGATCAAACTTTTCTAAAACCACTACTTCTTCTCTCTTCCCGAGTACCCAATTCACTAACCACGAGTCCCTCCCGTCCATGTCAAACGCCTTCTCTATTTTCCTGTCAGTCTTTCCCCAGTATGGTGGGACCCAGATGGCAGACTCAATAAGACATCAACAGTACAGCCACCTGTCGACCCATGCTTGCTTCGATTATTCAGGCATCGGTCTGTTTTCTCACTCACAGATGGATTCTGACTCAGCTACGACATCCATCTCTACCGACACTGTACCACCTTCCTGCTTGAAACCTCCCTTTTTCGAAATTGCATATAAATCAGCTAGCCTAAGGTCTCAAGTTCAATCAAGGGATAAAGATACAAGTCTTGAAGGGGAGATTCGAAAGAGAATTATGAAACTATTATCTATTTCAGATGAAGAGTATAGCATGGTATGTACTGCTAATAGAACTACTGCTTTTAGGCTATTAGCAGAATCATACTCCTTCAAACCAAAAAATAAACTGTTGACCGTGTATGATTACGAGAGTGAGGCGGTAACTGCCATGATAGAAACCGCACAGAAGAAAGGTGCTGGTGTGGCAACAGCTAATTTCACATGGCCAGGGCTGAGAATCAATACAATAAAACTGAGAAAAAAGCTGACCGAAAGAAAGAAGAAAAAAGGTTTGTTTGTTTTCCCTCTCATATCAAGGATGACTGGTACAAGATACCCATACCTATGGATGAAATTAGCCCAAGATCATGGTTGGCATATTGCATTAGACGCATGTGCACTTGGGCCAAAAGATATGGATTCATTAGGCCTCTCTCTTATCCAGCCTGACTTTATAATTTGCAATTTCTTCAAGGTCTTCGGTGAAAACCCATCCGGTTTTGCAGGGCTTTTTGTCAAGAAACCAAGTTGTGAAGTACTTGAGAGGTCAAGTATTGCCAGAAGTATTGGGATAGTAAGTATTGTACCAGCACGAAGGTTTTCTAACATTGGAGACGATTATTCTGGTACCAATTTAGAGGCCTCTCAGCCTCTTAGTATGAGAAATGAGGAGGAGGAAGATTTGGAAACAACAAGTTCATTTTCTGGGCCAATTGGAACCCGAAACAGAGAGAACACGTCGCGAGAGCTTGGTGAAGTTTCAAAAATTTCAGAGGAAGAAAGAACACAAGAAATTGAAATTGAACAAGAAATAAGAATGGAAATAAACTGCCACAGTTTAGACCATGCGCACGCACTTGGTTTGGTACTAATAAGCACGAGGCTAAGATGCATTACAAATTGGTTAGTAGTAGCTCTATCAAAGCTTAGACATCCTAACTCGACAACTGGTTATTATTTGGTAAGAATATATGGGCCTAAGGTGAAATTTGACCGTGGCCCCGCATTGGCATTCAATATCTTTGATTGGAAGGGGGAGAAAATTGATCCTTCCTTGGTGCAAAAGCTCGGGGACAGAAGTGGAATTTCACTATGTTGTGGGTTTTTAAAGAACATTTTGTTTGAAAATGTACATCAAGGAGAGGAAATAAATGTATTAGAGAAAAAAGAAGGGAATGCAAATGATGTTGGAATTAGTGTGGTTAATGTTTCATTTGGGTTTTTAAGTAGCTTTGAAGATGCGTATAAGCTTTGGGTTTTTATTGCAAAATTTTTAGATGCTGATTTCCTTGAGAAAGAGAGGTGGAGATACATGGCATTGAATCAGAAAATTGTTGAGATTTAATTGTTTTAATGAACTGAATGATGTTCTTTTCCTGTGTTAAAAGTTAGATTGTTTAAATAGTTGTGTATTTGTTTATTCTTTGTCAATATGTGTAGCTCTTATCCAATCGTTGATACTTGGTTGTGAATTTGGTCCATTTGAACTACCACTATTCTTTTTCTTATCTGTTTATTTTTAAGTTCTATATTCTAACAAAAATAAGTATAACAACAAAAGTTGCTTATTGTTTCAATTGGGCTTTACTGAAAACTATGGAGAAATGGATCTTGATTGGTAAACTTTTCTTTACCGAAAAAAGAACTTGAGTCGCATTAATTTAGCTACAATAAATAGGATATTAAACACTGTATATGCATTCATCATTTCTTTATCGGCTTCTTCTAGAATAAAATAAAATTGCCAAATCAGCTTTCTATTACAGTCTTTGCAAGCTCAGTGGAAATTTTGAAAGAGAAAAGTCACTCAGTTTGTTAAAAAAATACAATAATTTACGATGACTAGATAAAATGTGAATGGGGTAAGATGTCTTTGTCAGATTTTGTCTTGCATTGCTCAGTACATTGAAACTGCACCAGTCATCTCAATTGGTGTACCAGTGATGGTACATTTATGAATGAATTACGAATGAGCACTAATTTACCCCAAGAGATCAGTAAATTATGGAAAGGCCCATGATCATTAGAAATATATGGAATTCTAAAATAGACCAATATAACCCTACTTCCTATAGACGGTCTTCATTATATATCAGATAGCATAGAAAAACTTACCAGGTACCAATTGACAAGATTACAGCAAGTGCGAGAGATCGAGTGCTAATAAGAGAGAATGATGTAACTCTGTGCCATTGCTGCATCAAGGGAAGCTTTGCGCTTGCTCACTAAGCGGTCTAGGAAACTCATGAGCAAAGAGCGAGGACTATGGGCTCTATTTTGGGCCCAGAAATGAGGCCCGATAATTTTATTTTACAAATAAATCAAACTAAAATTAGGAAATGCTGGCTGCGTGAATTATATAGATAGTCCTCAAATATGTATTTTATCATTTTCATTCTCAATGTTTCAATTTTACAATTTCGGTCTATAAAGTTATGAACTTGTACCAAATCAATCATCCTATTAAAATATGTTTGAATTAAATGAATTGTGTAGTTCTAAGATAACATGAATGTTGATAGTAATGTTCATATCAGCAATGGCAATAGTTGGTAATTCATCTAGGTATGTTTGGTTGCAATCTTAGAATAGCTAGAATAGCAAAATTAGTGTTTGTCTTATTAGAATAGCTTGTTTCAACTTTTTGTGAGAATAACTTGTTCTAATAAGACAAACAAGTTTGGTTCTCTATTCTAGCTATTCTAACCCAACCAAACACCGAATAGCTTGTTCCGAATAACTTGTTCTCAGTAATAGCTTATTCTCAATAGTGATCACTAATGACCTTAATGCTGACCATATTATATATCAAAGTTTTTATTTACAATAGAATCTATATTATTAAATCAGCATGATAATGATATGGTGGTGTGGGTTTGCATCTATTTTTTAAATCAAATTTTAGTGTCAGGGTCAATTTAATACAAATTGCTAGATGTAGGATGAAAAATGTTTTTCTGAAACTTTAAAAACCCATATAGCAAAAGTGTGCTAACAACAACTATTTATGTAAATTACTCATAATAAAAACTTAAAAATAAAAGAAGAAAAAAAAGAAGGAGAAGAATCACACATGCATGCACTGTATATCACAGATAATGAACAGCAATTAAATATATGTGCGCGCTGTACATCGAAGTGAAATGCTCATGATTTACCCAACTTTAGGTAAATTTCTCAAATTAGTCCTTTGATTGTAAATATTCTGTGAGAAATGAGAACTAAGGAAATAGAAATTCGATCAGAAAAAAAAAATGGAAGGAAAGAAAGAAAGACGCTTGATCATTTTCCTTTCTTATTTGCAGAGATGAGTATCTTGTTGGGTAAAACCGAAGGTTTGATAAATGAAATTCCTAGCTGTGTTGTAAACTAACGGTATGCGCTCATCGGACGGATAGGATACCGTCAAGCGATTAATTGAAAATAATCAGCTAATTAGTCGGGAAAATTCGTGATGGTTTGATCGCCGCTAACGACTAATCAGCCGATAAATCGGTCTAAACAATCATTTTTTACAACACTGATTCCTAAAACTCTAATACCATAAAATATTTCATATAAAAGAGAAAATCTTATATTAATCTTGTTTGTTTAATTACATTGACACGATGTCTATTTATAGACTTGACTGTGATTAATCCTAAATAACTCCTCTAATTATTTCTTACCTACCACTATTACAATACTATTCAACTTCTACAAGCCTAGTCATATGACTCAGTTCTTATGGTTTTTGTAAAAAAAAAAAAAAAAAAAATCATGTTGGTTTCATAAAAAAAAAAATTTAATTAATTATGGTTTATAAAAAAAATGCCTCCAACAACTGGATGTATTTAGAAACAAAATCAATTAAGAAGATAAATGAAGACCTAGAAATTCTAGGTGCTTCAAGGAACAAAACCAGCCCAATTCATGCTAGATTGCTACTAGGCAAGTAACAATGCGTGTAAAACAGTACATTTGCCCTTTCATTTGGTAAAAAAAAAAAAAAAGGTACATTTCTTAATTGCAAAATGAAAATAAGCCTTTACTGCTTCTGCCATGGTTAATAGCTAGAAAGCAACCTAGCATCAGATGGCATTATGACACCTCTGGTGCGAGACTGAGAGCAGTTAAGACATACTCGGGGAAAATTCAAGAAGACTCAATAAATGATTTTTAACCGAAGCAGTCAAATTGGAATCATAATTGAACAGCCTTTTCTGGCATAAAGCCTGCACCAATTTATGTTGTCAGTACTTCCAAAACAGGAAAAAAGAAAATTGTTTTTGAATATAAATTTGCTGATATTTATCTGAGATTTCAGTTGACAATAGTGATTAAGGCAGGGCTTAGTACGACCCTGATTTTAGGAATTAGGACTTAAATTTGAAATTTGAAATTTTGATTTTACAAATTTCTTAATTTTTGTAATTTGATTTTACAGTGCTGATCCAGTGAATTTGTGCTTCCAGACACAATTTGTCCTTCAAAGTTCAAAACCTCATGTTTGCTTCTTTTTTTTAATGATGCATTTTTTATACAGAGTGGTATTTTGTCGAGCGCAAGATAGAGTATTATTTTCAATTCTATTCAACATCAGTGCAAACACTAGATTTCGACATGATATCTCTTTAATATAAAGCATATATTGTTGCTTGGCTATTGCCAACTATAATCTTGGGAAAAAAAAAAACATTAAGCATATCGGTACAGTGCAGCTCTCTATTAAACTTGTGCATTTTAAACAAGAATTGGCAAACAATTAATATTACCTATGCTTACCAATCCAATTAAACAACCTAATTATTAATCGTAGAGCACCATATGAGTTGTAACTTCTGAGTTCTCTTCTGTGTTCTCCCCACTTACCCAGGTACCGTTATCATCCCATACCCGGTACTGGTTCAAACAATTATCCCCATGGACCAGAATTTTCTTCTCTGTTAAAATCTCTAACACACTCCAACACCAAACTGTTGCACTTGGGGCCACTACCTAATCCAAGTTGCAATACTTTATCACCCTTTTTTACCTTCCCTCTTGCCTCTGAATAAGCCATTTGGTACCATATGGAGGCCGATGACTGGTTTCCATACCGGCGAAATGTTGCTAAAACTGCCTCAAGCTCTTCCTCCTCAAATCCTAACCCTTTCCCAACTCTTTTTATTAATTGCATACCAGATGATGGAAAGCAAAGGTGAGTCACTGCCTTTTTGAAATCTGGCACATATTCTATACCGTCATCGTTGAAAATGTTGGACATGATATACCTGATTTTCTCTTCCCATGGTAGGATAATTGGCCCGAGATATTTAAGGTGGGACCGGAGTAGGTCCGACACTACATTTGCTACATGGCGCTCAATTGAGAAGCCAGTGATGCCTTCATCGTCCTCCTCAAATGAAGCAACGTGATATGCGATGTCATCAAATGTGTGTTGGGTACGTAGCAAGTGTCTGAGATGGTACTTTGGTTGGGAGGTACCAGCTTTGCCGTGGTTTGTCACAAGTGCGGCTGCACAACCCATCCGGAAGAAACAGTTGAGTACCAGCTTGTGCGTGTCCTTGCCACGGTACCTACAATAACTCAAATTGATTACAGTCGATTCATTTTATCAAAAAAATTACAGTCGATTCATTAAGTATACGAATCATTTTGTTCTCAACTAGATTCCTAAACTATATTCAAATTATTTCATTCATAATTTTTCCAAAGACTTAAAAACTATTGAAATTTTCAATTCATCAAATAATTTAATTTTCAAATTTCAACGGTCCAAATGCAACAGAAAATACGAATAAGGTTCAAACAAATATAAACATTTTAACTGAAAAGAAACCACACTGTGCAGCTGCGTACCATCCCGTGGAGAGTATCTCTGTGCTGATGACTAGAGCATATGACCTTGCTCTACGTTTCTCAAGAAATCCTTTTGCAATGTCAACCCCAATTACACCGGCCCCGCAACCCATGCCTGAAATGTTGTAACTCTTCACATCTGACCGCATATCATAGTGGTTTACTATTATCGAAGAAAGAGAAGGAGAAGCACAGAAGCCACTACAATTCACCACAACCAAGTCTATTTCGCGAGGCAAAACCTTCGTTTTGGCAAAGAGTTCATCGAGCGTTGGAAAGAATAGCATGTGACTTTCTTGTATTGCATCTTCATGTTTGGAAGAAGGTGGAATGAGATGGAGAGAAGGCGGGAAGCACGTCTCGTTTCCCATGCCAGAAGATGTTACAACCTTGGTCATAAAAGAAACGCTCTCTTTGTCAAAGCATTTCATGAGGCAGAGGTGCTCATGGAACATTGAAACGGGAACTCTTAGACTCTTTGGAGGCTTGAGGCATGAGAAATCTATTATATAGGTTTGGGAAGGGGAGAGCAAGCGATGGAACAACAATGCAAGAGACATTGGTATCAAGTGGTATATTGGGTGATAGTTAAAAAAAAAAAAGGTGGTTTGCATGGCAATGCAAAGGAGAAGAGAAAAAATAGCACTGAAATGGTGAAGTAGAGAAAAGATGTGATCTTTGTGGGATATGTCCATCTTGAATTTAGACGAGAGAGATGTGATGCATTGGGAGAAGTGAGGTGAGATATATCGATCGAGGCATATATAGCTAGGTTTGAGTTGGATATTTATCCTTACCCCGATGATACTATTTGAATCCAATCAAGATTATTAAAATTGATAACTATAACTAGTGTGCTTAATTAAGAATATTGAAGGTCACAGTGGCAGAGTCAAGTTATTTTGTTAGTGATGTCTATTAAGAAAAAATTTAAATATTCTTAACAAAGTTGAAAATTTCATTTTATATTAAAGACTTTTGTATAAGTTCTGTTCACTACCCCTCCAAATTTCAATGGCTCCAGTGCTCCGACATTTTTATTAATACCCTAAGTCCATTAAAAATTATTAAAATTACCCACGGTCCCAAATCTTTATTAAAAATACCCATACCGGCCAATTATTGGCCGGTACCGATTAAATAGCCCAACCGGCCAATAATTGGCCGGTTCCGTGATTTTTTTTTTTTTTTTTTTTTTTTTTTTTTTTTGCCGAACCGGCCAATTATTGGCCGGTTCCGTAAATTTTTTTTTTTTTTTTTTTTTTTTTTTTTTACCATATTCAAAATTCAATTTCAAGAAAATGGCTACATGGATTTTTGTGTTCTTTATATCAAAATAAAGGTATGAAAGTCTAGTTTCCAGATAATATAATTTCTCTATACAAAAATATTACAGATTGGTACAGTTTTAGCGATTAATTGACAGAGGTCAGAATTCAGAAAAGCTGAAATTCCAGGGAGCAGTCCTATAATTTTGACCATATTCAAAATTCAATTTCGAGAAAATGGCAACATGGATTTTTATGTTCTTTATATCAAAATAAAGGTATGAAAGTATAGTTTCCAGATAATATAATTTCTCTATACAAAAATATTACAGATTGGTACAGTTTTAGCGATTAATTGACAGAGGTCAGAATTCAGAAAAGCTGAAATTCCAGGGAGCAGTCCTATAATTTTGACCATATTCAAAATTCAATTTCGAGAAAATGGCTACATGGATTTTTATGTTCTTTATATCAAAATAAAGGTATGAAAGTCTAGTTTCCAGATAATATAATTTATCTATACAAAAATATTACAAATTAGTACAGTTTTAGCGATTAATTGACAGAGGAATTCAGAAAAGCTGAAATTCCAGGGAGCAGTCCTATAATTTTGACCATATTCAAAATTCAATTTCGAGAAAATGGCTACATGGATTTTTGTGTTCTTTATATCAAAATAAAGGTATGAAAGTCTAGTTTCCAGATAATATAATTTCTCTATACAAAAATATTACAGATTGGTACAGTTTTTGCAATTAATTGACAGAGGTCAGAATTCAGAAAAGCTGAAATTCCAGGGAGCAGTCCTATAATTTTGACCATATTCAAAATTCAATTTCGAGAAAATGGCTACATGGATTTTTATGTTCTTTATATCAAAATAAAGGTATGAAAGTCTAGTTTCCAGATAATATAATTTATCTATACAAAAATATTACAAATTAGTACAGTTTTAGCGATTAATTGACAGAGGAATTCAGAAAAGCTGAAATTCCAGGGAGCAGTCCTATAATTTTGACCATATTCAAAATTCAATTTCGAGAAAATGGCTGGATGGATTTTTGTGTTCTTTATATCAAAATAAAGGTATGAAAGTCTAGTTTCCAGATAATATAATTCCTCTATGCAAAAATATTACAGATTGGTACAGTTTTAGCGATTAATTGACAGAGGTCAGAATTATTGGACTGCTCACTGAAATTTCAGGGAGCAGTCCTATAATTTTGACCATATTCAAAATTAAATTTCGAGAAAATGGCTACATGGATTTTTGTGTTCTTTATATCAAAATAAAGGTATGAAAGTCTAGTTTCCAGATAATATAATTTCTCTATACAAAAATATTACAGATTGGTACAGTTTTAGCGATTAATTGACAGAGGAATTCAGAAAAGCTGAAATTCCAGGGAGCAGTCCTATAATTTTGACCATATTCAAAATTCAATTTCGAGAAAATGGCTACATGGATTTTTGTGTTCTTTATATCAAAATAAAGGTATGAAAATCTAGTTTCCAGATAATATAATTTCTCTATACAAAAATATTACAGATTGGTACAGTTTTTTGCAATTAATTGACAGAGGTCAGAATTCAGAAAAGCTGAAATTTCAGTGAGTAGTCAAATAATTCTGACCTCTGTCAATTAATCGCTAAAACTGTACCAATCTGTAATATTTTGATATAAAGAACACAAAAATCCATGTAGCCATTTTCTCGAAATTGAATTTTGAATATGGTCAAAATTATAGGACTGCTCCCAATCAAAATCTAAAAAAAAAATATATATATATATATAGGGAGCGGCTAAGTTGCTGCCGGCAGCATTTCAGCGAGGTCTTTACGGGGGCATATCTTGCAATTTGATGTTCAAACAACAAATTCAAACCGTTAGATGTTCAATCTATATTAAAATCTACTTGGAGACCAAATTTTACATATTTTGGAATTTTTTTACTATTTTTTAAGCTGGTTTGAAAACCGCTGTTTTCAATGCTTCAAAATTTTAATAAAAACAGCGGTTTTCAAACCAGCTTAAAAAATAGTAAAAAAATTCCAAAAAATGTAAAATTTGGTCTCCAAGTAGATTTTAATATAGATTGAACATCTAACGGTTTGAATTTGTTGTTTGAACATCAAATTGCAAGATAGGCTCCCGTAAGCACCTCGGCCGAAATGCTGCCGGAAGCAAATTAGCCATACTTTATATATATATATATTTAGTGGACCGCCCCACAGTGGGGCGGTTTCGTGATTTTTTTTTTTTTTTTTTTTGGGCAGTGGACCGCCCGACGGGCGGGCGGTTCGTTGGTTGGATAACCTGACCGCCCCATTTTCGGGCAGTTGGGTTAGATTTGAAATTTTTTTGAGATGGGGGTTATATTTGATATTTTTCTTTTGTTTGGGGTTATTAATAAAAATATCGGGAGAAATATTGCTAAAATGCTGAAATGAAATCTAACACAAAAAAATTGAATTGTTTTTTTAAATATTTGTTATGAATAATTTTTGTTGTAAGTTTATTTGAATTAGGGAAATGCTGTTGTGCATTCCATTTGGGTAATTCTAGTACATCTTATAACATTTACGATATGTATATATTTAAAAAAAATATTATTCAAAATTTAGATATATTCAAAAATATAAAGAACATAAAAATCCATGTAGCCATTTTCTCGAAATTGAATTTTGAATATGGTCAAAATTATAGGACTGCTCCCTGGAATTTCAGCTTTTCTGAATTCTGACCTCTGTCAATTAATCGCTAAAACTGTACCAATCTGTAATATTTTTGTATAGAGAAATTATATTATCTGGAAACTAGACTTTCATACCTTTATTTTGATATAAAGAACACAAAAATCCATGTAGCCATTTTCTCGAAATTGAATTTTGAATATGGTCAAAATTATAGGACTGCTCCCTGAAATTTCAGCTTTTCTGAATTCTGACCTCTGTCAATTAATCGCTAAAACTGTACCAATCTGTAATATTTTTGTATAGAGAAATTATATTATCTGGAAACTAGACTTTCATACCTTTATTTTGATATAAAGAACACAAAAATCCATGTAGCCATTTTCTTGAAATTGAATTTTGAATATGGTAAAAAAAAAAAAAAAAAAAAAAAAAAAAATTTACGGAACCGGCCAATAATTGGCCGGTTCGGCAAAAAAAAAAATTAAAAAAAAAAAAAAAATCACGGAACCGGCCAATTATTGGCCGGTTGGGCTATTTAATCGGTACCGGCCAATAATTGGCCGGTATGGGTATTTTTAATAAAGATTTGGGACCGTGGGTAATTTTAATAATTTTTAATGGACTTAGGGTATTAATAAAAATGTCGGCCAGTGCTCCACCGCTCAAAAGTCATGTTGGACCGGTAAACCAGATAAAACCTCGAGGACCAGAGATACTTTCTTAATTGCAATTTCGGCTTAAAAAGTTTAATTTTAGGACAGTAAACTTTTATTGGGCTGTATAGCCTGTATTTGTGATAAAAAATATTACTTAAGGGGGTTATTCGGAGTATGGGCTTACAGAGGGCCTTTGTAAGCCCATATTTTTTTAGGGCTCTCCATCTCGTTAAATTTATTATGATCCGTCCAATTTCAATTTATATATTTTTTAACATTCTTTGGGCTCAGGTGTAGCTGTGGCCTATTGGATATTTTCACAAAACACAGATGCACAAGAAAAAAAAAAATTATTGTTTGTCTACAGTGATTTGGCATTGATTACACCAGAATATATAGTAAGTACAAATCTTTTCTGAAATTGACAAAAGGGTTCAGATTTTCGTTTTTAACGTACTAATGTAGTTTGATTTTGAATTAAAGGTATTTCCTTGACTGATTGAACTAAATGTCATGTAAAAGGTTTCTTATTAAAAAAAAAAAAAAAAGATGCATCATTCCTACGTTTGCTCAATCTTGCTTCAATAGCTAAAGCTTTTCACATGACCTTATGTTATGGTTCTTTCCTCACTAGCCTAATTTATCTTTTCTTTTCTTTTATTATTTAATTTTGTTAGCCTAATGCAACTTATTCTATCCCGGAATCGATCGAATCAATGTTTATTGTACCCATTTTCTATGCTTGTGATATGAACATGTAAACAAATAACAACACGTAAGTCCCACAAGTTTGGCAAAACTTTTTGCCAAAGCAAAAGGCTTTTTGCCCATATATGCAAGTACCCAAGCAAGGCCAAGCACCAATTGCCAAAATATATTCACTTTGTTTCTTTGTCATTTATTGGTTTTCTTGACAGTTTCTGCGGCCACAGCCAACCCGTGAATTCCCGTCTCTATCTCAATATCTCATGTTCTTGCACTAAGATATCTAACAGGTATTATACGAACGTACGTTATAGGAGAAAATTAGCAATACAAAGAATTAGAAGATAATTAATGGTGAAATGTGGATTTAGTGTAGTGGTATGAGTTTTTGTCTCACTTCAGATAATCTTTAATAAAAAAAAAATAAAGATAATTATTAGTGATATTTATAATTATATTATAGTCAAGCATATAAATAGATTCCATGTAATTATAATCAATACACAAGATAAATACAAGATTCTTTCTTTTCTAAAATTATTATTCACACTTTATACCCAAAATAAAATGACATTTTTGGCGGGGAAGAAATTTATACAATTTCTTATGTATCAATACAAAACTATGCGTATGATGTACGGATAAATATGTATTGTATATAAATTATTTTATTAAGATCTATAATTATAGATGGAGATTCATGAACAAGATGATTCTAAACATATTTCTAAATTTCATTTGTATATAGAAAGAAATTGTTTTAGGATGACAGTTAGCTACTTTTAAAATAAAATGAAAATGAAAAATGTAAGAATGAGAGGACATTTTTTTGTTCTATGAAAAATTAAATTATACATCAAAAGTAAAAAAAAAAAAAAAATGTCGCAAAAATAATCACACCGTGATTCAGCTTCTGTAATATAGTGAGCTAACCTTATCCATTATACACTAAACCACACAATCTTTAACAAGAGACTATCTGAAAGTAATTAAAAATTAGAATACAAGGATGGAGTTTGTTGGAAATATGACACACGCTAGCAATTCTTTTTGGATTAACACATGGGGGGTTGTATTTGATAGAATAATAATTTATGAATAAATTAATTGACACATGCGCAATTGAATCAGAAACGAAAAGAAATTAAGGATCGGATGACAAATCCAGAAGATTTGAAGAATCAAATTTTCCATTATTTAGTATTTTCTTACAAACAGAGGAATCTCTGTTAATTGTCCCATATCTCTCTCTCTCATTTTGGTCATCTTTGCTCCAGCCAATACACGCAGGTCACAACAAACATGAACAACTTGGTAACATTTTGCTTCATATCTCTACTCTACCAAATCCAATTTTCTCAATCAGAGCTCACAACTCCACCCCTTCCAATTTCCCCTGTTCCCTCTTACTCTCAACTGAAATGGCAACGCCGCGAAATCATAATGTTCTTCCATTTTGGCATGAACACTTTCACCAATTCTGAGTGGGGTACGGGCCAAGAAAGCCAGTCTCTCTTCAACCCGGCCCATCTCGACACGAACCAATGGATGGAAGCTGCGGTTCAAACCGGTGCCTCACTTGTCATACTAGTTGCAAAACACCATGATGGGTTTTGTTTGTGGCCAACACAATACACTGATCATTCGGTGAAATGGAGCCCGTGGAGAGAAGGAAAGGGGGATGTTGTGAAGGAATTTGTCGATGCTGCAAAGGCACGTGGTCTTGATGCCGGAATTTATTTGTCACCGTGGGACCGGCATGAGAGAACATATGGCCATGAGGTGGCTTATAACGAGTACTACCTTGCGCAGTTGCACGAATTACTCACGAGGTAAGTTGTTCCAGTATATGGTGTATTTTTTCCATATTAAAGTACTTAATGATTCTACATTTTTTTTAATTGAAATCACAAATTGTTGAAAGTCATCACCTCTGTAAATTTCTTTAGAATCATGCGATATATTGAAGACTCGCATTAGGTTATCAGAGGACAAAAATGTCTAATTCAATCTCCTTGAATGTAAATATTATTTTTTTAAAAGGACATAGTTTAATCTTTCTCATTGAAAATACATATAGTTTAATATTTACAATGACATATTTTTTAACCTTATATCTTCATATTTCGTTGTAGATATGGAAGTATACAGGAAATATGGTTTGACGGTGCAAAGGGAAAGAATGCAACCAACATGACATACCACTTCCAAGAATGGTTTCAGACAGTGAACCAACTGCAACCATCCATTAACATATTTTCAGATGCAGGTCCCGACATCCGGTGGGTCGGTGATGAGGCAGGCTCTGCCGGTTCGACATGTTGGTCCACCGTAAACCGAACTCATCTAAAGATTGGAGACGCTAGCCTTGAAAAGTAAGTCATCTTGATATATTTTACTAACATTTAGGACCTTTGAGTAATTTAAGCTTTGTTTGGACACAAGCAAAGATTTCTGTTTCTGTTTTATATGTTCCGGCCATATTTGTGATGTTGTAACCTTCTAAAACAATATTAATTAGATCTCTTTGTATTGGACGCTTCAATTGGATGTTTGGTTCATTTTAATTATGAAGAGCTAAATATGAGCAAGATTTTTCTGATCATTCGCATGAGATAAAAATATTCGATGGTTCGATGTGATTTCAGTAAAATTAAGGGTCTATATACATAAATTCCTACCTTAAAATGAAATTTTCTACTGAAGATTGCATTTTGAATTCAGGTACTTAAATACGGGTGATCCACATGGAAAGGACTGGATTCCCCCAGAGTGCGACGTGTCGATCCGACCAGGTTGGTTTTGGCACAAAAATGAGACAGCCAAACCACTGAGCCAGTTACTCGACATATATTACAAGTCGGTCGGGAGAAACTGTGTGCTACTTTTAAATGTGCCACCAAACTCCACTGGCCTCGTATCTGAAGCCGACATAACACGGCTGAAAGAATTCCATCATGCCATTCAGACAATCTTTTCTACTGACATGGCAACAGGCAGTGAGACAAAAGCTAGTAGCCAAAGAGGCGGTACAACTAGTGGTTTCACGGCATTCAGCATGATAGATGGAAATGAGGAGACTTACTGGGCACCTAAGCAAACTGATGGTGGTCATGGACAAGGCTATTGGATCGAACTATGCCGGGTCAATACAAATAGTGCATTTAATGTGGTAAGAATACAGGAAGCCATACAGATGGGACAGAGGATAAAACGGTATGAGGTGCTTGTGGATGGTATTGTGGTGGTAAACGGCACAACGGTTGGACACAAGCGGCTTCATCGGCTAAAATGGCCGGTTTTTGGCCAGGTAATTAGGGTTTGGATAAAAGAGTCACGGGGACCGCCGCTCTTGTCAGCAGTGGGGTTGCATTTTGACCCATTTAGGAAGGGGATAGATGCGTAGATCTGACAATAATTGAGGTGTGATTTGTTGTCACTTGCCAGCTAAATTAGGCCCAAAAAAAATCTCACTTTCATCAGCTCACATGAAGTCTGATCAGGATTGATCATTTTTTCTTTTAATTCGTGAAAGGCGCCCCCACATTACTATATAATGAAATGTGAAAGCTCTTTGATAGCATTCACTGCATCAAGTACAAAGGGATATGACAGATTGATAGTTACAGTGGAATCAGAGATAAAAAGCAAAAAATACCTAAATATAAAAAGCAATATATTTGTAGAATTGAACCTAAATTTTAAGCCCTTTGTATGTTGGTGTCAATAAAGGATACATCGTAACTGAGCAAAACTACATACAGAAAATAAATTATGTTTTACGTGTACTTTCAGCTCTGTTTTTTCGTTTCTTATTTGGAATTAATGCTGAAAAAAATAGGAGCTTTCGTCTCACAGAAAAAATCCTCATGCGAAATCCAAAGTACACTGGTGTCTCTTGCGTGTTAAGTTCAATATAACATCAACAAGATCAAGTGGTTACCTAAGGGCTTTACCAATTTATATCTAGCATT
This sequence comes from Carex kokanica, assembly GCA_025461125.1. Classification (NCBI taxonomy): domain Eukaryota; kingdom Viridiplantae; phylum Streptophyta; class Magnoliopsida; order Poales; family Cyperaceae; genus Carex; species Carex kokanica. Next base: position 2,870,125 of record JAJGRX010000142.1, on the reverse strand, counting down.
TTTTTTTCATTACCGAGGAATTTCCACAAAAAAAAAGGCACACCCAACCTTGTCAGTTGTCACCAACCCTGATAAAGGATTACACGGTATTGAATAAGCAACGGTGCTTAACAAAAGCAAACGTTACATGTTACCTCTTCAACAGGAATCCAACAAGCAATTAAAAGCATGATGAGTTGGCGAAAGTGAGCGCACAACAACAAAACCAAAAGGCAATGACTAAGGTAGATTGGATATATTCTGTCTCCACGAAATACAGGAGACAATAAACTGATAATGGAGGAAAGTAGGAAATATTGAAAGCGACAACATCACAGATCAACCAAAGATGGTTAGGACTGAACCTATCCTCACAGTGGTGTAACAAACAAGTAGCTTTTTATGGCCAAAACCCTCTTTTATGTTTCAGTGGACCACGTCTATCGCCTCCCCTCCCGTTCTGCAACTACTGTAATGCAACTAAAATAAAAAAATTTAAAGATTAAAACCGTAGTGCAGCTGGATTCGCCGCATTGCAGAGGATCCTGATTCCTCGACTTGCAAAGAAGTGGCCCCAAAATAAACTTAATGAATGATAAATCAATAAAATAGCATAATATTTACCAAAAAATACAATAGCATAATAGCGAACTAACTCAAGCTAATTCAAGTGTTCACAACAGCTACTTTTTACTCAAACAAGGAATAACAATATACATTTTGCTATTCCGAAACGCAAGTCTTTTGTGACAAAACACTTCCGCTAAATATAGAAAACGGTCCATTTAGCTACATTGAATCACATTGGTATACATTTCCCTTTTTGCATTAAAGTTTACACTTTTAATGATAATTTGTTCACAAAACTGAGTTTATTAGACATGAATGATATTTTGGCATGTATAGTCGTATAGAGCAATAGTGAACAGTTCACGTTAGTTGATTCAATTCTGACAATAGTGCAAATCTCAAAATCCCAAAACAATAAATCAACTATAACGCAGACCTAAATAACTCCCATGTATAAAAATTGAAACATACAAAGGCATATCAAGCTGTCGACCTAAATAAATCAAAACTTATACAAATGATTTTGGATCATGTGTAATCCTAAGAACATAAATAAAGACCACCAATACATAAAATCCATCAGTCCAAAATTTTTTGCTCCAGATATGAGCTTCAGTTCCTTCTACCACCAAATCTGCCGCCACCCCCACCTCTTCCACCAAATCTGCCGCCACCACCGCCTCTTCCACCACCTCTTCCACCAAATCTGCTTCCACCACCGCCTCTTCCACCATATCTATTTCCACCGCCTCTGCTTTCTTCTTTCTCTTGCAAAGGTGGCAGAGTCTCCAATACCTCAATTGTTACCATGTGTCCATTCTCTTGAGCTAATATATACACAAAGTTACTTCAATTGTTAGTAATTTGACTACTGTTAACACCATTTATTTAGACAAGATTGATGGGCGATATAAAATGTACTTGGGAATTAGATTTAATTTTCTTTTCCTTAATTTTAAAAATATGCAAGTCCGTCTGGATGAAATTATTTACAGGATCAAACATGACTTCGTCATAAAATGGAATGCACTCAAACATTATATTGTTGGGGTTATTCTGAAATTAATTTGAAATTTGTACCTTCTATAAACGTATCAACATCTTCAGAAGGAACATCAAACACGGCTCCCATTCCATCAGCAGTGAGTGCCATGCCCTTTATGGCTGAAATCTTCTCATCGGGAAGGATTCTCCTCAATATAGTGAAAGCAAACCTGCATTGAAATCAATTAAAAGTTAGACAACACAAAATAACAGCAATTAAATCAAGTACTTCATTGGAAAACAAACTGTGTTACAAGTTTGAAGTTTGAAGTTACAACAATCATCATCTTTAGTACAAGTCATTAATAGTAGAAGCGAATGATCTTACAAATGGACGAGTAACAGCAGTCTTGGAAAAGACACAATAGATGCAAGATAGAGTGACTTACGATGGGGTGTACATGGATTTTCCAGCCTGAAGAAGAAGTGTAGCATAGTTCTCCATCGAAGAAAGAATCGATCTCTTCTTAATATCACTGTATCCCTACAATATATGACAATTTGTGATCAACAAATATTACTTATTGCCAGCAAAGCTAATCAATATTTGCACAAGGATATATCATTAAAAAAGGGACTTACAGCTGCCTTAGCAAGTGCTTTTGCTAGCAACTCCACAGGGGTCTTTCCTGAGGAGTTTAAAAGTTCCTCTGCTTGCTTCATGAAAACTGGTACCACACTGCAACCACAGAATGTAATCAAATTTTAAATTTCATATCCCAAAAACAATTCTACACTCCTCTTGAAAAGAAGAGCAAAAGTGAAATTTTGGTAGCACATAAATAAATATTTTAACATGAAGAATAAACTGACCTGTCAGAAACATTAGATATAGCTTCAGCTGCTTCTGAGCCAGCTGATTCAGCAATATCAGCAGGCTGAGGAGCAGAGATATGCTCAAATTTAACACCCGACTCCCTCTCAATGGTTGAAACCCGGCGCTTGTGCTTGGACTCGTATAACAATATAGCAATGCCACTGGCCCCTGCAGAATAAAGCATGGTATTATTAGAGCTTAAAAAAGAAAATCAGATAAAGATAGATTTATATTTCTGCACTAACAAATAGCTTAATACCTGCTCTACCAGTACGACCTGACCGGTGAATGTAGGCTTCTACATCACGAGGGGGTTCACACTACAAAAAGTAATATAGCAAACAGAATGATCAGTACCGGGCTTGGAATGTGAAAAACATAGAACAAAATTTAATATCCAACACCAAATTCTGCAAATCAATGTGACACAAGGATAGAATTCTTGGATTTAAGAATGAAGGAATAATCACACAAATGTTGTTTCTACATTACACGAAAAATGAGATATTCGACAAGATTTAATTGCACAATAATAAGATTATAACAAACCTGAATAATTAATTGCACGTCATTAATGTCAAGACCACGTGCTGCCACACTGGTAGCAACCATGACTTGAAACCTCCCTGCCCTGAATCCAGCCAATATCACCTGAACAAGATTTGAGCATTAAATGTAAAAGTTCCTGAAAGAAAATCATACTTCTATCTATTTAGAGGAAACAAGTGTTGTGAACTAAATTAATCTTCAAAAAAACAGATAGGACACAGAGAGGATATTGGTAAAACTATATATCTGTATCCGTTTTTATTTTTCAAATACAGATACGGATCGGATATTAGACGGATACAGATACAGATCGGATATTTATTAAAAAATACTAAAGTTCATAATATTTACCCAATTATAATGGTGAATAGATAAAAATTTTCATAAAATATATTAAACTATATTAGTATATATATCTACTATTTGGATACGGATAATTAAAACTTTAAACCATATCTGTATCCGTATCCACATGGATATTTGGATACGGATATCCGTATCTAATTTTTCGAATACGGATCAGATATTATCCGCTCCGTTTTCACCCCTACTGACTTCTCATCAGCTCAGGTGACCTGAGAATGGTGGAGTATACATTGACAATGGCTTAACTCAACAATCTTAATGATGCTTTCTAAAATCAATCAAAAAAACAAATTAAAAATCTAAAATAAATTTTAGACATTGTTTGCCTTACAATTGGTTGTGTATCAATTTTCAAACAATTTTAAATGTCATCTGATATTACAACAGATGTCGTTAAACATGGACTCTTGTGAATTTCAAGTCATTTGAAAAACAGAAAAACATTCATCGAATTTCATCATTTATCACATGTATGATGTGCATGCTGTATAAATTACATTCTATGTTGGATTTCCAAACTACAAGTAAACTTTCATGGTTATCAAACCAGTGGAGTTAATTCGTTATCAATAAATCTCCATACTGAGAAAATATTGCAAATTGCTTTCAAGACCAATTGGTTGGCATACCTCGCGCTGAGCTTGCACTACATCACCATGCAAAGCGCGTGCACCAGTTATCAACCCAGACAGCTCAGATGCCGATTCCTTAGTCTCTGTGAAAATAATGGTACGACCACCCCTGCAACAGAAATTTCATATACACAGAGAATTAATAACCAGAAACAGAAAACATACATGCTAATTCTGATAAACAAGGTGTCCTACACTTGCCCTAAAAAAAGGTACAAGCTAACTCACTGGCTGTAACACCGAATAATGTCTGGTATGAGTTGAGGCATGGCTGCACGATTGCATGGGAGAACCAGGTGTCTGACACTTGCACTTGCTTTTAACCTGTCATTGCCAACTAGATCTGCAGTCTTCTTGTCGGCTTTCAGAAACCGCATAGATAGCTACAGGCATTTCAGATCATTCAGAAAGCAGAAGAGATTGTAAATATTAGGTGAAAGAAGTATCTGTATGTTGCTGCTTTAAACTAACCTTTTGAACCCACTGGGGAAGAGTAGCACTAAAGAGAAGTGTCTGGACTTTGGTCACGTCTTCTACTTTGCCTAAATAAATTATTGTCAAAGGAATTGAAATATAAACATTCTGTGAGAAAAATATATTGTTTTCAGAAGAAAAGTGTTTACTGAAGTGATGGCAGAATTTAATTTAGCCTGGTTGACACTACTAGCACGTAAAGGTGCTTCACATTGCCAATTACCCTACTGGTTTTGTTCATTCATTTCTTCGGTGCTGGTACAATTTAATTACAATGGCAGTCACCATTAGCAACTACAGGTGCTGGACATTAACAATACCATCCTGATACAGCTGGTTTTCTTCTGTTCTAGAGTTTATTTGTGCTTTACTTATTCCTTCACTGATATCATCCCTGTAACCTGACCAGAATTGAATATTAAGAAGAAAAGAGAAGAGAGAAAAGAGAAAAGAACAAGTGGGGCATTACAGCATGTACAGCTCCTCTGCTAACAGATCTAAGTCATTTAGGAAATCATCAAAGATTAAAAATGAGAACAATTATTAATGCATACCAAGAATAAGCTCCACATCATCAACGAAACCCATATTAAGCATTTCATCAGCTTCATCAAGCACCCGAAATTTCAAGTTCTTCAAGTTCAAATTTCCTCTTTCTAAATGGTCCTACACCAAGAAACGAAAAAAATAATTAACTACAAGGTACAGAACAATGACCTTGAAGAAAAAATACAGACAGTAAACAATAGAATATATATCACTATTCATAATTTTCACCTTTATTCTTCCAGGTGCCCCAACAACAATATCTACACCTTTTTTCAGTGCCATCTCTTGAGTCCTGTAAGGAGTACCTCCGTAAATGCAGCAGCTGGTTAACCCGACAGCTGAACCGTAAAATTCAAAATCAGCATGCACCTGTAAAATTTATTAAAAAGTGTGAACACTAAATATATATATGAGTACAAAAACTATTTAAAAGCTATTAGGAGGAAAAGTATCAAACCTGATTAGCCAGCTCTCTTGTTGGGAGTAGAACCAGGACACTTGGAGGCCTGCCATAGCCAGTCTTTTTTGTGTCTTTGTTTTTACCATTTGTCAAGGACTCTAGTATAGGTAGAACAAAGGCCAAAGTTTTACCCTGTAGAAAATAATGAAATTAGGGTACAATTTACTCATGTACATAGCCAACAAAGATAAAAATTAGGTTTACCATTGCAAAATCAAGCAAAGTCAATTTTATTTATTGTAGTCCACCACATTTCCATATAAGTTTTGCTTGTTTATAAGTTTTCCCTTTTCTTTTACACATTTCCATACAATTGAAAACAAAGTTGATAACTTCTTATATGATCCTAGATAAATATTTTACCTGACCAGTTCGGGCACGGCCAACCAAATCTTGTCCGTCCAAAACTAGATCAAAAGTCATGGCTTGAATCGGGAAGAGGCTCTCAATCCCCTTTGACTTCAACTTCTCTCTGAGCACATCAGATATTCTGAAATTGACAGTGGCATTCGGGTCCTCGATCTTCGGCTTCTTATTTAACGCTACCAAGTCCGAATCAGAGCTGGTTTCGCTCCTCTCATCATCCGACTCCTTCTTTCTCTTCTTCTTTTCCTTCTTCTCCTTCTTCTCCTTCTTCTCTTTCTTCGATGGGGTCTCTACTTCTGTTTCGATTCCTTCCTCGTCCGACTCCAATTTCTGCTGCTTTTTCGACTTTTTCTTCTCGACCTCGATGGAATCCGAGTCCTTCGACTTCTTAGATTTTGATTTCATGCTTCCCTCGGACTGGGAAGAGGAGAGCAGAAGAGAAGGCATGGAGCGGAGGGAGAAATCGCTGAAGTTGAGAGGCGTTGTAGGAAAGAGGCGGCCGCTATAATAATAGCGGAAAAGAGGAGGAGAAAGGCTAGGGTTTTGGGCTTTATATTTTGGGAGTCATAACGGAGGAGAAACAGAAACCCTAGATTGGCACGTGCGCCGTGCGCGCCAAGCGAGAGAGGAATATTCGAAGTATATCCTTACTCCTTATAAAACCACCTTAAATTCTAGAGGGATGAAGAGGCTATCTTCCCAGAGGAGATCTCAGCCCCACATTCAATTAATTTCAGCCATTGATCACTGTTTGATTTTATATAACTTTCTTCGTACAGTCTTACGTGTAGAAATATAAAATTAATTAGAAACCTGCCCGTTTCATCACAAGAGATACTCTCGACCATTAGTACTCGCCGCATTTTTTTCATTTCTTTTCTCTATCCGTGTGTGCGTTTGAGAACACATTTTTTCTTTTGTCATTCCCCGTGCTGCTGCTCCTTTTTTCTTCTCTCTTTTCCGACGCACCTTTTTTCCCCTTTTTTTTTCTTCTGTCGGTGACTCTTCTCCTTCAAATTTCACCGACTCTCTCTCTCCTGTGCGCCTTTTGTTTTCAACACCGCATTTCCTCTTTCTCTCTGTTCCCTCTAAGCCTGCGATCTGTGCGATCCCTTCTACTAAGGTTTCAATCTGTATTTCGGAGGTTCTCCGCAATTGGGAGACGAGCTTCCACGGAGAACAGCATAGGAGATTTTATCATAAATCAAAACTCTCAATTTTGGGGAATATAATATAGAAGAAGGGGAGGGATCGGTCAAGTGAATCAATTGGGAACTAAAAAGGAATCATGGAGGTGCATTTGAGAAGGAAGGAAAACAGCAAGTAAACCCTATACTTTTTGTGTGAGGCTTTGAAAAAGATCGGCTGGAGCCAAGAAGATTGTCAGAGGAAGAGATGCAGAGAAGGCGTGAAGTGACTACATACTTGTGTTCAGTAATTTATTTCTCTTTCACTCTTTCTCTCTTTCTTTGATTTAGAGTTATACCAAATCAAACGCAAGATCATTAGCATTTTGATGCCGCTTTCTTTTCTGAATTTTGTTTATACTATTTGACATGCATTTGTGTTCTTGCAATTGCAGCGTTTGATAGACGGTTCAGTAAATATGATTCTGAGAAATCAGGGTTCAGTTCGGGGCGAACTCCGTAAGTATTTATTTTATTTTTATTTTTAAGTGTATCCTTAGTTCAGTTTTGAATTTATTTCTTTCGGAAGATTTTGGCTGACCGTTTGTGCTTGCGACCCTTCTACCCTTTCCGATTCGGAGTCCTTAGCACTGTTCACAAATTTATAAGGTTAGGAACACTTCTTATATAGGCCTGCTGAAAAAAAAAGAATTTTAAGAAGTCAAAATATTGCTGCTGACTCTTTGTACCTATGCATAAAAATTATGATCTCAAAATCTGTGTGCACACCGCTACTAATCCAATATATTTCACTGTGATTGATCATTTTGCATGTTTGTCTCAGAAACACTGGTTCATCATTATTTGAAACAGGTTTCCTGGTTTATTAATATAAATGTAAAAAAATTACCTACAATTTGATAATTTCATAGTTTCAGGGTTGTGGGAGATACATCAAGAACACAGGTAATCTTGGAAGATATCATGGAGTATACACTATCATCCTTCACTCTGTTCAGAAAAGCTTGCTATTTTGGCAATCCAAAGCAAAGGTAAATATCCAAAGCTTGCTATTTCAAGGAAAAGGACTATCATTAGGCAATGGAACCATAATATAATTTATGAATTTCAATGATGTTGACATAAAAAAAGAGGTTGTAAAAGGTTTGCTTTCTTTAAATTGATTTGAAAAGCCTCTCACACAAAGCATAATCACAAGCACTTATTAAGCATCTTTTCATCTAAAATGGGGAATAATTTCCATCACACAGCCTTTGCCAATGTGGTTCACAAAATTATGTTTTCTGAAGAAATATCTCATTATCTCTTTAACAGTTTTTTTATGTATTGACAATCAACAGGGAACAAGCTCTCAAAATATATTCTTTATAAAGTCTTTTGAAAGAGACCCAAGAGCCTTTGCGAAGGAGATATATCAGTTTGTTTGTGCTTTAACAAGTTAAGGTTCTTGGTTCAGTACCTCTCAGTTTGTTTGGCTTCTGATATGGCTTCAACAAAGCTTGCAATTCTGACAAGTCTCCAACCTACCCTCTCCACATTGTTTGTTGTTATAAATCAGGCTCACACCTGTTAAAAATCTTCTGACATAGAAAATCCAGCACCTTCCCAATTTCTTCACACATATCGGAAGTAGAGCGCTATCACTGAATGTGGATCCCATATGTCAGAGAGATAAACAGTGTTAATGTGCGAATCCCTCCTGGTAAGTTGGTCTCTCTTTCTTCTGCAGCGAAATAGTGTGTGACTCCCTCCTATGCGGGTCTCTTGGGGGGACTTCGAGGCAATTGTTGTACGGTTGTGTATCCTAGGTTTAGGGACTCTTAACATTGTAAATTTGTGGTTAAATTAAACCATTGTTTTTTTGTAAGATTTTGAATGGAAGAGGCACAGTGTAAATTCTCATTTAAATGCAAGCTACTTCACTTAAGGTTGGTTATTGATTGCAGCCTATTTGGTTATGGGAAGTAGATAAGTGTAAACTCTTTTTATAATCCTTTACAATATAATTCAGTATTTTCATAAAAATGAGGGGAGGGTAAGTATTATGGTTATAAAAGGTGGTTAAGAATAATTAGCAATACATCCTTTTGCATGACATAACCGGTGCAAATTCATAACATGAATTTAAATATACATAGAAAACTTTTAATCCCGTCATTGAATTTTCTATTAGTCTAATTATTAACATCCCATTTTTTGTCCAATGTTTGTTATCTTTTATTAACACATTGAATTACTTTTGCTTATAACTTCACTGATATTAAATTGGATTCACAGACAGGGGATTGGAGAGAAAAGCTTGCAATCAAGCATTTAATCACATTTAAATAGGAAATGTGGAGCTTTCTCTTGTTGGCTTACAAAATGCTGGAAAGACCTCTCTGGTTAATGCAATTGCAGTAAGTGCAATTCCATCTCTTAGGAGTTATTTCATTCCTTGTGTTGCTTTTCTGAATTTTATTTTCTGAAGAATTTTAGGGTAGATCTAGAGTTTCATTTTTTGAAATTAATAGTGTAGGAGAAATTGATTGAATTTTAGGCATTAAAGTATAGATAGCGTCAGTTGTTTTAGAATGCTATGTAATGTTGGTCTATGTTACAATTAGAGTACTCAATTGGCCTATTTAGTCTTTCTCAATATAAACAGGTTTCCCTTGTCTATTAGTGTAGGTTACAATTAGACTGCATGTGTTGACAATTATGTTAAAAAGTGACTTATGGTAATCGGAGTGCATGCTATGTTGCCATTATAGCTTCAGTTTGCATTTTTAGGCTATAAATATGACACAGTTGAATAAAAATAGAAATCTGCATTTGTGGTTGTTATAGTTGAATATTACATGTGTTGTCCTGTTATATACAATAGTTGTTTGACAGATTTTCCTTTTCAATTAGTGTAGTTTACAATTAGATTCAGATTTTTCAAAAAAAAAATGAACTTTATTTATTTTGAATAATTCTTAGTCATTTTTATAGTTCTAAAATATATATTGAAGTTCAAAAATGTGCCTCAAGTCATGTAGAATGGTGTCTGGAACAAACTTCATTTTATTTGAATTAAAATTGCATATTTGATTTTCAGAAATTATTTTCAGCTTTTTTCGAAAACTGTGCAGAGTGTCATTTTGTAAATTCAACATCTTTATATAGGTTTATTGGATGAGGTTGAAATCAATTGGAAAGATGCTCTACTAATTTTTCTATGAGCCACACAAAATTCAAATTCGAACTCAAAACTGACAGAAGGTTATTAAATTTTTTATAAAGCACTTTGAACAGAGTTTCCTCTAAGTAGTTTTTGTCCCTTAGTTGTCACTGTTGTAGATGTGCGTTAACTACAAGTATATGACTGACCGGATCAATGGATAGAATATTGTTCAGTCATTTCTATTGAGATTAACTAATTCTTATATTGTCGTGCACAAGTAACTGAGAACCAACTCTATGGAATCAGCAAAAGCTTGTGTATTTGTGCACATGTGCATCTCTTTGTGCGCGTGTGTTATGAGGCAGCAACATGTTCTCTTTTCATTTTTATGTTTAAATTATTTGATCTTCTTGTATGCAGTTTATCTATATTAGATTTTGTTTGCAGTTTATGTTAATTTTTGCTCTTTTCTATAGACAAAGAGGTTCATGATTTTTCTCTTGTTTTTTAGGGTTCAAGGAAGAAGATCCTTTTGGCATTGGAATCAAAAGCATAACACTGAAAATAGTGAGGTGTATGGTGACGACATCATCAATTCAATTGGAAAAAATTTGGGGTAGAATCAGATTTACATAACTGGTTTTGGGTGCATTTTGTTTCCTGGCCAGGCAAGGAGATCAGTATTTTAAACCAATTGACCACTTTACATTGTAAAATTGAGCACATGGACGCATGTATAATATTATTAATATTAATATTAGTTTTCTAGACCAGGTGTGAAATTGAGCACATGGACGCATGTATGATATTAGTTCTATAGTTGGGCTGTGTATTATAAGCTGGATGTTTATTTTGATATTTTCTTAGTGCTATTACCCTTTTTTCAATGTATAGGCTTTCATTTAATGTTTTGTTGTTGCAAATCTGTCCCAAAATATCAAATATTAATAACATAAACTTGGTCAACAATAAGGGAACATGGTTTTCTCTTGTATTAGATTGCTGAGGCTATCTGTATCTATATCTACTAAGTTCTCTAAGTTTTCTGTAAGTGTATGTAATAATATCTTTGGAATCAGTACTTTTTTTGTTTAGCAATTCGGTGAGTTGGATTTCTTATAACATCACTGAACCTACAAAAATCTTCAAAAAAAAAAGTTGATCAAAGGCATTTGTCCTGGCAAGTTTTCTTTTACTAATTATTTGGTTACAAAGTTTTCATCTTATTGGCAAATGCTGAATTCTGTTCAGGAGTCAAATTGATTGGCTTCTTTGCCCCGAGATATTAATTAAGATTTTTTTAGATAAGTTTCACCTTTCTTTCTTTTTTTTTAATGCGAAACTTAGAAATTTATTGTTTCGTTATATATGTGAATTGCTATTGTAAATGAAAAAAAAAGTTCCAAACCTAAGAAACTGAAAAAAAAGAGAAAGTGATGTCATCTTAATTTTCATACATTGAAAAATTACAATAATATAATACTATCAATTTTCACTTCAATTTAACCTAAGCATTAATTCAACTACAATTTATCTTCTTTGTTAAATTTAATCGTAACACAATGTCATGATTAACCACAAGGATATAAGTGAGAAAAAACAACACATGTGAGATAATTAACAAAGTACCTATAACAATACAAATTTCACAATAAGATAATTAATTTAATAAAGTATCAATTACAATACAAACATCACATTTAAAGAAAATAATCAAACATGTGCAAAGCTGTGCAAAGCTGAATGTGTATTATTTGGTTTTGGGAATCTGTTTTGTATGTTGTTCTCTTAAAATTATGTAGGTGGCCATTTTGTCATTGGAAATTATGTATGAGAACAATATTTTTTAATGCTAATGTTTTTCATTATTTTGATATCGTTTGTATTATTTTGAATATGGAAAAATAGAATATCATTTGCATTATTTTGATATTATCATTATATAGTTCAGATTAATTAATTTAGTTATCATCATTATATAGTTCAGATTAATTAATTTAGTTAATTTAGATTATCATTTGTATTATTTTGTATCGCATAATGTTTGGTTTTGTATGTTTATATTTCTTTCTCTACTATCAACTATCAAGACTTAATGTAATATGTTGCTGAATGAAATGAATGCCTAAGGACCTTTTCAACCAAAAAAAAAAAAAAAAATTGATAACTAAAAATTTTGTTTCTCCGTGGCGAAGCACGGGCACTTTGACTAGTATTTATAAATTTGACGTGTAACGAGTATCTGTCAAATGCATATTTACTTGCTACAACTCGCAACATTTTATTTGTCACAGAGTCGTTCTCATTTATACTTGCGTCTTTGTTACCCCCTAGGATTGACCGCGCTAAGACTGTCCACGTGGCTTTGATCGGAGAGTCCATACAAGTAATACTCGAATCTTTGTTGCGCGAGACGAACTACCATACAAGTGCTGGGACCGGGAGTGGACTCGACGAATTCAGATCCTAAAGTATCTTAAATTTGATATTAGATCTGGACCGTCCAATATTATTTGGCACAAATATTAAGGGCAATTTCATGCATTCCATAATTCCATTAGGATCGGATTGGTATGTAATCTGATCGAATTGTGGTGATCTAAACTCAAATTTTGAGTTACTTTAGGGGATCCTGGACCCCCACTTGACCCGCCCTTGATGTAAGAGCGGAACCAGAATTTGAATATAGGGGGACTAAACAACATCTTTTAGAAAGAAAAAAAAATATTGCATCAGACAATCACGGTGGAGAATGGAGGGAGATAGTAAAATTGGGGATTTTTTGAAATCTAACGATGTTTTTCGTAGCTCAATTTCCTTCCTACCTAACTGCTAGATCTGCTTGCTAGAAAGCTTGGTTGTTATGTTTAGTTGTATCTAAGGTCTTTTCTACGAGAAAAACATGTGCTTCTAAAATTGAGACTAATATTTCGATATATTGCTTCTAGCTAAAATTTAACCTATGGCCGGATACCTGGTTCCAGAAGAATGGATTGTGAACAGCAAAGAGAAATGATTGTGTTAAGCTTAATGTATTTGACTTGCCTATCTCGACTCAAGAATTCATTAACTTGAAGCTTAAGCATACAAAAAATAGGGGGAATTTCATATATACCCCTCAAAAACTTCAAAATTACGTATTTCCCCCTCTAAAGTTTGAAATTACGTATTTCCCCCTCTAAACTTCAAATACTCACAAATTTACCCATTTTATTGTCTTTTATATTAAAACTCATTCTAAATTTATAAAATATCCATTTTACCCTTTATTAAAAACATATAAAACTCATCAGACTCAAATTTGAATATGAACAGTTCATCTACCGTCCGATCCGCACGCATCGCATTAAGATCTGTGTGCATCGCTTCAATATTTGCGCTGATCTAGCACGCACGGATCTTAAAGCAATTCTGATCCATGCGCATCACATTAAGATATGTGCATGTCACTTCAATATGTGTGTGTTCGCATCAAGATTTGTGTCGATTTTGCGTGCACAGATCTAAAAGCAGTTAGGACGGTAGATGAACCGTTCAGATTCAAATTTGAGTCTGATGAGTTTTATACGTTTTTAATAAAGGGTAAAATGGGTATTTTATAAATTTAGAATGAGTTTTAATATAAAAGACAATAAAATGGATAAATTTGTGAGTATTTGAAGTTTAGAGGGGGGAATACGTAATTTCAAACTTTAGAGGAGAAAATACGTAATTTTGAAGTTTTTGAGGGGTATACATGAAATTGCCCCCAAAAAATATACGTTAGCCTTGGCAAAAAATTTCTTTATTTTTAATTCTACTGAAATGTTCTAATGCTATGTCTCACTAAAGTTTAGTGTTTAGTTCCAGTTGAGACTTTTTTCTGTTTTTATTGGATCAGTCACTATTTAATTGTTGGTCTCCGAAGACAATGAGTTTGCAGTAGTATCTTTGCTTAACCATGTATTTCTTAGCAGCCATTGTTGCTAGTGTTATTCATTGAATACTTTTATTCGATGCATACCTATTTTTCTAAACCCTCTCGTATGACTTTTTTGGAAAGGTTTCTTTTCATTTTTCACTGTGCGCACACACAGAAATCGAAGCACCCAAATAGGCATGGAAGCCCAATCCGTGATTTTGAGTTTTAAAGTTTACATTCAAGCCCCTTTAAATTTGTTAAATTATTATAGGGTGCTAATACATATAAAAGAAAAAAAATCAGTAAGAGTTTATATATACTTGGTAATAAATTTTGAAAATCTTGAGGTGGTTTAGCACCTCCAGCTTCCACTATGATCCGCTCCTGCCCTAATGAATGGTGGGAACTGGGAACACGGACAAGTACAGCCGATGAGCTCCAACGGTGAAAATTGATTACTGTGTTAACACTTAAACATCTATGATCTATCACATCTACAAAATAAAAATAAAAATACTAATATAACACTTTAAATTTTAATTGCATAAATCCAAAACGCTTGCAAATTTTATAGTTTTAATAATTAATGAGTTATCTGAAAGTATCTCGTTATTTTTGTGAATATTTTACGAATGTTATGAGCATCTTCATAGATGGTTTTCTTTACTAATTTTGAAAATTAATTATTTTTGTCATGTCAATGAAATTAAAATTATAGAAACGATAACATTTTAAAATTAATATGAAGAAATTTACTAAATTACTCATGTAGCAAATAATTCAAACTTTTATAATTATAAGAATGAAGATGCTTTAACAATCATTTAACAGTTGTTTAGTAAGAATGGATGATTGTATTAGTCGTGAGTCGTGAATCGTGACCAACAATCCATCAAAGCATTGGAAAGTATAAGTTAAAATATTGTTTTTTATTGAGTACCCAATTAGTTAATGGATTTAAACCCGATTAGGTATTTAAATCCGATTCGATATTTTTTTTTTTTGCCCCCCTGACGAAAATCCTGGATCCGCCCCTACTCACAGCCCCGCACTAATGGAGATCTCAATAAAATATGTGAGTAGCGTACTGTTATTTTAATAGAATAAAAATTCATAATTCGAGTAAATACGAGAATAATTTAAAAATGGTTCGTTATTTTTATAATACAATCAAGATTTTAAAATATTGATAACTGTACATAACAAATAAAATGATTCGTAATTTCTGTGAAAAGTATGTGATAAATAGTATGTTGTTCATATAATTTATTGACTTGAAAATATTTGAGAAGACAAAACAAATATTTAATTTGTTATTATGATTTTTCACACGGTAACTAGTTTTAATTCAAAAATAATTTGACATGTATAAAAGTCTGTGATTCAGATATAATACATAATTAATTTGACAATAATGCATTATGTACTTATTTTGTTATACAAATTATATACTGTACATTTCTTTTCAAAAACAAACAATTTTGTTTGTAAAAGCTCGTCAATGTCTTATAGAAATATATTTTTCAAATTTTTACTACATATATATCTTATGCTGGAATATATTTAATTCGAGATAATTTTATGATCGGTATGTTCTACTTATAATTGCGGATAAATTGAAACCGACATTCAATATATTAAATTTCATAGCATTCGGATTAATTTGTTTAGATATCTAAAAAGTTGTGATCCGTTGGATGTTGATCTGATGATAAAAACTTTGCTATATACTCGGTTTTTTGCCGTATAAAATTAGCAGGGTCTAAATTAAAATAACATATTGTAAAATATTTAGTATACATCTTTCTAGTTTTATATTCAACAAACTTCACGATGCAGAATAAATTATCTTTAAACGTTTATCTTGATAAGGCATTGTTTGTCAGATATTGATTGGCGGCTAAAAAAATGAATGTTGTTTCCTAAAACTTAAAGAATTTGTATTCTGAGATTCTAAAATCAGATATAGAACTTGCTAATTTATAATGTTAATGTATGGTGAGCGTCTGCATAACTAATTCTAATATTTTATTAATAACCATTTCAACCATAAAAAAAATAATACATGAATTTCAGCACTCAAAAAATCCATTGTGAATTGCCGCCCCATCCATAGCTATAAATCCGAGATTTTTATTTTTACCCAAAAAATATATATATTTTAATATAATTAACCAAGTTTTTGAAAAAATTAAATTTTTACCCAAACCGTAAATATTATTTACGGTTTGAAACTTTTTTTTTTTTTTAGAGAAAAATAGCTAAAATGCTGAAATGAAATATAACACAAAAAAATCGAATTGTTTTTTGAAATATTTGTTAGAAAATACGCTACGAATAGGGCCGATTTTGTGCTAAAATACGGTAAATTACAATAATTATGCTAAAATACGGTAAATGTACTAAAATGCTGAAATTACAATAATTATGTAAAATTATGCTAAAATACGGTAAATTACGCTAAATTACATATGAATTGGGATGATATTTTCACTGAAAAGGCGAAAAACGACGACGAAACTTTAAACGGCCATAAAACGGCGCTCGAGTGTCCGATTTCAGCAAATGACCACTTTTCGGAAAGCTTGTGAAAATGCGCATGCGTCCGTACTAGCTATGCTAATTTTCTAAATTCAGAATCGCCAAAAAATAAAGAGAAGGGCCTCAAAACTTCAGTTGAAGTTTCCGATTAAGATTTTCATTTCTATTCTTCAATCTACGTAGCTCAGTAAATTAGTTATCTAATGAACTTGTAGAGTGCCAATTTTTATTATTTTTTGGAATTTTTTTACTATTTTTTATGATTTATGAAAGATGCCACAAAATCGGCCCAATTCATAGTAATTTAGCGTAATTTACCGTATTTTAGCATAATTCTACATAATTATTATAATTTCAGCATTTTAGTAAATTTACCGTATTTTAGCATAATTATTGTAATTTACCGTATTTTAGCACAAAATCGGCCCTATTCGTAGCGTATTTTCTAACAAATATTTTTAAAAACAATTCGATTTTTTTGTGTTATATTTCATTTCAGCATTTTAGCTATTTTTCTCTAAAAAAAAAAAAGTTTCAAACCGTAAATATTATTTACGGTTTGGGTAAAAATTTAATTTTTTCAAAAACTTGGTTAATTATATTAAAATATATTTTTTTTTGGGTAAAAATAAAAATCTCGGGCTATAAATCCTATTAAGGGCCTGTTCGGCCTACAGGAGGGAACGGAAACGGGAATGGGTTGGACTCCAATTTGAACTGACGTTTACTGTGCGCATGGGACAAAAAATACGAAGTTGAACTGAATTTTTTTTTTCCACACGTACAGTAACAAAGCCGAACAGGCCCTAATTATCTTAGACAAGTTGAGGTTATAACTATCAAAGATTGATTTTTACAATATGTACCTTGCCAGTGAATTAGATATTGCCAATGAACTTTCAAGCAGTCACGGTAGTTTATGTGATTTTTCAATAGCAAGTTAGCAACCGATCCAAAAATTATTAAAATTTTCTGTTAAAATACGTGATATGTTGTATGCGAGACTAAAGTCACAAGATTTCACAATGAAAAGCTCAAAGAATCAAAGATTCTTCTTTTTATTGAAAAGAGATCTAAAAATATGATTTGACAGTATTTCAAAACTTTATTTATAGGCAAGAAGAGTGCAAAATTACATAAGCCAAACAAACGAACTTATCATGTTTGCCACGGAAACATATTATAAGAGAAAAAAAAAATATCATACAAAATAACATATTTTTATAAAAAAATTGACCAATAAAAAGATAAAAAATAAATCAATATATTCTCATACAAATGTAAAATTCATTTTTTAATGACATACTTATGAAATCTCTTTTTATTGGTACATACTAGTTTTTTTTTTGTTATGTTGCTTAACGGGGAACCAAGAAAAAAAGAAATCATCAAAATAAGTTGTATTATTTGTTGTTGTCATATTATGACACATTTTATTGTCATATTATGACTCTTGTTATTGCTACAAGGGTTATTTTTCACTCCCTATGATTTATATGCATTCGTGAACCTAAATTAGATAATAAAACCATGTTTACTTAAATGAGATCATTAAATGATAGATAAAATAATATAAAGAAATGAAGACATGACCAATCAATTATCAATCAAATCAATTTTTTTTATATGACATTAAAAAATGGAAAGAAATCAGAACGTGTGGCAAGTACGTATCTAAATAAATTTAAACTTTTATACGTAAAAAAATGGCAAGAAATCGGAGGGTTAATATTCAATCTGAAATTTTATCTTTCAACCATAATCGTTGACAGATCAGAGACGTGCTTAATATAAAAAAATAGACAAATAAAGATAAGAGACGCCACATGTGTCACACACTCACACACAAACGGCATCCCATTGTCTTCATTTGGATCCGTCTCTGGGCAGGAGCAAGTATCCTCTGCGGAGCGTTATGGTGCGGTGCCGTGCGGTGCTTTTAATCTGATCCGTTCGTTTTGATCGGACGGACGAGATCAGATCTTATCGGACAGGGCAATTTTAGTTTTTTGTTTTCAATTCGGATAAGATCTGATCTCGTCCGTCCGATCAAAACGAACGGATCAGATTAAAAGCACCGCACCATAACGCTCCACAGAGGATACCAATTCCTCTGGGCAGAGGACTAAGCTCCTTTTCCATTTCAATTTTCTAGTTTAGCACCTGCCGTTTTTACTTGTATTCTCATCCATGATCCATTGCAGAAATTATCACAAAATTTGTGCTGCTAAGATTGGTTTCAAGTAAGAGTGAATTATAATATTTACATTTGAGTGAGTCTATGGTACTCTGCGTAGTGAATATTAGCTTGCACTATGAACTTAAAATTTTTGGTTTGAAAGTTCTAATGATTGACCTGAACCGTTTAATATGATCTTCATATGAATATGTATTTTATATTTTTTAGATTTTTTTTTTTTTTACTATTTTGTTAGATGGGTAGAAAATCACTATTTTTTAATGGTCCAAAATTTTTGCTGGATGGTCCAGAATTTTCAGATCAAGTGATTTTATACCCATCTAAAAAGATAATAAAAAAATCTAAACAATGTAAAATTAAGCTTAAAAGTACATATTTATATGGAGACTATATTGAACGGTTCGGATCGCCCGTTAGAATTTTGAGAACAAAAGTATTAATATGTTGTACGGACCAATTCATTTCCGCTATGCATAGTACCATAGCCTCGCTCTTAATTTTTTTACATGCATCTTGATTCCTATCAAATTACAAAAACTATAATTTCCATTTTAAGGGTATTTCGCTCTGTATTTGATATTACAATTGCAAATTAGATACTGAAAGAGCTATATATGTACAAGTGATATTTGAGGCAACCGCGCTAAACTTTTTCATGTGAAATTGCACATTAATAGGTAGCTAATTTAACTGACCGAAATAAAGAAGACAGCAAATGCACTTCATCAGCTTTTTGAAAGTCAGTGGCTTTAATGCTTAGTAACAATTCGATTGATAAAAAACATATTTACAACAAGTTAAGTGACTCTAATTTCTAAATCTACTTCTTTATTCTCACAAAATTCTCAAAATTACTTTAATCATTCTTAATCACTCTCTAAATTTCTAGATCTACACTCTTCTAATCCTACTTACATTACACTCATAATCACCATAATACCTTAATCCCCATCTCGCTCCATGACTGGATCCGCTATTTCGACCGCTGCCGCGCTCTGACGACCGGCTCTACTCACCGTCGCACTCCGATCGAGATGAGAACTCTACGCTCCGAACTTCGACAATAACGCGCTCTCGGCTCCGGTCGGCTCGGCTCCCTCCCCTCTCCCTCATTCTCCTCTCCACTCGAAGAGGTAGAGCCGAGAGAGGGGAGGATATTGTTGTCGGAGGTGAGACTTAGATTCTAGATGGGAGGGGTGGAATGGAGAGGTTAAGGGTGGAGGAGGGGGGATGGCGGCTGCTCTAGAGTTCCGTCTCCTCTCCGACGATACCGCACTTCATAAGCTTATTTGTCAGAAATTTTAATAGTATTATCTGCAACAATTCGATTAAATTAAGATGAGAGAATGTTTTGATGATACCTCTAGCATTTTAGCAACCTATTGTAATTTTTTTTTTACTTAAGATTGTAGCGCAATAAAAGATCGTCTTTAAAACCTAAGCAGTACAATAGTTTTTAAGTTAGCACTGGTCTGTATAACAAACCGTTCAATACCATTTTAGCTTAAAATCTCCTGAAACAGTTCTTTGTATAAAGATTTTAATGTGAATGCTCTAAACTATTAATGATTGATAGATAAACTTCACTGTTAATTGTTTCTCTATCATGTATGGATACCGGATTCGCTTGTTACATACTGGGAACAATAGACCTCCTTTTTAAATTTTTTTTAAACAAATGTATGTATATCAGGGTTACACCTTTCCTAAAAAAGAAGAAAAAAAAGAAAAACTAATGAATTAGGTAAAAAAATTTCTTTTATTAATACAAATTCTACAGAGGAACCAAAATTAATCCCATTTTTTTTAATAAAATTGCTTTCATGGGCTTATAGTTGTCAAAATAACAAAATGAGGCCAGATATATAATTATTTATAAATTGTAGGCATGGGCTTCATGAAATTTATGTGGGTTCTTTTTCATAATTTCTCTACAGCTATTGGTTATTTTTCGGATTCTTTTTCTTCTAAACCCCCAAGAAAAGATTCATCAAAATGAAATTTTAACGAGTTTAAACTGAAATCACGCTTTAAGCACAGTAGCGTAGGTAATTCATGCAATATTCACTGTCCTCAAAATGGAGCTATAAATTTGTGCACTTCACATATCCACACTGTATAAACTCAATTCGAAAAACAAAAAGAAAAAAGAAAAAGAAAAATGGCTTCAACCAAGTATTTTGCCTTTCTCCTGGCAGTGCTGTTCCTCGGCCTGCCTGAAAATCCCCAGACGGTACAAGCTGCTGACACTTGCGGGACCCAGCTCGACAAACTGGTCTCGTGTGCACCATCTGTTGTCCCTGGATCGACAGTGCCCCCGACCCAGCAATGCTGCTCAGCTCTGAAATCCATGACTCATGACTGTTCTTGCGAAACAATCAGGATCATCAATAGCCTCCCAACCAAGTGCGGTCTCAGTCCCGTTAAGTGCAGTAACAGTAAGCATCTTATTTCTTTACCAGTTCCCATTTTTAAAATGAATTTATACAATATGCACAGTAGCTTTATATATTACACCATCTTACAGAGGATGACAAATTACAAGTAGGATCACTAGCTTCTATATATTGCCATGCAACACAGCAAAATAGTTGGATCTTTTTTTTTTTTTTTTCAATTAGCTTTCTAAGTTCTGAACACCTTATTTATTTATTGAAATTTGTTGGACAGCAAAATCGTTCTAAGAGAAATTGGAGATCTTTCCAGCATGAAGCTTCCAGAAGAGTACTAGAGATTGTTCTCTTTCTTTTTTTTCAGTTTTATTATGTCCTTAATTAGGCAATCTGAATAGAACTGATCTTAATAAACGGTTGTCAGTCTGTATTAGTCAGATCAAATCAGTAAAGTTTGTCTGTTTGTTTAGCATAATTTCTTTCATGTTGTTTTCTTCTTTGGCCTGTGTGGAAACAATTTAAATCATAGAAACGGATGAATTAGAGGTGTCAACGGGTACAACACGGGACGGGTCGGGGTGAAATCATTTTCATATTCATACCTGTTAAGCTAACGAAAAAACTTTACCCTTATCCGTCTTATCAAATACGGTACCGGTCGGGTAATCGGATAAAATGCTGCTATTGACACCCCAATTTGTGCTTCCAATATTATATTTTTCAAAGCAAGAGAAAGAAAGAAAAAATAAATAATGAATAGAAAATAATCTGTCTTATAAAATGTAATATGTATAAAATCATAAATATCATTTCATGTCGTTTTCTTCTTTGGCCTGTGTGGAATTTTTTTTTAATAATAGAAAGGGACAATCTTGTACAATTGAAATACAAACGGGCAGCAAAAGAAATACAAACGAACTCCAGCGCCAGTAGAGCCTATATCTGTCATTCATGCCAGATATTCTGGCATCCAGATGCGATCCGATCAACTTCATATGAAATAATTTTACCCACAGCAGTCCTTAATTTTTTTATTTATTTGCACCATCCATAAATCTGGTCCATGTTATATGATCCCTATTGTAAGATTCAGAACTCTATGCTTTTGTTGTTATTCATGATATGAACGACAGCAGAAAATTCATAAGCAGTATAGTTGGAAAAGTAATAAGAGCAATTTTATCTGTTGTTCACTGTGATCGGAACAATTCAACATTAAAATAGAGTTCAATTCAATAGAAAAGAGATGAAAAGAGATGATATAGAATTGAATTTTATTGATCGGAAGCTTCAAGCATAGAAAGAGAATTCAGTGTTTAAAGTAGCAAAAAAGTAAAAGTTTTCACTTAATTTACAAAATCTGCCATTAAAATCTAACAACTAGGGTTTCAAATTTAGTATGAAAAATAATTACGAAGTAAAAGCTGCGCATATAGAGAATCATAGCAAATGCGAAGAGAAAGAAAAAAAAAAACTTAATCGGAAGATTTACCCTCTGCTAAGTGCTCAGAAGCACCATATCTTAGTTCTACACGAAAGTACAAAGAAAGAGAAGAAGACGGAGGGCTATTGCGTCTTAACACTTCGCTGAATTCGATTCTCGCCAAATACCTCCACTTTTCACGCGATTTCGCTGAGCGACTTTTTCCTTCTCAAATCCTGCCGAATCGATTCTCGCTGCCTTTAATCTTTGCTTCCGATCACGAACGCGACGCGAATTCCTTTTCCATTTCGCATTTGAGAAATTGCGTGGACATTCTGATCACAGCCGTTATGTTGGGACTTCACTTGAGTTAATAATAAAATAAGTGATAACTATGATCTAGAAAATTTTACTCTCTCACGGTAAAGGATTTTTTTTTTTTTAAAAAGATTGTACATAATTGACTCTTCTAATGTATGAAATTCATCATTTTTCGTAACTGCACGAAACTAGGGCAATTTATCCAGACAAGCAAAATCATTAACCTTATAATTACTTAATTAGCCTCGGTCTCTCGTTCCTAAAATAAGCATTGCCATATCTTATGACATTCGCATAAACACTAAGAATTGATCCATGAACTAATTAAGAATTGACCCATGAACTTCATGAATCAAATATCAAAGATCTTAGAGCTCATATCGCTCAATGCAACTCTGATTTTGCACAAGTACTTTAGTTTAGAACTAATGACAGGGACCTCTTGAAAAGAATTCAAGACTAAAGACGCTTAATCCTCTAATCGGAACGAATACCCACATCTGAAGCAAAAATGCAAACTTCATTGATCAGAAGCAAAAGCAATGCTGGACAATTTCATTAGACGCAATTTAAAGGAAGAAAGTCCCATTACAAACCAATGGTTGTATTAGGTAAGTCTTCAATTTGTAGATTGGTAAGGCTAGAGAACCCCTTCAGCACCTAGTCACCAACAAAGTACACTTATGTTGTGTTTGCCCTTCCTACGTGGAGTCTCGCTCTCTCTCTCTCTCTCTCTCTCTTTTCCTTTTCCTTTTTTTTGAAATCGTCGTAGAAGCCTCTTCTGCGAAGAGGTGAGAGAGATTCGAACACTCAAACAGGTTTAGAACCTTTTGAGTATTAGAACTTTTTTCTAGCCAACTATGCTACCGCCTCATTCAGAATAGATGTTGAATGCTTATTTTTATTTTTTCTTTTTGAGTAAAAGTTGGATGGTCAACAATAAATTTTCCCATTGAAATTTCGAACCTACAACCTAAAGATACATATTGCCTGATAAAATGTTTCAATTTTAAAACATATCTATTGAATTATTCTCTTTAGAAATCACGAGTTTTCCGGACGTACTATGCGAGTGTAAAAAATGAATGGTCGGATGTTTAAGAAACAATAAAAAAAACCGAGATGTAACTACTGCAAATCACTTTGTGGTATGTACAATCTTTATCCCAATCTATCCAAATTTAAGTATCAAATCAACCAAGAAAGAACAGTCTAAACATGGTTGCTAAAGATGCACCACGCACCAATTCTTCTTTCCTAGATAACTTTAAAACACGGAGAGAACAGAAGTTATATTTTAACCATAATAACATGAGATGTTTTAAGATAAATTTTTTTCCTACATTTTTTTTATGTCTAGATTGTTTCAAGAAACAAAGCTTCTTGCTTGGTAGTCAGGCCAAGGTCATTAAATGAGAGTTCTGTTTCTCCATCTGTGAATGCGCGCCTTGGGTAGGTTCTCACCTGCCAAATTGAGCATACATGAAATATTTCATCAAATGCATGTCAAGGATAGACCTCATGAATCTTGGATGAACCATATTTTTATTATACGAAGTGCAAGTTTGAAAACAAAGAGAACAAAACAAAAACTAAAATAAAATATGTTCAATAAAGTAGGGAAATTGAACAGCTTTAAAGCTCTTTAAATAGAAGTTTCAAAAAAGAAAAAAGTAAGTCATGACACTATTAGCATATAAAGTTGGTAAAGATTTAAAAAAATTATCACAAAACTTGTGAGATGAGAAATTTTACCAGTCTGTAGGTGCCAGGCTTCACAGTCCTTGCAACATCTATAAAATCAAAAAGGGTCTGCATAGAGAAAAGGAAGAACAATGAGCTAAAACTCTTTTAACTTTTCGTTATCTTTTTTTTTTTTAGTTTTGTTTTTCGTTGTCTAGTGATAGACCTGAAGCTTGTCAGATTTAAGGAAGCGGCGGCCATGACGGCTTCCATCTGGCATGCGTACTAACAGTGTGATTGCACCCTCATCTTCAGGTGATGGTTCCTGCGGCAAAGATACCTCTTTTGCCGCTAGCTTTCTTTCCAACTCCTGTTCACCACAACAACTATTTGTTAGAGGGGTCAATGGTAAATTCCAAGGAGACTCAAAACTAATAATATATTTGACCAACCTCCTCCTCGAGTTGTTTCCTTCGGGATTCCTCTTCTAAAAGTTTCTGCCTCTGGAGCTCGGCTTCCCTCTCCTGTATTGCTTTCAACTCCTTTTCACGGTCTGCTTGTAGCGCTGCCAGATAATCATCGTCCTACAAAAGCATTAACACATTAAGATAAAGGAGATTCTTCCGAAAGAGTCTAGTGTCAATAGATTGCAAATCAGTGCCCATGTTTTATTATTGCAAAAGTTCTGACATTTTAAAGAGATTTGAAATGATCCCCACCATCTTGTAGTCCTTCCAATAATAGCATTACATTTTAAATCACAATAATTAACTAAAAGGAAATGACAACAAGAACTTGCATTTTCTTTAAATTGGATCCAAGCAATAATTTTAAGCACTCAGATAGAAAACTAGATAAAATCTCTCGAGCGTGACCCTAAAAAAGATAACGCTAAATATTCCAATTATTATTAATTTTACAAACACAATGTAGAGAGCTTCTAGCAGTAAAACCATCTCATTCTCCACCTTTGCAAAGAAAGTAAAGGTGCAGTTTGCTCTGTTGTTTGGAAAAATTACGGGCTTTATTTAAATTAATCTCTAGTGTAGGGCCTGCCCTGCCTGTAGCAAATTCTTTTTAAGAAATCAACAAAAGAGGACCAAAACAAAATATAGGCATTCTATCAAATCAAACCTGCTGCTCCCTCAATAACCGCTGTTCTGTAAGTCCAGGAGATGGGGCTCGCGGTGCCACTACTGGATACCCATTGTTACTTCCAGGTCCAAATTGTGGGTACGAGAAACGATATGCAGCCCCGTCTGGGATTCCGCCAAACATCGCGGCCTCCAGCATCATTGCTTCATCATGCTCCATGTTCGACAAGCCTCCCCACTTAATTAAAAGAAAAGGAGCAGCAGTTAATTTCAACCTCCAGATGAAAGAATCAAACAAAGAAACAAAGCCTAAGCCAGGCAAGGCTTGAGATTTTC
This sequence comes from Carex kokanica, assembly GCA_025461125.1. Lineage (NCBI taxonomy): Eukaryota > Viridiplantae > Streptophyta > Magnoliopsida > Poales > Cyperaceae > Carex > Carex kokanica. The sequence continues at coordinate 2,844,131 of JAJGRX010000142.1, read as the reverse complement.
ATCCACCTCATCTGAAGGTAAATCATGACCGTCGATCTGACGACGACCTGCACGTGCATTTTGGGGCGGGGGACTGTAAGGTGGGCTGTCGAGATCTTCTACATACTGCACATTTCTTGAGGCACCTCTTGTAGGATAGCGGTGCCTCACTAGAGGTACCTCCTCTACTTCCTCAGTCTCCTCTTGGTCTGACTCGTTTTCCTGACCAACTGAACTAGACGGGCCAACCTTTTGCGTAGGCAACCTGTGAATCAAGCAATAAAATGACTGCCAGTACCAATAGTGTTCAAGCAGAGGAAGTTCTGATTCTCTGGCAACAACAACGAATATTTGCAACACGGGCAAAACTCTAATTATCTTAGGAACACAAGACCCTCATAGAATTTGCAAAACATAAAACACCACTAAACTACAGATGAATCAAGCAACCTCTTCTGCTTAAATTAGGAATCCAGATGATTTCTAACATTTTGACCTTACACTACAACTAACAGAAATAATTTTATCCTCTACAGAAATGATTGCATCCTCTTGAATTTTCTCGCCTCTATTCTTTCTCTAATTAACCATCTCATTTATGTCCACCTCTAGACACCAACCCTAGTATCTTATCTGATGAAAGGGTATTCGAATTAACAAAAGTAAAAAAACAAGTAATGTATAGGTCAAACTTGTCAAGAATTATTCATTTCCCACCTGGAAATCAGTATCTTTTGAAATACCAATCATAGCATGGGTGGCTTCTGAAAATTAAGGACGAAAAGTGGGTGGGTGTATTTAGGAAAGAAAGTACCATGATAATGATAGCAATAGTTCAATCTACCTTCCATTAGGAACTATAACTCGACGAGCATTTCTAATTTCTCTCTCTGGAAGATCAGGAGAGTTATTTCCAAGTGCAACTCCTTGTGCATGCAATGCTCCCTCTTGTTCAGCTGCCTAGAGTAACCAAAATAATATGTACATATCAACAAGAATGCAATTTGCACAAGTAAAATTAACAGTTCATATACAAAGATCTGTCACACTCTAACAAAATAAATAAATATTATTAGTTTCCTTTTATAAGTCCGCCCCGCCCCCCCCCCAAAGGACAATTTCTTTTGACGGGGCAACTACACTTTTCACGGTTTTCTACAGTTAGTAACACAACATACATAACCCTAGAGAAAAGAAATATGAATTTGGAAAGGGAGGAGAAGAAGAAGAACCTGCATGGATAAAGAAACAGCTCGTGCAATCTCACTGTCACCAGCAGGTCTCTGATCAATCAAAAAACAAATATATATTGAGGGAAAAGGTAATATGCGCTAAAAAAGGAACAACAATGAATTAAAAAACAAGAAGCATTTACATCAAAGGCCTCTTCAGAATGACCCATAGCATCTCGTCTTGATGCTTCAATAGCAGCCTGTAACATTTGCTCCTCTATATCATTGTTGTAATCAGTGACATCAGCAACAATAGGAGCCGATGGGGAAGGGTCCACATGATGAAGCCTTCCGCTGTTATTACCACCATCCACATTCACTACATCATCATTTTCATCAACTATGACCGTAGGATGTATCTCAGGCCCATAGTGTGGTGGCAAATCATTGCCTGTCACCTCTTCTATTGCGGGACCTGTGTTGGAAGGACCCACTTGAACATGGGAATTATCATCTTTCACCTCGATTGGAATCTCTCTGGACACCCTTGGTTGTGAAACCCTTGAATCTCGAGCAAAGAAATCATGGGCAGTGGGACCCATCATGGGGTTGCGAAATCCAGGAAAGTTGTTCAGGATGGAAAATGGGTTTATCTCTTCATGAGCTGATAGAAAAGTTGACCTTGGGATAGGTACATCTACCGGGTCATCAATTTCCATCTCAGATTCATCAGGTAGTGGTTGGCTTCTTTGGTTTGTGTTACTGAAATCATAAAACTCAAATTCAGTAAAAAAATTATTGATGTGGTGGAATTAAATTAACAAAAATTATGATTTAATAACCGAACAAATAAGAAATGAAGAAAGATGTATACTTAGTTCTGTCTCCTTCATTGAAGTATGCATTAACAGCAGCATTAAGGTCTCCATGGTGTTCCTACAAAACAGGCGGTTCATCAAATAATAATGAATAGCTGATATCACTTTCTATCTAATAAGTAGGTCTATGTGAAGACTGATATCAGCATCAATTCCAAAAACAAGTTATTTGACTTAAGTCAGCTCCAATCTAATAATTCTGTATGATAGATTTATATAACTAGAAACAAGACCAGATGTATAGACAAATCCTTCATATGAGATGGAAAATAAGATCAGAACCAGGTTCATAATTCCTTGTACCTACGTAGCACATAATTTATTGAGGATAGTGGCAATAATTCCTAGTCAGTTTGGCTATTTCTCCTTACAATAGCAAGTTCCGAGTTTCATGGGAACAACAGTTATCTTCTGGAGGTAAGGAGGAGACTAAAACATATTTTCATTCTAATCACAAGCAATCAATTTCACCACTTCCAACCAAAGAAAGGTTATATGTTCCTTTTGAAATTCAAGCCATTATTTCCATTTTGCTTATTGCCAAGATAACAACTGTCAAACTTCAACTATGAGCTTTCAAGTTCACTAATATGATCAATTGCTGCCACACTAACCTTGTTATATAAACATGACAATATGCAGAGTAATTATCTAAAATAAAACTAACATATTTAAAGCTATAATGCATCTTTTTGTAGTTGCATACACCAAGCTACAACTTTGTTTGCAAAACCCAGTTCTAGCTTAAGAAAGCTGACCCTTTTTCTATAAATAACAAACTCTAACTCAATCAGTAGCCTTGAATTGAGCATTCACCCAAAAACTGAAGTAGAAATGAATCTATAAACTAGAAAACAAATCCTGATCTTCAACAAAAGATATAATTGTTTCTCTTAAACAGTGAGTGGTTAGAACTTTGATCCTCAAAATCCAGAAATTAAATCAAAAGAGGTTCTAATTTCAACTAAGGGTGTTTTTTTCCAAAGGCGAACTCTCTAGCACAACTGCATAGAAAAAAAAAAACAAAGATAACGGATAATCTAATAAATGCCACGTATTTCTGAAGTGATATCCAAAAATTCGACCAAAAGTGACCCTCACCTAAACTAAGACCCCAGATTTTTAGACCAAAACACGAAATCCGACTCAATCAGCACTAATATGACCAATTTCACGATAAGTGGCACCGAAAAGGCCCAAATTATTGAAATTGTACCTGGAGTTTCTGAGCAGCGATGGCACCCGAGGCACCGGTGATACTAACGAAAGTTTCGATCTGCTCCGGCGTTGGTGTATCCATTGCTTTACTACCCTATTTTTTCTATTTTTTTTACTTGTTTCTTTTGCTTGGAGAAAAAGAGAAAGAGAAGGAGAGGCAAGGGGCAAGGGAAGGGAACGTGGGAAAAAGAGAAGAATCCTGAGATTTCTAGTCTAGTTACTTTGCGTGTATACCCTCACAAAAGTACGAATTTTACTTGGAATGACCTTCAGACCTGTTTATATTACATTAGTGCCCTATGCTTATTTTACTTTAAGACCCTTCAAAGTTTTTCCTTGATCAATTTTGGTTCGTTAGGTCTACCCTGTATTGTAAATTCATTCAAATTCACGAAAAACTTTATTCTAAATTGGAGGGTTTGTGTCGATTTTGGTGTTTTGTTGCTTTCCTGGGGATATATTTATACTATTTCCTTAATAATCCTCTTATAAACAACAAAAAATTAAGATAACTTGGGTCATTTTGAAAGCCAGGAATAACTATTCTAAACTTAGGATTGGGTGTTCAAGATTTCTAATTTTGAAATTACAGATTGGTCTAAGGGCATCTATTTATAATATGGAAAGGCACCAAAAGATTGCAAATTAATATGAGTGCACTCAAAAGAGTTTTAATATATTATTTTTTTAAAGAAGAGGGTTTTAAATATAGACTCACTTTTTGTGTTATCGTTATACATCTATTTCTTTGGTTTTTAATAACAAAAAATGCAGAACCCATATTTTTGGATAAAATCACTGAATATGATCTATATTATTTTCTCTTACGTATATAAAATTTTTATTTTTATTTTTATGTGAACAATAAATTAAAATATTAAATCAATAAACTATCCACGTTAGTATATATTTGCAAGTTCTAGAGATCAATCAAAATAAAGTATATTGTAATTTTTTACATGTGTATAGAGAAAACGATTTAGATTATATCTAATAATTTTATTTTAACAATTAAATTGTAATTTTTAAGTTATCAAAGTTTAAAACGAACACATTTAAACTCTCCTTTTTTTTAATGAAGAGATATTTCACTTAAAAACATAATTATCTTTTTATGATATTATAATTATTTGAGGTATCTGAACTGCCCTCAAATTTGCTGGCGGTGTATTAACGAGATTGCTCATTTTCTCATGCACGGAAGATTTCATTTCCGGTCCATGCAAATGCGTTGGTGTCCGATCAAAATGCATAGACCGGAAAAAGCTATACATGCGGCCGTCGAGGGCTATAAACGCCGACATTTTTATTAATACCCCAAGTTAATTAAAGATTATTAAAAATACCCACGGTCCCCGAAAATTTTTAAAAATGCCCATACCGGCCATTTAATGGCCGGTACCGAATAAAATGCCCTACCGGCCATTAAATGGCCGGTTCCGATTAAACTCCCCAGCCGGCCATTAAATGGCCGGTACCCAATTAAAACCCAAACCGGCCATTAAATGGCCGGCCCCGTGCCTTTTTCGGTTTTCCACTTTTCACAGCTTATAAATGCAGCCGAAGACGCTCAGAAATCTTCAGCCGAAGTCGCAGCAGCAAAGCCTCTTCAAAGGTACGTTTTCTTTATGTTTTTAATTTAATTTTTAATTTTTTTTTTATTTTTTAATTAATTATTTTTTTTAATCTAAAAATTAATTATAATTAATCATAGTTAATTAAAAAAAATTAATTAATTAATTAATCATAGCTAATTAAATATAATTAATTAATCATAGTTAATTAATTATAATTAATTAATTAATTAATTATAGTTAATTAATTTTAATTAATTAAAGTTAATTAATTTTCAATAATTATAGTTAATTAATTTTAATTAACTAATTATAGTTAATTAATCTTAATTAACTAATTATAGTTAATTAATCTTAATTAACTAATTGTAGTTAATTAATCTTAATTAACTAATTGTAGTTAATTAATCTTAATTAATTAATTAATTATAGTTAATTAATTTTAATTAATTAATTATAGTTAATTGATTAATTATAGTTAATTAATTTTAATTGATTAATTATAGTTAATTAATTTTAATTGATTAATTATAGTTAATTAATTAAAATTGATTATAGTTAATTAATTAAAATTGATTATAGTTAATTAATTAAAATTGATTAACTTTAAATAATTATACTTAATTTTAATTAATTAATTATAAGTAATTCATTAATTTTAATTTTTTTTATTCAGTAACTGTGTAAATTAGTAACCTGACAAATGATTATCACTTTCGAAATGTAGCTTGATTACAATGCCATTGATTTCAATACACTGTGGTGGTAAAATTGAAAAAAATACAGACGGGCCTTATTACAACAAAGAACCAATTGCTTCAGCTATGGTTAACGATGATATATCTCTTTTGGACTTGAAAGTCATAATTTTCGATTACACCGGTTATAATCCAGAAAGGTGCAACCTTGAATTGGGGACCCGAGTTTGTAATGGAAATACCGGGAAATATTCACTTGCGAAAATTACAGATGAAAATACATGGAGAGGGTTGTGTGGGTATTTTAAGGACAACGGAGATTTTGTAATAGAGATCTATGTTAAAAGAGTTCCGAGAGAGCCAAGGGTTGGAAGTTCCAGCCAATACTTAGTTGCAATGGAAACTCCCGTCGTTTCTCCACATCCAGCAACCTACTATGAACCTACACATCCAGCAACCTACTATCCACATACTCACCCAGAAACCCAATATCCACCTACCAACCCAGAAATCAACTATCCACTTGCCCCGCAATCACCACCTCAACCAATACTCCGAATTTGTTCCCCACCTAGACCCGTGCATGAGGCGCCTTTACCATTCCCAGGACCAATACGTGATGAAATTGGGTCAGATTTTGAAAATATCAATGATATTCCGGGTGAACGTCTGCAGAGTGGAGATGAATATGATGGAGATGACTGGGTCTCTGATGATCCAGATGAAACAGGCGAAGGGCCCATTCGAAGCAGCTCTGGCTCAGCGCCGCTTACCGGGCGGAGTGATACGCACCCATTCCCAGACTTCAATGATATATCTCGGTTTAGAGAAGCAGATACTGGTTCCTATGGGCCACGAATCGAGTACAACGGTGAGCTGGCTGCAAACCAATTTTTTAAAAGCAAAGATGAATTAATAAAGAAGATTAGAGAGCATCATGTTCATTCGAATCAGGAAATAAGAATGAAGAAAAGTGATAGCCGCCGGATTTATGTGGTGTGCAAAGACCGGCGTTGTGGTTACGAGCTCAGGGGACAACCATCGGGAACTGGAGATGCGTGGGTTATAACGAAGCAAGACAAGCCTCACACATGCAGGACAGAGTATACAAGGATCGACAATGAATGTCTGACGGCATCAATCATTGCCGATATCATTCTTAAGTGAAATTTCGATTTTCCACTCTTCTCAATAATGAAGTCAGGATCAGCCCCCAAAAGCTCCTCAATCTGAGCAGCAAACGTCGTGCTGTCAGATACGCCACAGACGGGGGTGCCACTGATAGCCAACCCCCAGAGAGAACTCATGTCCTGGAGAGTCACCGTCATCTCTCCGAACGGCATGTGGAACGTGTGCGTCTCTGGACGCCATCTCTCAACCAATCCTGCTATGAGAGACGCGTTGATGATCCCACTCCCAGTCTCCAAGATGTCCACCATCTGGTATAGGCCTAGATTGACGAGGTACCGGTTCATCAACCGGTAGTACGGCAAACGAACGCACCGAAGCTTCACATCTAAAAGATCTTTATCCTACATTGAAAAATTTAATCCAAATGGTGAGTTACAACAATTAAAATTGATGAAATTTAAAAAAATAATACATACCTCACGAGAAGCTAGTGAGACCCGGTGATCGCGGTGGGGCACCCACAGAAGAGGACTGAAATGCTCTGTGCTGTCAGTCCCGATCGGCTCGCCACCTATAGGTGATAGTGGACGAAGCCTAGGCCGTCCTCTAACCATCCTAATTTCATTAATAAAATTATGTTAACCGACGCTTAATAAATCATTCCTAAAGTAGGGATAATTACGCAAAAAAATGTAAAGTAGGCTTAATTACGCTAAAATACTGGTATAATCGGCTTAAACGGTAAAAACCGATAAAATTGGCTTACTAACGATAATAAACGGTTAACATAGACTTAATAACGGTAAAAACCGATAAAATAAGCTTAATTACGCTTCTAAAACGCATAAAATAGGTTTAAACAGCTTAATAACGGTAAAAACAGCTAAAATAGGCTACAATATACTTAATTCCGCTAAAATAGGCTTAACAACGGTAAAAAACAGCTAAAAGAGGCTTAACAACGGTCAAAACAGCATAAATATGCTTAATTACGCTGAAAACCAAGTACAATAGACTTAATTACGCTAAAAACAGATAAAATAGTATTAATTACGCTCAAAATATGCTAAAATCTGCTTAATTACACTAAAAACGGCTAAAATAGGCTTAATACCGGTAAAAACATTTCAAAATAGGCTTAATTACGCTAAAATCGGCTAAACTAGGCTTACTTACGCTCAAAATATGCTAAAATACACTAAAAACGGCTAAAATAGGCTTAAAACCGGTAAAAACAGTTCAAAATAGGCTTAATTACACTAAAATCGGCTAAACTAGGCTTAATTACGCTCAAAATATGCTAAAATATGATTAATTAGACTAAAAAACGGCTAAAATAGGCTTAATAACGGTAAAAACAGTGTAAAATAGGCTTAATTACGCTAAAAAATGCTAAACTAGGCTTAATTACGCTCAAAATAGGATAAAATATGCTAAAAAATGCTTAATTACACTAAAAACGGCTTACATAGTCTTAATTACGTTAAAATCGGCTAAACTAGGCTTAATTACGCTCAAAATATGCAAAATTATGATTAATTATGCTTAATTACACTAAAAACGGCTAAAATAGGCTTAATACCGGTAAAAACCGTTCAAAATAGGCTTAATTACGCTAAAATCGGCTTAACTAGGCTTAATTACGCTAAATAACATATACACCAGGCTATATTATCCTAATTATGCTAAATTGCCAAAAATTAGACTTAATTATCATAATTATGATAAGATATCATAAAATATGCTTAAATATGGTCACTAATTCTAATTATACTAAATTAAATTAAATTATCCAAAATCATAAACCGTAAACCCAAAATTTGACTAATTACACTAATTACTCTCTAATTACAACAAATTATTCTAATTTTGGTAATTACTAACAAATTATTCTAATTTTGGTAATTACTAACAAATTATTCTAATTTTGGTAATTACTAACAAATTCTAACATTACATAACCATATTGCACTACAAAAAATATTAATTATAATTAGAAGGACTTACTTGCAAATTTGAGAAGAGAAGAAGAAATCTTGAAGAAAAAGCTCAATCGAGGAGAGATAGTGTAAAATCTGATAAAATGAGTTTTGATACCAAAATTTCGCTGCTGCCTCCAATATATAGAAATTAATTTTCGGCGGAACCGGCCATTTAATGGCCGGCTGGGGAGTTTAATCGGAACCGGCCATTTAATGGCCGGTAGGGCATTTTATTCGGTACCAGCCATTTAATGGCCGGTATGGGCATTTTTAAAAAATTTCGGGGACTGTGGGTATTTTTAATAATCTTTAATTAACTTGGGGTATTAATAAAAATGTCGGCTATAAACGAGACGAATTAAGTAAAGTTTAAGCTCAATTCATGTCAGAACAAGCGGATATTCATTTTAGTCGAGTCAATTGTGAGCTGGGTCGAACTAATTTGTTAACGAGTTGAGCCGATTTTTTTATTAATATTCTCAGAAAAAAGAAAAATATCAAATCTGTCCTCTCATTTTTTTTTTTTTTTTTTAAAAACTACCCTAACCGCCTCCTGTGGGACGGTCCAATATGCCAAGTCAACCGTCCAGTAAGGAGGCGGTCCACTACCCCAAGCTAACCGCCCCATGCTGGAGCGGTTCGGTATTTTTTTTCTTTTTTTTAAGATAGTGTTATATATTAAGATATATATTTTTATAAGAAAATATATATCGATATATTTTTTTATTATAATTTTTATATAAAAATGAACGAAACATACTTGTGCTTAATTTTTTTTATTGTAATTTTCAATAGAAGTGAGTTGAGTTTAGATGCGACGTTTGATGTTAGAAATGTCGATTTTTTATAATAATTGTCGATTATACAGCTTTGGATCAGCCCGAATACCGGAACTCCTCCTCCTCCTTTCTCTTCTTCTTCTTATGTAGCGCCTTTGAATCAACCCCCAAAAGGTCCTGTATCATCCTCATGTGATCTGGATGGTCGGAGCGCCTATGGGGTCGCCATTGATCCATAAACCCCATAAAGCGCTCACATCACCTAGGGTCACGGTCATCTCTCCAATCGGAAGGTGAAACGAATGAGTCTCTGGTCGCCATCTCTCCACTAGCCCGCAAATGAGAGCCTGGTCGATCTTACTCTGAGGCATGGTAGCCAACTGATACAACCCAAGATTCATAATGCACCGCTCCATCAATGGATGAGCGACGTACGGTATTTCAGGGTGCGATGTCTCACTGTCAACATCATCTCGTCCTGCATTTAACAATGATTTCAATTTAAGCGATTTACTATATGCCATATTAAAAAACTGTTATTTGAACTAAATATAAAAAACCAACGTACCTCCATAGATGCAAGTGCGACTCGGTGCTTAACATGTGGAATCCACAAAAGAGGACTGAATGTGTCAGCATCATGAGCGGGATACTCTGCACCAGATGCATACGCACTGGGAGCCTCTGCACTAGATGAACTATCCCCCGTCTCCATAGTATATGCACTACATAATTTTTAAATAATGTAAATTTCACAATTTTGGACCGAAATAGTATAATTTAGAAATTTTGGACCCTAAACCCTAATTTATAACCCCTTACCCCTAATTTATAAACACTGAACTCTAATTTTGATCAATTCAATCGCGTCGAGAAAATCAACAACCCGCACACGTAATTAACAATTCAATTTTTAAACTAAACCCTTAACACTAAACCGTAAACCGTAATTTATAAACACTAAACCCTAATTTTGATCAATTCAATCGCGTCAGAAAAATCAACAACCCGCACACGGTAATTAATAATTCAATTTCTAAACTAAACCCTTAACACTAAACCGTAAACTGTAATTTATAAACACTAAATCCTAATTTTGATCAATTCAATCGCGTCAGGAAAATCAACAACCCGCACACGGTAATTAACAATTCAATTTCTACAAAAAAATTTAATATGTTACGTAGGGACTTACCCGTAAATTTTGCTCGTTTTGTAACCGAGAGGGAGAGGGGGTGGCCGAGAGAGAGAGAGAGGGGTAGGGGGTTCGGGTGGTGGGGGGTGGGGGGTTGCTAGTTTGGGTTTGGGGGGGTCGGGTTTAGGGTAGCGGGTTCGCGGGTTTGAGGCAGAGGAGGTGGAAATGGGGAGGTCGGGTAGGTTTAGAACGAGGGAGGGGGCTGGGGCATATTTAAAAAAAAAATACCGAACTGCCCCAGGGTGGGGCGGTTGGCTTGGCATATTGGACTGCTCCACCACTGGGCGGTTAAGGTAGTTTTAAAAAGAAGAAAAAACTGAGGACAGATTTGATATTTTGTTATTTTTTTTAGGGTATTAATAAAAAAATCAGCAAGTTGAGCTTATATGAGTCAGTATGAGTTGAGCTGAGTCCAACTTTGATTTCGCTGAAATGGGTATGGCACATTTACAAAAATCCAAATGGGCTGTGGGGGTCCACACTAAGAAGGCTTTATGGCATCACTGATTCCTCGCAACTAGGCACAACGGTAACGGCTTCCTATTTTCTAAGGGATCTTACACCCCTTCTTCCTTTTTTCAACACCTCATTAACTACGGATCCTCTAACCCACCAATGGATATGGCGATGGTCTCCAACACACCTTTTCACTTGTAGCTCAGCTTACAGAATGATGCACAACACGGGTGTGATCTCGGCATACCATAAAATACTTTGGAAACTGAAAGTTCCTCTCAAAGTCCAAGTATTTATTTGGTTGATGCTGGACAATAAAATACTGACACAGGAAGTATTGGTGATGAGAGGATGTGTCGTTCCGTTCGGGTGTCACTTATGCCATGCCGAAGAAATGGAAACGAGGGACCATCTGTTATGGGATTGTACTTATGCCGTGCGTTTCTGGAGGGGCCTGTGTGCACAACACAACATCAGGACAACGAGTGTTCGAGATGTGCGAAACATGTGGCTACAACTCCCACACCTTTCAGGTCGAATGAGGAGACAACAGAGGGTTGTTTGGGCGGCCGGAGTATGGGCGATTTGGAAAGAAAGGAACATGAGACTTTTTTCTAATAAGAGCAAACCAGTGGAGATTTTAATCAATATACGACCACTACTGTCATGCAATGGTTGTGCGCTATTTAATGTGAGCCGAGACGGGGTGGGGTTGGACTATGTAGGAGCATATGTTACCCGGCTTGCGGTCCTAGCTACTGGTTGAATAGCCTTTCCTAAAAATTAAGCTCATTATGTACATACATATTTTTATTTTTATTTTTGCTTGGGCATACGGAGCATAGATATGTACAAAAACTTTTCTTTTGCAATATATTGTGGGCCATAGGCCAACCTTCAAAAAAAAAAAAAACTTTGATTTCGCTCTTCATAAGCTGAGTTAGAATTGAGAAAGCTAATTATGAGCTGATCTCAAGCAAACCACGAATAACAAGAGTTTTACGGCTGTTAGCAGGAAATAACAATATTTGATGAACTGTGCAATCACTAAATCAACCGAAATTTTTATTTTTATTATCTTAAAAATAAAATTAATTCAAATAATCACGATTTAATGAGAATTTCATTTTTGAAACTGGAAACTGTGAACAAAAACTTTTTTTTTCAACCGCTGTTTTTTATTAAATTGTCATGGTCAGACTCAAATTTCAATGCAAGATATGAATATGTCTTTGATAAAAATACAAATAATGGTCAATGCGTGAATATGCCAATAAATATTACTTTGTCGGCAGCTTTAAAAAAAAAAAATTGCTGCACTTTCAAACTGCATTTCGTGTTAAAAATAAAATTTACTATTAATCGTGGTAACTTATTTTTTTCTAATGGTAAAAATAAAAATTTCGGCTAAATCAAAGACTTTTTCCCCATTTTCATTATCTTTTTGACCGAGAAGATAAATTAATGATATTTAGAAATTTTAATTATTTGTAAAAATTTACAAACTTTACGACAATAAATAATTAATTATGTATTATTCACAGAATTTATGAGTTTTTTGTTTGCTTTCAACAAATATTTATATATATATATATATATATATATATATATATATATAGAGTATGGCTAACGCGCTTCCTCTAGCATTTCGGCCGAGGTGCTTCCGGGGGCATATCTTGCAATTTGATGTTAAAACAACAAATTCAAACCGTTAGATGTTCAATCTATATTAAAATCTACTTGGAGAACAAATTTTATATTTTTTGGAATTTTTTTACTATTTATTAAGCCACTTTGAAAACCGCTGTTTTTATTAAATTTCTGAAGCATTGAAAAACAGCGGTTTTCAAAGTGGCTTAATAAATAGTAAAAAAATTCCAAAAAATGTAAAATTTGGTCTCCAAGTAGATTTTAATATAGATTGAACATCTAACGGTTTGAATTTGTTATTTGAACATCAAATTGCAAGATATGCCCCCGGAAGCACCTCGGCCGAAATGCTAGAGGAAGCGCGTTAGCCGTACTCTATATATATATATATATATATATATATATATATATATATATATAGAGTAAAGCTAAGGTGCTCTTAAGTGTACCGTACTCCTAAATTTAGGCCGTTAGATTTCTTTAAAAGTCGTGTAGATTCTTTAAAAGGCGTGGTAGCACGACTTTTAAAGAAATCTAACGGCCTAAATTTAGGAGTACGGTACACTTAAGAGCACCTTAGCTTTACTCTATATATATATATATATATATAGAGTTGGGCTACGGTGCTATGCATATATAGTGTCATGCCGTGCTATGCACTTTCGAATCGTTGGATGAGTTTAAGATTCGTGCATGAAAATTTCGCTGCATAAAGGAATGGACGGAAAATTAAAACGAACATACCCTCCGTTAGTGTTAGGCGACAAAACAAATTTCATTTTTATTGTCCGTCACCTCCCCTTATCCCTATATCCTTTTCTCTTCGTATTTTTCCCCAAATTCAAAAAGAAGATGAGAGACCTGTCCCTCGCGCCTCTAGCCCCCTCTCGCCTTAATACTTTAACCCCTCATGTCGTAATAGTGCAGATGCAAGGTTATTATATCACTAGCACAGATTCAACTATTTAGGTTTTGTACTCGCTGCCTTAAGACTCTAGCCCCTCATAATACTCGCTGTCTGAACTTGTTGTGTGGTGACCTATGGTCATGGGGGAGGGCGAGTATGAGCGAGAGAGAATTAAGGAGGAGTGCGATGGCAGTAGAGAGCCGCCAAGGGGGAGGACGCATGAGAGAGCAGCTGGGGGCGAGGGATGCGAAAAAGAGAGCCGCTTGGGGGAGGGGGCGTGGTGAGATTCATCGAGAGATAGCAGTTTAATCGATTTCTGTCTCCGTTTGATTCTGTCAATATAAATCAGTGTTTAATTTATTTGCACGAATCTTAAAGATCATCCGACGATTCGAAAGTGCATAGCACGGCATGACACTATATATGCATAGCACCGTAGCCCAACTCTATATATATATATATATATATATATATATATATATATATATATATATATATGAGGAGGGATCCAATTACACCTTTTTTGGTGACACATCATGACACCGTTTTTTATGTAGGTCAATTTTACGATTTCAAAATCCAAACAGTCGATCCGAACCGTTCAACATGATCACCATATTAAAATGTACTTGGAGATCAAATTTAACATTTTTTTGAATTTTTTTACTATTTATTAAGATGGTTACAAAATCGTTGTTTTTCAATGGTCTAAAAACAACGATTTTTGTAACCATCTTAATAAATAGCAAAAAAATTCAAAAAAATGTAAAATTTGATCTCCAAGCACATTTTAATATATCCATCATGTTGAACGGTTTGAATCGACTATTTGGACTTTGAAAATAGTAGGTGTCAAAGTGTGTCACCAAAAAAGGTGTAATCGGATCCCTCCTCTATATATATATATATATATATATATATAGAGTAGAACTAGGGTGTTCCTAAGCTCACCAAGTCCTTCCGTGAGCTCGACTCTAAAACCTATCGAATTGACTTCAAATGACATTTCCAAACCGTTAGATGTTCAATCTATATTAAAATGTGCTTGGAGACCAAATTTTACATTTTTTGGAATTTTTTTACTATTTATTAAGATGGTCTGAAAATTGCTATTTTCCAATGGTGCAGAATTTTAATAAAAAAAGTGATTTTCAAACCATCTTAATAAATAGTAAAAAAATTCCAAAAAATGTAAAATTTGGTCTCCAAGCATTTTAATATAGATTGAACATCTAACGGTTTGAAAATGTCGTTTGAAGTCAATTCGATAGGTTTTAGAGTCGAGCTCACGGAGGACTTGGTGAGCTCAGGAACACCCTAGTTCTACTCTATATATATATATAGAGTGGACTCATAGTCCGGCTAGCGTCCAAACGTTTGGATAGAGGCCTATATTCAAACGGTTCGTTTTTGCGATTTCAAAGTTCCAAAAGTCGATCTGAAGCGCTCAACATGTTTGGAATATTAAAATGTGCTTGGAAACTAAATTTTATATTTTTTGAAATTTTTTTGCTATTTTTTTAGAATATTTGAAAATCCAAACGTTTGACTCTATATATATATATATATATATATATTAAATTATTATAAAAAACAAATTATTTACGAATTATATTTCTATAGTCGGGCGCCGCGCTCCGTATCGCAGCTTCAGAATACACGTAGCACCGTAAGAATCGAAGCGCTTATCAATTAAAAATTGTAATTAATCACGAGTCCTCTCACCGTAGATTTTCTGCAAATTATTTGTATTTTAAAATCTTTCGCAAAACATGAAATCAATAAAGGTTTACAAGCAACATTTGGTTAGTAATGGGCCTGTTTTTTTTGACAGATATTAGAAAATGAAAATATAGTACAAATATGGATGGCAAATGCTCGGGTTGGGTCCGTAAATGCCGTCAAAGCATAGCCCAAGCCAACCAGCTCTGTAGCATATTGAAAATAATTGGGCCTTAGCTATGTAATTGGGTCTCAGCTACGAGGCCCATTAAAAGTTATTTAGCGTATAATAATGTCTCCTTTGAATTTTGGTTCCCCAAACCCCTTGTATACTGCCATGACAACGGTCTCTCCGCAAACCCTAATTCGCTGCTCAAGTTTCTCAACCTAAGCAATTCGAGAGAGATAGAGGGAGAGAGGAAACTGTAAGAGCAGGTAGTTGATTGTTGGTGAAAATAGATAGGAGATATAAAGAGTATAATTAGCTCGAGATGTTAAGAAATGTTAAACAGATGGCCAATAAGCTCACACATTCTTGTAATTGAGACATGAAAAATGAATATATTGAATTGAGACTAATAATCACTGTCGCCTCTTTTTAATTCATTCTATCATTCATTTCATTTTACACAATTAACATCCAAATTCTTCCAATTTGAACGATCCCTCATTTAGAGTCGTGACTTTGTATCAACACAGAGTCAAAGGAAACATGAGTTCTGATCTAAACAGCCATGATGAAAATCCTCAACGCTTCAAGAAACCCGAGAGCGGTTTTGATTCGCTTCCTCTTGACATTCTAATATATGTTATTACCAAGGTTGTCGAGGGATTCCCAAATCCTCTAAATGACGACATTAGTCTGTAAAAAAACACAAGCGCTTTAACCATAGCTCATTTTCTCTTATATTTACAATATATTAACCGAAACGCCACTCCTAGGACTGAAATACAACCTGAGTCACAGATCAGATGGGTTTTATTTTCATAAAGAAGCTGCATTTTTTAAGTTGACTTGCCACGCCATATCACAATTAACTAACAAGAATATCAACTCGTAAATATTCACAAATTCTTGCTTTACCGTGGGTTTAAGGAAATACAAAGAATCCACTTGTGCTCATAGAATCTTTCACTTATAATGAGTCAGGTCCACTTGTCTCACTTTTTTGGTTTGCAAATACATAATGCACAAGCCCAAAGGGAGAAAAAGGGATAGAAAGACGATCAGCCTGATTGCCCTAATTGGCAGTTGCTAAACATCAGTAATTAAAACAGAACTACTTTTGCTCAAAAAAGCCCCTGACAAGTGACAACAAATTTACAAATTAAGCAAAAAACATGAATTTACAGAATACAAAAGCAGTACTTATCCTAAATATTTTAAATGTGCATGGTCTCGATGCAACCTATCGCGACTTAGTACAACCCTCACCTCTTGCCCATCCTTCAAGAAAGGCTCATGTGGTCTTTCTCTATACACTCTCTGGTGTGCCATAGGTGAAACCCTAGAATGTCTATGCTTGTGCTTAGGTCCCTCTTTGTGTACTCGAAGTGAATCATCATGTCTCGAACGGTGGTGATCTGCTACAGTTCCATATTCGGCATGCTTGTGAAGCAAACGGTGACCAGAATGATCATTTCTTTTCCTTTTATGTGCATGGGGAGAATTTGGCATCATGTTCTTACGATGCTGGTGATGATGATGATGGTCATGCTGGTGGTGGTGCTTATGATGGTGTCTTTGAGGGGTTTTATCGTTTTTCTTGTGCTTTGAGTGATACCTATAATTTTTGTTTCCAGACCCAAACCGGTCATCCCACCAATCATAAATTGGGTCAAAAAGGCCCTTTTGATGCAGCAGCCATAATAGCACTACAACTGCAAGATAAACATAAATGAATACTAATATGATCCCGATACTTATTAAGTGGATATGAACTAACCAATATTCATAACACATCTAACAATAGAAAATAGGCAACTCCCACAGGTCCTACTAACATAAGGAGCATGGATATCTAATATAGAGCCAACTGAATCATTAAGAAAATATAAACAACCAGACCAACTGTACCCAAATCAGATTTACCAAAGACTTAGAAAGATAAAAGAATAAATTAAGAAGCTAATTGATGAGAAGTACCAGTTGGTATAATTGCTATGAATAATCCAAACAAGACGATCCAGCTTATGCATAGGTATTGCATGTGGCAACTGAAGTTAAAAAAACTCGAACATTTCCTCCTATTTCAAAATGATAAAAAGGTCTCATAGAATCAGTGATAAGGTTTAGCATAGGTTTAATTGCATTCAACCACCCTCAATTTTTCAATTTTAACAACAAACCTCCATACGATTAGTTAAGGGCACAGATTAGTACACCTTAAAAATTAAGATTGAGGGGGTAATGTGCAATTCAGCATTGTCTAGTTATGATGAAGCATTTCCAAAGTTATAAAATTAATAAAATTCAAAATTTACCTGCATGCTTTTCCGGTAAAGAAATCACCTAAACCGTTCCACATGGCATTCCAGAAATGTTTAATTGTCTCAAAGAAACCCTTTATGCCCTTCTTATCTTCAGTAGATACAACAACCTTCAAAATTATGAAAAACATAATTAATTATTCAATGGGCTAAAAGTGAGAAGGGATATTATTAGATATGAAAAGACATTGTATAAGCACATATATATAAATTAAAACCTGAGTGCCATTATCCAGAACAGTAGCCGTTGTAATGAACTGGCACTCAGCCCGATCAACCTCAGCAAAGTCAGAAGCCTTTAAAATAGCTAGCAACCATTAAGAAAATCATCATCAGACAATATTCCACATACTTTTTGATTCACAAATCTGTTAATAAATTTGACCTGAACATTGATACTTTGTTGCTTGATCGGTTGTTGGATAAAGATAGAAAGGTCGGGTGACAATCTCTTCAGGTTTCATTATAAAATATTGTTCCTGTAAATTTAAGAACAAATTGTGAAATTATTGATTCCATTACATTTTCTATATTGAAAAGTTCCTTATTAGAAAACAGTACCTCCATGTAACTAACGCCGCTCATACAGTCAAACTGAAAAGGAGAAATCATAACCAGTATTAATAGAAACAATAAAAAGAAATTTTCAGATCCAAATATTTAACACCCAAACAATTGCTAAAAGAATTTACCGTCAAGCTATATGAAGCTTCGAGTTGGCCAGTATTTTTGGCTGTGACCGTAGCAGTTCCAAATTGTGTCAAGGCCTCAAATGTTGGTATATTGATGCTGATAATCTTACCAGGACTCCTGAAATAATGCAAATTCAGTTACAATTATAAGTATCGCTGTATGATTTATATGTACATTTATTACAGCGCATGAAAGCATCCATTAGCAATTATTAATACCTTTGATAAACAAACTCAATGTCATCGGCACCTAGCTCTACTACTAAATTTGTATTTAGAACCTCAGTAATACCAATAGAAAATGAGTGGGTCCCTGCATTCTGCGTAGAATTGCAACAATTAACAAAAAAGTCAAAACAAATGAAAACATTCAAAAAAGAAAAAAGAAATAGATAAGAGATGTTATATTAACAATAAACTTATTTTGACAATTATGACAACCAATAAAATGGTTATCACAATCAAAACAAATAGAAAGTTATATTTTTATTGTCTATAGTTTAGGTAGGTTGTCCATTATTGAGGTACTTGAAAAATAACCTATCTAAACTACGAAAAACATTCAAGATTTTTTTTTATGACAACTATAGTATTAGTTGTTTCAGTTGTTAAATAAGCTTGGTTGTCAATATATCCCTTCACAATAGATAATGGATTGGGTTAGCCTAACCGGATGTTGGTTGATGCGTTCGAAACGACCCGCAACAACATATTGAGGTGGTTGATTCCTGCTTAGCCGATTTTGATCAGCCTGTTGGAAGTATAATTAACAATATTGTCAAATAACAAATAAACAGAAATAAATACAGGGCAGGTCTACTCCACATCTATTTTATGGTACATCCTTTTAATACTCTTTTGACATTTGGCATCGTCAAGATTGTGCAAATAAAAAAGAGCTTTGATTTGTCATTCACCATTCAAATAAGGTACATGTCAGTATTGATCCATTTGGAAGTTGTAAGATCATTATTCAAAGAGACATTAAAACTCAAAAACATTGAAATTTTCAAAGAAAGGCAAGTGACGTTCAAATTGACCAAAATTTTATACATGCCTTATTTAGATACATCTACAATTCTTCTAGTTTCGACAGTTTTTTTCCAAATATCAAATGGATGTACCATAAAAGATGGTTGCATAGTACAACTTCCCTAAAATCTACATGTCAAAAGGAAAAACAGAATTTTTAAGACGTCATATTTTATGTTCTTTTGCAAATAACACTAATTGGTTTGGGATGCTTTAAAATAATCAGTCATCCCCAACATTTTCAAAGAAAGCTAAACAACGTTCAAATTGACCCAAATTTTATACATGCCTTATTTAAATATTGATGGACAACACATCCACAATTCTTTTAGTTTGGACATTTTTTTGCAAAATATCAAATGAATGTACCATAATAGATGGTTGCATAGTACAACTTCCCTAAAATATACATGTTAAAAGAAAAACAGAATTTTTAAGACATCATATTTTATGTTCTTTTTGCAAATAACACCAATTAGTTTGGGATGCTTCAATAATCCGTCATCCCCAATTTTTTTGAGATATTGACTCAACATGTAGATATAAAAGATAAACAATAGGCAATTCATTAGATGTCTACAGTTTATTTATGATATGACTTTTTTCCTTGGAATCCAAATAAATCAACAAAAGAGCATTATGTGATTCCTAGTTTACACATGCTTAGAAACGGATTTGGTTAAATCAGGATAACAAACTTGGTTGCAATTCCTCATTTTTAGTAACTCAACATTTGTTTAGCATTTGCTGTTATTTGCAAATACCAAAAATATATTGGGCGCTAGTTGTTAATATGAGAGAGATTAGTTTCTTTTCACATGTATAATGAATTAGTTATTGTCTGGTAGTTTGCAGAACCTATATTTCTCAATTAAGAAATAACTCTTTGACTTACTTCCCAAAAGTCCCACAGTTGATTGTGCAAACAGCTCCACAAGGGAGACGTACAAAAATCAGGTTGGGTACTATAGGCCTCATAGCTCACACCAATTTTATTGCATTCAAGCCCGTCTAGAGTGAATCGAACCCTCTCCAATAACATCCATCTTGAGAAATCTGTTCCTAGGTCTTGGGGCTGCCCTGCATTCACATTCTTCAACAGAGAATATAAATAATTAGACAGGTGATCATCTATTTGGACAGGAGAGCAGTAACTTGTCCTAAACTATTGGTTCAGAAACATAGCATAAAGTAAATAATTAAACATTTGGAATATATCAGGAGAAACTGTGTTACAATGAAAATATTAGTGAGTTTGACTTGCAAAAAATCAAAGTAGTTACAAGACAAAATTAAAGATTGTTTTTTAGTTTTAATCATTTCATTAGCTGTAGATGCAAGGGGACCAAGACAAAAGGAGATTAGTTAAACTTAGAGATGTTAGGTCCATTCACAAACACACAAAATATATGGGGTATGAATTCGAAAATCATTAAATTGTCAAAACAAGCATAGACATATACATACCAATCGTGGGGTCACAAGGTAAAAGTCCTCAAAAGATGGGATACTTGTATAGCCAGCAAAATCACCAACTAGATTTACTCGCAAGAAGTTGTCATCTGATATTACAGTTCTGTTCTCGGGACCAACATCTACCGCCTTGAACAATGAACAAAGAGTGAAAAAGTAATCAGTTCTAAAATGCATAACAATGACATACTCAAGCATGGACTTGTCATGTGTGTCCAGCATTTATATATAAAAGGAAGATACTTGTGCCAGACTATTACTATACAGTTCCACCAATTAGCATCAACTCTTCCAAATTACAAAATTAAGCCTATTGTACCTAAGTTTGTAATTAAAGACCCAAAAGTAAAGAGAGAAAAAAAATCTGAGACAAAAAGGACTTTTCGGGTTAAAAGGTAAAAATCTATCAATGGATATCAGCTCCGAGTGAACCGGACCTCCCACCGAGCCTATATACTAAAATCCAATAACAGCTCATTTCACACTAGCATGATTAGTAAAAAGGAGTTGTAGAGAGTACCGATATAGAAGAACCCTTCTTCACTTGTATCCTCACATTGAAGCCCAGAGATCTTTTTCCAATTCCAAAAACATGAAACCTTTTTAAGAAAGCATTTATCAGGGATTAACAAATAAGGACAATGAGATTAGTCCACGATAATACAAACAAAGAAATTGAAATATAATGGTCATACCAATCACCTGGAAACCGAAGGCAATGAGCTGTATTTGGTTTTCCTTTGAGCAATTTATCAACTGTTTCAAAATAATGAAAATCAGTGGTAGATCATCTCTAACTGTGTAAGCGGCATAAAGGATGAAAGCAAACAAAATCTGGACTTACAAATGCTTCCACAAGACGTTGGTACTCGTCTTTGGGGACCACATGCACAGCAAATAGGCTACATCATTGAAGTTATTAACTAATATTTCACGTCTCAAGTACAGATTAATTACAGCAACAGGGAAGCACATTATTAAAAAAAAATCATTCCGTCCAAATAAATAATTACCTGTGTGTGCTCAATTATGCGGCCACTTTCATCTCGCAACCTACAAATATTAAGAAAAGATAAGCACAAAATTATGAACAATAAACCAAAGAAAATTTCTCGATACTGGAGCAAATAGATTAAAATGTCAATATAAAAGATTAAATTAAACATACCTCTCACACATTTCAACTACATCAGAACTAGCATCTGGCTCACACTTACGAGTCTTCACATAGAACTCTTCTGGCTTGAAAGCCACATCCTAAAAAGGATAAATGCAAAAATTATTAAGTTTCCGCATTGTACGTGGGAAACTGAGAGGTATGAATCATGTTTTAACAGGTACCATGGTACTGTGCCAGTTCATCACTAACATATAAATATGGCCAACATGTCAATTACTATTTACTGTGCAAGTTATTCACCAAGGAAATTTTTTGCCAGCCATAACTGGTATGAAAATACTGCCACACTATACCCCTGGCCAGATTATATATTTATATTCTTTATTTATGCAACAAGTATGTTTGGTTCTTAATGGACTAAATATAACATATAAACAAGGAAAACAGAGACAAAAGTGAGAAAATCTTATACTACCCGAATGTATGTCAGTTCATAGAGAGCATAAGCCGCTGATTTGTTAATGGTGATTACAGGAGGAGATCGTATCGTTTGCATAGTTTGAGTGTCGTTTTGTTCTACTTCAACCAGTTGAGCCACAATCGATGCCTCCCCTCCACTCTGCCAATTCCAAAAAAAATTTATCCTTTTCCTCACATTCTACAAACAATATTCAAAATTAGAAATTACAATTGGTTCCTTACGGATCCGCTAGGCACAGCGATATTAAGCACGATCTTGTTCTCGCACTTGAGATTATTGGATGGGGATTCGGAGTCTCTGATACAGCGCTCCAGCCTCGACTTGGCGAGTATCTCCACCGCTCTTGCGATGGGGAGAAGGCTAAGAGATGCGATGGAGAAGAAGACGAACAAAATGATGAAAAAAGTCGCTACTACGCGAGAAAACATTTTGAACTTAATTTGATCTGAACGGAAAGAAAATCGATTCAGTCTCTTTCTCTCCTTTCTCTCGCTGTGGCAGTGGGGAGTGGAAGTGGAGGCTTGCGACCCGATTTGTTTACTCATGGCATTAAATGTAGCGAGGACGGTACTGATAACAACGGCCAGGCAGCCGGTAGGAACACAACGTCCACGGGGCGGACGGTACGAAGCAACCCGGTCAGCCCTGGACGGAAGGAAGCCGCCGGTGTGCAACTGGGTCCAGTTTTTAACTCCTCTGAAGCACACTGAGGCACACTGCTCAGCCCAGTTTGGATAGTTGCGTCCTTTGCGCTGGGAGGGGCGCGAAGCGTTGGGGCGAATAGAGGGGGGAAGGCGCTTGGGCGGAAAATTTTCCTTTTGTTCAAAGGGGCTGGACGGTTGGATCCTGTCGTCAATGGGCGCTGGACGAGATTCAGATCCAGTGCAATGCTGACCGGTTAGAATGAGATATGAGCAGCCTACGGGCATTATAACATGCTAAAAAAATTAAAAAGAATAGGGCGTTCGGAATTAAGAGCGAAAGATTAAGAGGTCAAAGAGGGCTAAAGAATTGATGTTTGATTGTTTAATTCGTGAATAAAAACTATGGAAGCTAAAAACAAGGGTAGATGTGTCTTAAGGTCCGGACAGAGAATTAAGATCCGGACAAAATAAAATTAAAGGAGGTGATTTTTAAAAAAATAATTAGGATTAGAATGTCATATTATTATTTTTGTGCCCCAACATAATTCATATTTTATCTCTGTTTTTTAAGTCCAGTTGTCGATCCGAATCACTCAAAATGTTTTCATATTAAAATATGTATCAAAATCAAATTCTATATTTTTGAAAAAAAATTAAAATTTATTAGATAGGTACATAATAGTAAAAAAATCTCCAAAAAATATAAAATTTGGTCTCCGAACACATAATCTGGTTTTTGTTAGCTACTATTTCAAAGAATAGAAAATATTTCAAAGAATAAGAATATAAGATACAGAAACTTGACATCACTCTTTGAATTTTTTTATTATTACCAACTACACAGGGATAGATCAAATGATTGCACAGATAATAACTGCATGCCACTCTCTAAATATGCATATCTATTATCTACTTAGTAATAATTATAGTTTTAAAAAAGTGATGTCAAGTTCAAAGATATTATTCTTTGAAATGGTAACAAAATAGTTTGGCATTTTGATATAGAAGTTATCTTGAGATATGATTGGAGTAAAAAATTATGGAACATTTTAACTTCATTCATTTTCAATAAGCAACAAATTAATTTTGGTTCGACTATTAGCAACGAGCTAAGTCGAGCCAAGCTAGGCATAGCTCGTAGCTCGTTCATTTTTAGGCCGAGCTAGAAATGAGCGAGTTTTTTTCAAACAAGCCACGAGCTGCATGTTTTTTTGCCACCCAGCTGACAACGAGTCAAGCTAGATGTAGTCAAGCTGAAAATGAGTGAACCAATATTAAAATTCAAGCTAAAAAAGGGACTCGTAACTCGCTCGTTTTCGGAAACGAGCTTGAGTGAGCCATGAATTGCGAGGTATGCCCATTTAGGATTAAGAATGAAATAAAAGTTTGCTGAAGAAACAAAAGTTTTTTAAAGACATCCCTGTCAACCTGTCAGGTCATCCCTTAATCCCTTTTGTAAAATTTAAGGACACAAATTGAGGTCAATAAACCATTTTGTATAGATACGGTGGGGTCAACACTCATTTTGTATAAAAAGGGTTCCTAAAAAAATGAAGTAAAGAGGTTCTTAATTTTGATCAGTGAACAAATATTTCATTTTTTTAATTCACAGCATTAAGAAAACAATAAATTAAATTGGCAGTATCAAATATAAAAAAAATGTAAAAAGGAGACGGATAATAACAAGCTGATGTAAGTAATTCATGGACGGTATGAATCCTCCTGTCTATCCTTTGATAATTTTTTTTACTATTTTTGATTTATATCATTGAATAAATAAATAAATTAAAATATGGTGGGAAAGATTAAAATAACAGCGAAAATAAAAATTTCCAAAAAAACAAGACGCAAGTAAATTCGATTCAGTCTCTTTCTGAAACTTCAGTTTAATTGCCGGTCTAGTTTTAGTCGAATTATAAGAATTTTAGCCCATCTAGAATACAGGGCATCAATTTATTACGTCAGAGTTTTGTCATAAATAATTTGTTGTCATTGAAGCTCGCTTGAAAATAACATAATTCGGATCAGGTAAGGTACTTGACATAGTCAAGTTAGATCCAAACAATTTAATACAAATTTACACAAATTTAAAAGTAGATCCTCTATATTTTAAATGAGGAGGGTTCAAATGCATCATGATTTTGTGCTCCAATATACTCCATATTCTTTATCTCCGTTTTCAAAGTCCGAACAGTAGATCCGAACCGCTCAACATGATCTTCATAATAAAATATGCTTGGAGACTAAATTTTATATTTTTTTTATAACTTTTTTACTATTTTTTTAGATAGGTACAAAATCACTGTTTTAAGGAGATTTTGGACCATCCGAAAAAGTGATATTGTACCCAGGGGCGGACCCAGAAATTCGATAAGGGATAGACACAAAATAACAATAAAAGTGCAAAATATTTTCTTTCTCCAGTGAATTAGCGGAGGCCTTTGTTTTTTGTTTTGCTCTCTGACTCCCAGCGACAAACAGGAATAGGCAATAGCAAATGAAGTTTTTTGTTTTGCTATCTGGTCCCAGCAGCAAAACGTAGCGAAGTATTGGACCTTTGCTCTCCAGGAAAAAGTAGCAAAGTATCGGATCGGATTTCTCTCCAGCGCAACGGAATGGGCCTTGTTTATTATTTTTCTTTGGGCCAAAGATAGACACAATATTGGACCAAGGATAGACACAGGAGCAAATATATACTGGGTCCAAAAAAAATTTCAATTTCAGGAGTAGGCACTTGCCTACCCCTGGGCCTTGATGGGTCCGCCCCTGATTGTACCTATGTAAAAAATAGTAAAAAAATTCTAAAAAATATAAAATTTAGTCTCCAAGAATATTTTATTATGAAGATCATGTTGTGTCGTTTGGATCAACTGTTCGGATTTTGAAAACAGAGATAAAAAATGTGGAGCATATTGAAGCACAAAATCACGATGCATTTAAACCCTCCTCATTTTAAATAGACTAAATTTTTTTATAATTCGAATAAGACTCATTCTATCTCCTACAATATTGCAAGAAATATTTACTCGGAATAATAAATGCCTCCTCTAGCTGGATTCAGATCAGCTGAAATCCGAGATCTAGCCGTTCAATTTTTTGTGTGCACGCATCTCGAAACCAGCTAGTTTTTCTGTGTACGCATCTTGAAATAATTCAATGACTGGATTTAGAATTTCAGAATTAATGTTGATAATCTCAGATTTCAACCGATTTGGATCCCCTCTAGCTACCTGGCTTCCAAGCATGATTTGAATTTCGTCACCCTTTCCTATTCGTCTTCTCCCCAATCTTTTTTTTTTTTTTTTTTGAAGCATATTGCTTTAACATTTCTTCCTCATGCCACATGTGACATGTTGTTAGAAATACAATTTAGGTTCCTCATCCTGCAAGATGAAAAATTACGAATTTACATTGAATTGGTTACTACCTTCACATTAATAATCAATGGAATAGCGGGCTAGTTGCTAATTTAAGATTCGGGACATCAACTAATTTAACAAATAAAATAGCGGAAGTGCGGAACAACGAGCTAATCCAATAATTCAAAACAACTATTTTTTCACCTCAACACAGAAATACAATCTACAATTTCCAAACGCACGAAGAATCAAAACTAAAATATCTATGAAAGTTTTTTCATTGGAAAAAAAATTATTGCCACCAGACTTGCATTGATTGAATCAAATTTAAAGGCAAGGTGCAACCGCGCAAGGGGCCGAGTGGATCTCTCTGTTCCTACAAGCTACAACCACCGCACATGAATGAGTCAACATCTTATTAGTATCAACAAACAATTTTGCAGAGTATTTAAACTGAGAGCCGGACTTAGAAAATAGAACAAGGTGGGACTACATTTTCAGAAAAATTAGAATACAATTGTGTAATTATTTTAAACACAGGCATATCTTTATAATTTTTTTATGAAAAAAATATGAGAAAAGAAATATATTTGGAAAAACATTTGGATTAGGAATTGATAAGTGTCTCCCAGATCCTCCCGGCTCCGTCCTTGTTTAAATCTATAAACTCTAGTCAAATAGTTAGTATTTTTTTTAGTATTACTTTTTTTATATTGAACAAGTGAAAACTGTAAAATTAATATACGCATTGCAATTTAAGAAGGGAGTTTCAAAATAATTACCATGCAATACAGTAAAATGTGTCTGATAAAAAAAAAGTTATAGTTGTATTTACAAATGACTGCCAACAAGAATTAGCTTTTAGTTTAGTAACAAAGATATATGGTTTTTGATATGAGAGGTTATAGGTCGAAATTTGGATAGAAAAATTCTTTGTTAAAATAACATGTGTATTAAATGGTTAATTAGCTTGACATCCAACCTTTAATTCAAAAAAAACAAACAAACAAATGACTGCCGGCGTATTATGTGCTTTTCTTTTCAAATGAGTTATGTTTTATTGTTGAAGTAACCTTACAGGACACAATATTATAAATTCAACCAAACATTGTACTAAATTTATAGATTTCAATTGTAGTGTGCATATACTTTCTAAAATTATATCGAAAGCTTCAAATAAGCACGCACTAGGATTTATTGAAACCGTCAATTTACAACATTATACAGTGCACAAAGTCTGCATTAGAATCTACAATTCCGAAAACAATACTATTACAAACAATCCAAACATATCCTGTATAAATCTTTTTATAATCTAATACTTCAAATGTACTAGATGAAGTATGCACTCTAAAATGAAAATATATGTACTATGTAAATATTTCAGTGACAACTGACAAATGACATCGACATCTCATAAAATACAATTTTCTTCGGTTACTCAAATTAGAAACTTTTCATCCCTTCAAATTAGTGCTTCATATGTGCTTGATAACTTTTCATCCCTTCAAATTATGAATTCAACCACATACTATACCAAATTTATAGTTTTTTATCCTCTGTAAATTGACGTAATTGTACTGTCTAGTGTGAATATAATTTTTCAAATGGTATCGAAAGCTTGAAATATACAACGTAGGTATTAGGATTTGTCAAAAGTCTCCATTTACAACATTACACGTAGAGAGGGAAAAACGTGCCGTGCCGTGCCGTGACTAACACGCCGTGACTTTGGTCACGTGCCGTGCCGTGCCGTGACCAAGTAAATTTTTCACGTGCCATGCCGTGCCGTGACAAAAATTACGAGGGGTGGTCACGGCACGCGAATGGTCACGGCACGCGAGTCACGCCGTGACTCGCGTGCCGTGACTAAGTCGTGCCGTGACTAATTTGTGCCGTGACCAAACGCGCGTTAGTCAAATTTGATCGCATTTAACGTTTTAAAAAAAATATGAAACGATTCTTTAAAATTCAAATGTTTTAATTGAAATTAAAATGTAAATATTTTAATTAAAATAAAATTATACCTTATAGGAAGGTATGTTAGTGTATTGCTTCGCTACTGCCGTGACTGGCGTGTCTTCCGTTCCGTGACTCGCGTGTCCCGTGCCGTGCCGTTCCGTGTTTCCGTGCCGTGCCGTTCCGTGTTTCCGTGCCGTGCCGTGCCGTGACCAAGACAATTTCCGTGCCGTGCCGTGCCGTGTCTTCTTTGCCAACAATTGGTCACGGCACGTGACCGACACATGTGCCGTGCCGTTCCGTGCCGTTACCGTGCCGTTCCGTGACGGATTGGCTCCGGCGTGCCATTTTTCCCACTCTAATTACATGTGTACAGAGTCTGCATTAGGATTTGTTGAAATTCTCAATTTACAACATTATAGATGTGTTTGAATTTTAAAAGTAGTACCGCTTTTGAAATAGTGTTGTTTTGATTGCATTTTGATCCATAGTAACAACACTTTTTGAAAAATAATACCATTACAAATGATCCTAACATACCCTTTATAATTATTTTATAATCTAATACTTTTAATCTGCTTGATGAAAATATGTACTCTAAAATAAAATAAAAAATGTATTATGTATGAGGAGGGTTCAAATGCCTCCATTTTTTGTGCCTCCACCTTGCCTCTATTCAGGGGCGGACCTAGGAATTTGATCAGGGGTAAGCACAAAATAATAATAAAAGTGCAAAATATTTTTTTACTATATATTCTCATGAGCTATTGTACAAAATGCTAACAAAACTATAAAATAAAAAAGTAATATTATTTTTACATATAAAAAACAACAAATATAGCGAAGTATTGGACCTTTGCTCTCCAGTGAAAAGTAGCGAAAAGTAGCAAAGTATCGGATCAGATTTCTCTTCAGCGCAACGGAATGGGCCTTACTTATTATTTTTCTTTGGGCCAGAGATAGGCATAGTATTGGACCAGGAGTAGGCACAGGAGCAAATATATATTGGGCCCAAAAAAAATTTCAATTTTAGGGTAGGCACTTGCCTACCCCTGAGCCTTTATGGGTCTACCCCTGCCTCTATTTTAAAAACTTTAATAACTCAAAATTTAAAACTTAAAAAGTCAAAATAAAACCGTTAGATATAATCTATGTTATTTTTTCTATGTGCTCATAAAAAATTATCACATTCGATTTTATTTTTATGTGAATCAATAAGTTGAAAAATCAACGTCTAGAAATTATCCAAATTAGTACGTTTTTTACAAGCTCTTGATGACAACCAAAATAAAATTGAAATGCCATAATTTTTTACACGTGCATAGATAAAATGATGTAGATCATATCCAACGGTTTTATTTTGACTTTTAAGTTTTAAATTTTGATTTATTAAAGTTTTTAGAAATGAAGGCATGACGGAGGCACAAAAAATAGAAGCATTTGAACCCTCCTCATTATGTATATATGTCAACGACGGATGAAATCCGCATTTCATAGTTTACAATTTCGGTCATAAAACCGAAACTTTTCACCCACAATTTTTCAAATCTGTAAATTAATACTTGCTATGTTTAAAATGCATGCATGCACAATAACGTACATACACTAATATAATATGTGCGTGTTTGATTAGAAAAATATCTTCCTATGCTATTTTTTTTTCGGCCGTTTTACCGACACTCACTAAAATATAAAATACATACACAATATAAAAGAGTTTTAAAAATTAAAAATATTTTGAATTTTTTTTATAAAAAACATTCATTAATTATAATCGCCTTTGAAATTTAAAATATCTATTTGATATTATATGCTTCATGTGAAATATTAATATTAGTATATCATCATCGATATACCAAGACTTTTTTTTTTAGCACACTTCAAAATGACGACACGATTTCACATCTTCTAAAATAATTAATTGGTCAGAACTCAAAACCTAGTTTCAAATTTCAAAATTACTCTTTCCCTCACTCAACACAAATGTCTTCTGTAACTGTAATGAGACAATTCTAACGTCATAAGCTCATAAATGACAACACAACTTGTAAATCCCTCACTCAACACAAATGTCTTCGATGTTTCCGAACCGAAATTTTTTTTGATTTTTTTTAATTTTGTTTTTTGTTTTTTTTCCTTATACTCAAATTATTTTTAAATTATGAATTTTGACTCCACCTAATCAAATCCGAATAATTCATTTGTCACTGTGTACATTACTCGAGATATCCACACAGAATTCCAACCCCAAACCCGCCACACGGATGCATGCATGCCCAGGTGCCACAT
Source organism: Carex kokanica (assembly GCA_025461125.1). Taxonomy (NCBI): domain Eukaryota; kingdom Viridiplantae; phylum Streptophyta; class Magnoliopsida; order Poales; family Cyperaceae; genus Carex; species Carex kokanica. The sequence goes on along the minus strand of JAJGRX010000142.1, from coordinate 2,813,251 downwards.
GCAGTGTATACAAAAACACAAGGATCATTCCCCGACCCATTCCAACCTCCCTTGGAGAGCCTCCGTGCGCGCTGCTCTCAGCATTTACTCAGCGCCATCCCAGCTCACCGTATCAATCCACCTTCCATTGCATTTACTCCCTTTACCCCTCCCACCTTATTTCTTTCCTTCTTTGCCCCTGTGCTCCGGGTGCAGTCTCGTAATTTCAACACCCCCACGGCCGTTCTAGACCCATCCCCCCTGTTTATCCCATAGTCGACTCGTAGTACTCTCTCTACGCGTTCAGACTTCAAACTCTGAATTCTCCACCTATCTCTCTGTCTCCTTTCTTTCTCTTTCTCTGAGCGGTCTCTTTCAGACCTCTCCTAACGTAACGAGCAATAAAGAGAGGTAAGGTAAGGTGAGGTATGGTAATGTCAAGACTTTGAGTCCGAGAGGCTTGGATCCTGGTTCAGATTTGAAGCTTTTTTGCTTAAAAAACATTTTTGACTTTTTTAAGGGTTGCTTTTGGCGTTAATCCAGGCAAAGAAATACGACAAAAATAAGCTTTGTCGCACTTCGTTGTCAGTCTGAAAACAAGGGTATGGGGCCATGACCAAGTTGACTATTAGGCATTCTCTCTCTTTCTCTATCTCTCTCTCCGTATAGACTACTGTTTCACATATTCTGTATTATTTTATTCACACAATTTTTTTTGTTTTGTTTTATTTCTTCCATTCTTTTACTTGTCTGCGTGTACGGATTTGAGGTGAAAATCCTGGTAGTTATTGCTGACGATAACTTATGAGAGAGAGGAGTTATTGAATAGCGCGGTTTGAGTCCACATGAGTGTACAGCTTTTATCTTTGCTCTCTCCTCTCTCCATCTCTCTCTCTTCTGTAGAGAAGAAATCTACAGAGAATTGGAGAGAATAACAAAGCAGAGTCGTCTCAAGTTTTCTTCTCCATCTCTCTTCTCCGAGAGAGAGAAAGAGCTTCTCTTTAGGTTTTCTGAGTATTCTCGTTTTTTAGGGTTAAGTTTTCTAGCAGGGAGACGGGAAGAGAAGAGGTTGATTTAGCGGTCTAGATTTGTTCAGCTTCTTTCTCTTTCTTTCTGCCCATAGTTTCTTTTTATATATTTGAGAAGAAGGAGAGAGGGACTTGGAGGCAGCTGGAAAAAAAATAGAAAGAAAAAAACAAAAGGAAAATAAAAGAGACAAAATATAATTCTCTCCTTTGCCTCCCCTGCCCTCTTTCTTACCATATCTTTACGCTTTTGGTTTCAATCTGTACTGTAATTAAGTTTTGTTCCACTTTTGCCTCACCGCTTCCTTCCAATATTTTCACACTTCCTTTATCTTCTCGATAGTGTACTTTAGAAACGTATCCTAAAAGATCCTAGAATCTTACAAGATAAATTCCAAAAAAGAGGTGATCATTTCAACTAGCAACTTTATTTCTCAATGAATTTTGGGGGGATGTTTGAAGGGGGATCCGGTGCCATACCGTTTACTGGTAGCCCAATCTCCCAACCGGTACGCCTTGTGTCTAAACCTGGTTTCAGCTCTCCGGGCCTCTCTCTTGGTCTGGTATGATCCAATACGCAAGCTCAGTATATACTCTCATCCTTTTATTTTATTTAGTATTCTTATCTTTTTTTTTCCCCACTTCTTTTTGCTAGCAAACGAACCTGGAAACACAAGGAAATATGAGTATCGTGACGAGTTATGGAGGCGGAACTGGAAGTGGCGGTGCAGGAAGTGGAGAGGGCGATTCGATCGGAAGGACCAGAGAGGATGAGAACGAAAGCAGATCGGGTAGTGATAACCTTGATGGTGCTTCCGGCGATGAGCTTGAACCGCCAAATTCTCGCAGCAAGAGGACGCGGTACCACCGCCACACACCTCAGCAAATTCAAGAGCTTGAATCGTAAGATTATATTTGGAAATCAATATATAAGTTTAATTCCATTATTTTCTTCTTTGTTAAGTTAAATCAAATATAGTTAATTCAAAATTTTTCTTGGGTGTAGTGTGTTTAAGGAATGCCCCCATCCAGATGAGAAGCAAAGGCTGGAGCTCAGCAGAAGGCTTAACCTTGAAGTGAGGCAGGTTAAGTTTTGGTTCCAGAATCGACGCACCCAAATGAAGGTAAATTAATAAAAAAAAAAAAAAATTCTTTTTGAATCATCCAAATTTTAAATAATTTTTTTTACTAAATTTATTTTCACATTTTTCTCGGGGCAGACACAACTTGAGCGGCATGAAAACACCCTGTTAAGGCAAGAGAACGACAAGCTGCGTGCCGAGAACATGACAATGCATGAGGCTATGAAAAACCCAATTTGCAATAACTGTGGCGGGACCGCCATGCTTGGGGAGGTCTCACTAGAAGAACAACACCTGCGTGTCGAAAATGCGCGACTCAAAGATGAGCTAGACCGGGTCTGTGCACTTGCTGGGAAATTTCTTGGCCGACCAATCTCTTCTCTGGCAAGTCCCATGCCTCCAATGTCTTGCTCATCCCTTGAACTAGGAATGGGCACTAGTAATGGTTTTCTTGGGTTTGGATCTGCTGTGGCACCAACCTTACCGGCCATGCCAGATTTCATATCTGCTAGTATACCAAACCAGAACATTAGTGACCAAATGAAGCATCCATATGATGTTGAGGGGTCGTTTGAGAAGCGCATATTCTTGGAGGTGGCACTCGCAGCAATGGAGGAGTTGATAAAGGTTGCTCAAATCAATGATCCTATTTGGGTCCCAAGCCTTGATGGTGGACCTGATGTGTTGAATTTTGACGAATACAACAGAGTTTTCCCTCGTGTGAATGGGGCTAAGCAAGCAGGGCATGTGTCGGAGGCGAGTAGAGATTCAGGGGTGGTTGTGGTCAACAGTGCTGCGCTTGTTGAGACCCTTATGGATGCTGTGAGTTTTTATCTAAGCATTTACCACTTGACTGTTGAAAGTTTGGAACACATTCTATGTGTTATGGATCAAATTTTAGTGTTTATTTTGATACTAGTGCAAATTTTTATATTATAGGCTCGTTGGAAAGAAATGTTTCCTTACATGATAGCCAGAGCTGCCACTACTGATGTGATATCCAGTGGCGTGGGAGGAACCAGAAATGGAACTGTTCAACTAGTAAGTATTTTATTTTGAGCAAATTTAAACAAGTTTTTACACCAAATAACACTTGAGTATAAACTCTTTTGTAACAATTTAATTTATATATATATATATATATAACTTCATCGGAGCACAATATCTTTCCCCTTCTTAGCAGATAAGAACTTCAATAATTTTCGATGAATTAATTATTACCTGTTGATTTACTACTCATCAGTTGCTGGTTAAGTATCAGGATTCAAACAGAATTAGAGAAAATAATTAATCATAACTTTGAATTAATGTAAGACGCAAGTCCTTTTTGAAAAAAAAAATGGTGTCGGCCTTTAGAAATCTTGAATATCTGTCAATTATGAATCGTATTTAATAACCTTGGCGGATTCTTACGTTACTTTCTGCTAGAATCCCGACATTTACTGGTTAAGTATATCAAGCCAACATAATAGGAGAAAGTAATCAAATCCTAGAAACTTATCCGAGGAAAAAATCTTATCTTTTAATGCTGATGTCGGCCATTACGTGTTAGGAGCTGTCGGCCGTTACGTGTTAGGAGCTGTCGGTTATGAGTCGAATAAAATTGTCGGTTTCTAACATTTCTAGTAGAAGCCGAATCAAATCCATCAATTTAATCACAGAAGCAACCATACATGTCCTGCCTTCTGTGTCAATCTACTTTCCTCATTTTAATTTCATATGTTGTAGCTATCTTATATTAAAATCTTGGCCTTCAATTAATTGTTTTGATACATAAGCATGCATGTCTTTAATGATACAATAATGTAGATGCGTGCCGATATTCAAGTTCTATCACCTTTTGTGCCGGTGCGAGAGGTGACCTTTCTGCGGTTTTGTAAGCAGCATGCCGAAGGGGTGTGGGCTGTGGTGGATGTCTCTATTGATGGTGCAAGAGGAAATTCATCTTCTGGCGAGTACATATCATGCTGTCGTCTCCCCTCTGGTTGCATCGTGCAAGACATGCCCAATGGCTTCTCCAAGGTACAAAATTTATCTCTCTATTTAGTATTATGCATATGTTCTTTCTCTACATTTTGGTTAGTGTTTTTATACAGACGTGAATGTTTGATTGATGGTCCCGAATACGTTTTGCAATAGTATACGACGAGATTTATGTAGTGCACCTTAGAAAAATATCAGATGAAAATAAGGTATAGAAAAAGCACTAAACTATACTTGCATTCTTCTTCTTGCTCAAGAAAAAAATAATTACATTATTATGTTTAGCAAATATTTAAGTTTTTCTTGTGATTTATTTAAGTGATGATTTTTTTAGTACATGTAAGTTGCCTATAATGAATTTTACTAAGAGAAGCTAAGAAAGTGCATTAGTCTTCATTGATTATTTATGATTATCATCCCATTTTTCCATTCATTGTATATATAAAGGGAGCGGTAATGTGAGAGCTTAGTTTATTTAGAGCTGGTCATAGGGTCCACAATTTCCGGTGATTTTGTGAAGACACGGATTAGGAGATGGTTATTAATTAATTAATATATGTTGTAAATCCGAGGGGCAACTGTCAATAGGTTTCCGTGACATTAAATTCTGGATACTGCCTTTAATTAATTAACATCATATACTATTAAATGTGCTCATTTAAGATATACAGATGGTTATCCATATTTTTTACCGTTGCCTTGTGGCTTTCCGTTGTTTTTGTAAAACCAACGTATTATACAAGGTAAAAAATGCACTGTGGTTGGATTTATGATCGTATGTGGTCATATGTTGTGTGAACAAATGTGTGGTATAGGCCACTCTGATTTAAAAAAAATGGCCACAGACAATCAAGGGATGTTGATGTATTCCATCTTGTTTGAACCCTTTGCCTATATATATTTCTGTAGTTATTTTGCATCCACATAAAAAAAAAAAATTCAAACAATAGCTCCCTTAAATTTAGTGGTCGCTACAGAACACTAATCTCGAAAGATATGTTTAATAAGAATTCTCTAAAATAGATTAGCTATTAATATTTATTCATATTGTCGTTTTCATACAATTTATGAGGCGGTAATGTTGACATGGAATGAAAGTCAAAAGAGATTCACAGGTATCTGATACCCTCCTATACCACTCTAACGCGTACATTAATTATAGGCGAAAGAGATTGGTTGGAAAAGGGGCAAATTTGTTATTTGAGAATTTATTTAAATTATTTTAAAATATGAAAGATTTTAAAATTTGTTGGAGATATGTCAATATTAAATTTTTCCAATTATTAGTTTGATACAAATTCTCACAAGCATGTCCATCTATTTTCTGATAAAAAGTAATGAAAAGGTGGATTTTTTTTTTCTTTAAAAGTTGAACGTCCTCGGATCATATATATAATTTTATTACAACAAGGAAAATAATGACAATTGAGATTTTGTCTCACTGTCTGTGTAATTTAATTCTCCATGTGTAATTTAATATTATTCTGTAGAACTGTATATGATTTGGTTTCTCTCCTCGGAAATTGGAAGTTACATCTTAGACCGACCATTGTTGTCTCCGTGCATTAAATGCTTGTCTCTTTCATCCGGGCTTTCTTCACCAACAGACTTAAACCCTACTACATTTAAATTTTTAAATCCTCCTAATTCTGCTCTAAAAATATATTTCTATATGTATATTTTTGTTTCCGTTCATTACTCATTAGGCATCTCTCTATTTCTTAATTGTTAAAACTTGGAAGTTTCCATTCCTTTTCTTCAGTTCCCCGAATCCCTGCTTAGATTCGGTTGACTGACTATGTTTATTTAAAAATTATATAAGTCTCCTAAACCACTTCTTGTATTTATTAATTTTGTCCTCCTATGGTACCTATAGGTCTGATGCTTACCTCTCTAGTCTCTAGGCAATTTATTATTATTATACGTACGGAGGTCTTTTTACCCATATCTTTCATACTATTTTTGCTTGATCCCTTTTAATAGTTTATATTTTCTTCTCTTACCTCGTAAAAGATGAGTCATGATCTCCAAAATGGTCTCTCCATTATTGATATAAAGTTGACTCACTGTGGTTTGTTTATAAAATCTGCATTTGTATTAGTATTGTAAATATATTACGAAAACATAATTATTTTTTTAAAATTGCTTAAAAAATGCATAAACTTTTGCAATAATATCGTTATTTTTTGCACGATTAAATTCTAGATGAACTTTTTTAATTCAATGAAATATTGTAACTTTTTCTTATCAGTACACTTGGAAAATGAAAGGAAATATCAAGTCTCTTGCTTACAAATAATGTGTAGTAAAAGGGTAAAAATCAAAGCACTATCACAACCACCCAAATACAACTAAGAAATTTAAAACAATATTTCCCGTTAATAAAATCTTTGATAAAAGTTTGTCAAAACATCTGACCAGTTCTTATAATTAAGCATAAATGAACACAAACCACTCGTAACCCTAATTTGTCAGCCATGCTGTCACATCACGGAGGGGTCCAGTCTCCCTAAAAATGGCGAGTTTGAAAAGAAGGGGGTTGCACCCCCATGACGCTACCTTTCTAGGATTTGAAAATAGATCAACCCGTAGCTCTTTAAATGCCACCACTATTTATTATGAGTTTACGACGCTCTGGTACGGTTTGTTCTTTTGCGGTGCCGTATTCTAGCTGCTCTGCTACCGTGTCTGGGTCCAGTCCTCTTTCTAGACTCGGTCCATAGCATGTTGTGAACCTTGTTGTACCAGAAGCTTTGCCTTTTTCTTACAAGTCAACCTCAAAGACTGACTCGTAAAGTTTCCCAAAATACTTTTATTTTCTCACAAGTATGGTGATGTGATGTGATGGTCGCATAGTGACAAATAATTAATTAGATATTTTATTTATTATTTATTTTGAAAATAACTAAAATAATTTATGGATCAAGTAAAATATTGGATCAATGTATGATAGCGATTAAACATCGCTATAGATATTTACAAGTAAAAATACCACTTATGTGATTTTTTTATTTTTTTTCAAACATATTTACTTTTCAGGGAAAACATTCTTCCCCCTCTTTTATTTTTCTGAGGGTTCTTCTACGTTTTATTCCTCTGATTTATTTTATTCAAATGAGTAAAATTTTATACCCTTTTTCTGCTGGAATAAAATATGGGGTCCAGATAACTTTCTGTAGAAGCTTTACTTTGGATTAATTTTTCAAACCTTGACCAGGGAAAAACGGAGCTTGTCCTAGTCATAGCCTCATAGAGTCATAGGTCTGAATTATTCACGTAACCAGAGCTGTTGTTTTGATGATAAAATCTTATTGCTAAAACATGTTTATGTTTTAAAATTATTTATCTCAAAATACTATGTTGAACACATTAATAAAAGAAATTGTAAGACATTGCTGACACTAGTTCAAACATGAACAGGTAACCTGGGTGGAGCATGTGGAGTATGATGAGTCAGAAATACATCAGCTATACCAGCCACTTGTACGGTCCGGGCTTGCCTTTGGTGCACGCCGGTGGCTAGCTACGCTACAGCGACAATGCCAGTGTCTTGCATTCCTCATGTCCTCTGTCCCCACTGGTTTGTTTTGCTCTGTTCCTTCTTTTGATCCCTCTCTGAAATGAAACACAGTAGGCTGTTTAACATGGTCCAAGCTGTAGGCTGTTTGCTAAACCAAAAGGATACTAATAGTACAGATTACTGGTGGCCAGTCCTTTTCATTTCTTCCTCAAACTTTTAATGCTAAGTAAAAACTAAGAATATGTTTTAGTTGTTAATTATTTCAAATAAAACATAGTATTAATATCTTTCTTTTAAGTAAAACCTGCATTTTAGATTTAATTTATTTATTGTACTTAATGGCTCATGTCCAAATGTTGGGTACTCTAGTTTGCAATACTAGTACTTTAAGAGTTAACCTAATTTATTTTGTGTGCCAATTCTTCTCATACTATAAATATATCTAAAATTTATGCGTGCCGTGAACCAGTGACAACTCAAATCGGGCAGGGCAGCTTGCTCAAGCTGGCGCAACGAATGACTGATAGCTTCTGTAGTGGGGTATGCAATACGGGAATGCGCAAGTGGGAGCGACTGCCGCAAGGGTGGGAAACATCAAATGGAGACGTAAGAGTGCTGTCGCGGCGGGCCTCCAGTGACCCGGGCGAGCCGCCTGGTGTTGTGCTCCTTTGTTCTACTTCTTTGTGGCTTCCGGTGGCACCACAACGCCTTTTTGACTACCTGCGCAATGAGCGCTTCCGTGGGAATTGGGACATATTGTGCAATGGGTTCATGCATGAGATGCACCATATTGCCAAGGGGCAACACACCGGCAATGCGGTTTCCATTTTTCGTGTCGATGTAAGTTCTGTCTATACCTTTGTTTTGAAGGTCTTGCATAGCTTTTGATTTCATATATCAGATTGACTGATTTGTTAAGGTAATTGCCATTTGTGTAACCCTCAATTCAGTTTGTTTGGCTGTAAATGATCAAGTAAAAACATCTCCATTTTGTTTTTTGTCACCTCGGTTTCAATATATTAAAGTGGCAAGAAACAAGATGGCTTTAGTTTATAGTTGGCAATCTGCATTTGTTGATTATGGTGGTTTTTGAGAAGTGGAAAATGATAAACGAATTCTACCAAAGATTGTTTTGTTTGAGAAAATTAAAATAAAAGAAAGAGTTGATAATTGAAATTATCTTACTCTTCTACATATTTTACTTCTGTATGTCACCTTCTAGAAATTTTACTGCCTAATAAAATTAGAGGAACATCTTATAATAACAGTTGCTGGGGGTCCTACTTGGTTGCTGTTCAACCTATGGTGTTGTCAGGGCCTTATCTCCAATTCAGCACCTAAAAGAAAGAAAAAACAGAGAACATATAATTTATTACTTGTAACTGAATTGGATCATGTGTATGCAATCATAGACTACAATGATATCAAAACTTTTAGTTTCTTGTAGTTGACATCAATATATATATATATATTTTTGTAATGATTTGATATCAATCAGTACTGAACTTTCAAAGCAGCAGTTTGTCATTTATGTATCCTGTGATTATCATTCTCATTTTATGTTTTTTTTTTCTTGGGGATGCAGGATAACGCCGGAAATCACAAGGACACACTAATCCTGCAGGAGTCATGCATAGATGCATCCGGCGCAATGCTAGTGTACACAACAGTTGATTGCTCCACCATGCAAGTCGTGATGAGCGGTGGTGATTCTGCCTATGTTGCTCTCCTTCCTTCAGGGTTTGTGATCCTACCTGACGGTCGCTCCAACAACAATCCAGCCACTGGAAAGCCTGATGATAACACCAATTTTAACATCAACATTGATAGTAACAACAATATACCGGGATCCCTAGTCACCGTGGCCTTTCAGATACTGTCTCAAGCACAAAATGGCAAGTTCTCTAGCGAGTCAGTTACTACTGTTAGGAACCTCCTCACCTGCACTCTTCAGAAGATTCAATCTGCTCTTGCGCCAGTTGACAACGTAGCGCCATAAAGAAAGATGTAGAGCGATACCAATATAAAGAAACTTTCGCAATAAATTAGCTATAACATGATTGATTGTTTGTGTTTGGTATAGAGTTTGTTCAGAAATATAGTGGAGGATGCATAGGAAGAGATCCGATGGGGTTGAGTCAAGAACGAACCGCTCTGAACTCGTGTCGGTGGTTCGGGTATTGACTCAATCCTTCATCAGCAGTGTTTCATTCCTGGCTTCTCTGAGCTATAGTGTGTTTTTTATTAAATCATCTTCTGCTTATATTTTGTGTACTTTGTTTTGCAAAGTGCTTAGAATATTGATATAATGAGAATATATAGACTTAGTTAAGACCCCCATGCTCTTTCTTTTGCTGTAGTTTTTTTTTTTTTTTTTTTTTTTTGTAACGTAGTATCAGTCATACAGTTTAGCAGCGTATTTTTTCCTTGATAAGTTTGCTTTATTTTCTTTGGTTGAATATATTTTCTTCATTAGCCTAAAGTAGATGCGTCCATCAGTTGGTTTGAATAAATTATTGAACTAAACCTATTGAAATATACTGAAAGAAAAGGGTATCAATGAGAAATAAAACGGAGGATCCGGATATATAGCAAACAAGGTAATTAAGCTCCAGGCCTCCAACTTTAATTACTGCGGTAATTCTCATATACAAGAAGGGCAAATTTAATTGCTATATTAGTTAATTAAATCTTTTTTTTAATTTTAATCAATAAGTATAGCCTTAAATCTACCAAAAATACACATGAAAAAGTATTATTAATATGTAAGTATATTGAAAGGTAATAACATCAACACATAATAGGGTAATTGGATGTAAAAGGAGTTAAAATGCATGACAAAAAGAAACTAGAGAAAGAACTTCAGAATAATGACAAAAAATAGATTTACGTCACATAAGAGTAAAATTATTCTCAAATTTTGAAATATTATTCATATGATCATGTGATAAAAGGCTGGGTCATTTCATGATTAGAAATGAATTTTGATTACATACCTAATTGATGACGATGTTAGCAGCACCTAACAATCTCAAAAGGTAAAAGGAAAAGCAAAATACAAGGTCTAGGCCCACAAAAACTTGCAGAGGTACAGTTATCATGATCCGGCAAAGCATTTAATGCTTTCACTGCCAGGCCAGCCTGTAGCATTAAATGCTTCCATTATCATCTAGTCTGCTCTCCTCCCACCTTTGTCTCCGCCTTGCCTCGGTGGCCGGGCAGCTTTCTTCTTGTTTTTTTTACCTTTCTGTTTCTTTTCCTGTACTTTTTTACAGAATGTAAATTTTTCCTGGTAAATCCTTCAATTAAAGAGCCATGTTTGATGTTTTGCTATAAAAAGGGTTGTATAAGGATACTAGTTTGGAATGTTGTCTCCGAACAATGCCATGCATGGTGGCATGGTCTGTCACAGTGCCATGCATGGTGGCATGGTCTGTGTCTACCATGTGTTATTTTACTAAAGAATATGATGTATCTGTTTTGTGATTTGTGATTTTTCAAGGACAGGAGAGTAATTGTAGGTGAGCTCGAGCTCACAAAAGAAGTCTGTAAATTTTATTTCAATATAACTGAATTGGTTTTTAAGTTTTAACAACGAATTCAAGTAAAAAAAAAAAAAAAATTGACCTCACGAGCATAGCGGTTGCATTCTTTTAAATTTTCTAGATCGTTTAATATTAAATTAAAAAATTGAAAGATGGGTTATTTTGATTTTTTTAGTGCTTTCAATTTTCGTGAGCTCTTGATCTTTTATATAAACCAACTTGAAAAATTAAATGTTCTAAAACATGAATGTCTAGTTCATAAATTAAATGAAAATTGTCATTTTGATTCCTCATTTTTAAATCAGCCTGATAATTTTGAGATTTAACTCACAAATCACTTTAGTAAACTAAAATTCAAATTACTTTTTACTCAAATAAAAAAGAACATGTATGATTATTTTTGCTCTTCCGGCAGGATTGAAATAGTACCACATTATATTGTGACCGTCATATTGAAGTCTATTTGTTATGCTATTATTCAGATAAATTTGATTATTATACTTGCTATCCAAAGTGTTTATACCTAGTGAGAAAAATTAGAAAATATCTCGACATGGCTTCAATTTGTTCATTTCTGAAAATTATATACAGTCTTCACGTAAAGTGAAACGCACGTATAATTATAATTAGCAAAAGTATTTACACCAAGTAGGAAATTTAAGCACGATTCTATTTTAATATTAAAAATAATTAAAATAGAAGCACAATCTGAAAGTGTTTATACTTCATATTTGAAAAGTTTGCATATTGGATGAAAATAACGTGTTTACATCTTTTGTTAGAAAAAAAGCTCTGTAATTTATACTTGCTCCACAAAGTGTTAATATGTCAACTGATAAAGCTTACAGAAAATCTAAACAAGAGTATGCAGGTTGCTTGAATTGCTTATACCACAATATTACTTACAATTTTGACATAAAGTTGAACATGCATACAATCACTTACAAATTTAGTTACAGTAAGGATGAAGTATACTAGTGTATGTATTTTTATACTAAGAATTTGTCTGTATTTTGCTTATAATTTGTATGAAATTTACAACATAAAAAGGAAATTAATTTATGTGGAAGCTGAAAGACAATCTTTTAAAAGCATGAATAAAAATTTTAAACAGAACTTGAACAAGGAGAGTTCAAATGCTTCCATCTTATGTGATTCTATTATGCCTCCAATTTTTAATTTTTCTAATAAAGAAAATTTTAAAATTATATATCAAAATAGAACAGTTAGAATTGATCTACAATATTTCTTTACGTGCACATAAAAAAATGAATTTTATTTTAGTAGTAAGTTAAAATATCAATATTAAGAAATTATCATACATCAGTGTATTTTTGCAAGCTCTTGATACCAATCAAAACAAAGTTAAAATATCATAATCTCGTACAAATGCATAGAGGAAATTATATAAATCATATTTAACAGTTTTATTTTAACATTTAAGTTTTAAATTTAAATTATTAAAGTTTTAAAAATAAGGCACAATAGAAACACAAAATAAAAACATTGAAACCTCCTCACCTTGAATATTCATATAATTATTATCTAGCTAAAATCTCAACTTGCATAATAACAAAAATATGCATACATTATATTACAAAAGTGTTTATACAAAATGTGAAACATATTCATTACTCATATTGTATATGATAAATAACTGAGAACTAACCTCTATCAATAGTTAGAGATGAAAGTTATAAAAAAAAATCCAATCAAATATCTCCAATTATATTAATCAAGTTAGAATCGAGTTCGCAACGGCATCATATATTTTAAATGGGAATCATAATAAAATTTTGGATCCAACAGTTGAGAAATGATAGAGAGAATCACTATTTGCTCCAGGCTTCATGAGTAATTGCTTTTTTTTTTTTTTTTATCACCATGAAACATAAAACATTACTTAAGGTTGTGCTCTAGAAGAACGAAGAGTAGAGTTCGTAAGTAGAGAAAATGAATGGGAAGAGAAGAAAGGGATCATTGACACGTTTACTCTGTTTTGCACCTTGATCTGGGGTGATAAAAATCGAAAAGTTTCTAGAGCGACTTCACTCTCTTCTCCTCTCTAGAGCGACTACACTCTCTTTTCCTCTGCTCACTCTCTTTATGTTTGAATGATTAATGAGAGAAAATAAATTTAACTTTCATTTCTGTCTTATTTATTATTTGGTTGATTAAAATTTAGAAGATAATGAGAAATTCGGTGGTTGTTGTAGATTTGTGACAAAAAATTTGTATGAGAAATATATAGGTAAGATATAGAGTTGAGTATTTGTGCTATTTTTTCTAAAAATATTTGTAACAAAATTTATTTCCATCTGTTACACCCTAAATCGGGAGGGAACCGATTTTATTGTTTACAATGATACAAGGTCAAACCTTTCACCTCCTATATCCTTTTGTTAGTGTACTAATCTAGATGTCAATCATAGAAAAATTGTACTCTATATATTTGTTCATGTAATGGATGATTAATAAAGATATCATTTTGTTTTTTGAGAATTTATTGAATTTATGAATCATTTCGTGTTCATGACTTGAAATTGTAAGACTCCGTAATATAGATGATAAATACTCTAAAAAGTCTCTAACCGTGGTAATTAGCAAAGAACACTAATTGACCAATTAAAGGTTAGTGTGTGGATTAAATGATGGTTAAGTTTTACAAACCATAGACAAAGAGTTGTCATTTTAATCATACAGATACATGTTAGAGAACATGGTATTTGACAGACCCTAAATGAAACGTTAAATGGATTGTGTTCGTGTCATTAATGTTTTCATTCAGTGTTAAGTTCTAAAGTATGAGGTATTAATCTTTCCTACATAGGAAGTGTGTATTCGTGAGTGTTGTCCAATGCTATCCGTAAAAAGTAGTTATACAGATAACATTTCAGTATGCATAACTTATGCGGAGGGAAGATGTTCACCAAGACTACTATTGTCCCTCGTATTATTATACGAGAGATAGTATCACTGGGCCTCTTGATGAAATAGGATTATCTGCATGCGGTATGATTAAAGAGTTAATCATATTTGATAAAACTATTTAAGATCGAGAAAATATTAAGTTTGCAAGGATGACACATACCTACCTTGAAACTGATATGATATTATGAGACAAAAGAATTAACACGAGTAAATTGTTTACTGGATCGTGATATTGCAATGTACAAGATCATCTGTGTCAATTGGGTAGTCGTAATGTATATGTCAGATGCCTCTTATGATTTATAGAATTAAAAGTAGTTTTAATTCTATTGCCAACATAGCACAGATCCTATCGGGTCATACCAATAGGAAAGTAATCAGAGAATTTTATGATTAATTATAAATGGTTATAATTAATAATAAAAATAAATGTCATGAAGATGACATGCTTAAACATATTAAATTTATAAGCGTGTACGACATGTTGTATAAATTTATCGCAAAACCATACGAAATAAATATAATTATTCAGAATAATTATATAAATGACTAATGGATTAAAATATTAATTATGAATTAATATTTAAGCCAAAATTGAATTTAGAATTTAAATTCAAAAACTCAAATTTAATATATTCAAAAGCCCAAATTGATTGAATTGAATTATGAGCCTCGAGGGCATTTTGGTAATCAGCCAGTGGCAAAATTCAATTTGAGTTTGTCAATGGCAATTTGGTGAATACCACAAAAACCAAGGGCATTTACGGTCATTTACGAACCTCCTCATTTGCCTATAAATAGAGGGGTAGGGGTAGAGAGAAACTACTAATTTCGATAGTTCGAATCCGATCTAATCGATTCGAATCTGATTTTCTCTCAAATAGTGATTTGAGTGAATAGTGTTCTCGGGATTTGTGAATAGTGTTTTTACGAAGTACGTGGTATTTTGCCGTCGATCGTGAATCATCTTTTGCGAACCGTGAATAGTGTTTGCACCTTTTTCGTGAATAGTGATTTTGCGAATAACGCGGTTATAGTATTTCTGGCAAAAGAAATAACCGCTCTCTGGTCATTCCTAGTGGATAACCGATAGAGGCACCAGACGTCTGGTGCTCCCGAGACGCGACTTCAATCCAATTGGAATTTGGATGCACGGTATAATTGTTATCTTAAATTATTTAATTGTTAAATAGATTTAAGTTTTTAGAAAAACAATCATGGAACAGAGCCTCGTAGGATTAAAATGTTATGTCAAGGGAAAGACTGGAAAAGGAACTTTCGGTGGTCTTTCTGACGTACCACTTTTAATCCTCGGGTTAAGTTAAAAGTAAAATTTTTGTTTTACGATCTTTCCGCATACTTAACCTAATCAAAGGGTACAGCAAAACCCTACACCTTCACCTCCGACATAATTTTATCAACCAAACGCGATTCAACGGAAAGTTTTTTTTTCTTTCCATTCCCTCTCTAGTCTCCATCGAAACAAGGTGTTAATGAACGACTTCTAGAGCATAACCTTAGTGACTGACATATAAAAGGATAGTGAACTAAATAAATATGGATTATATTTTTCTTAATTGTTCATTTAATTTTATAATATTTACAATTATAAATATAATAGATTGATTTGTGCAAATTAAATTGTTAACCTACAAATGCATAACATTTATTATTTATTATGAGCACGTTTGGATGGTGCAACGATTACCGCAAGAATAGCAATTTTTGGATTAGTAGTTGAGAATAGTGCTAACCCGAGTGGTTTGAGAATAACGCTAACTTTGAACTATTCGGGTTAATAAAAATATCGTTTGGTTTGTATATTTAGAATAGCGATAGAGGAAATGAATAAAATAATGATTAAACTAATATTATATTACATTTAATATTTAAACTAATATTATATTACATTTAATATTTAAACTAATATTATATTATATTTAAACTAATATTTTTTAATACTAATCTAATTTTTTATTTAATACTAATCTAATCTAATATGATATTATATTTATTTAATACTAATCTAATATTTAAACTAATATTATATTACATTCAACACTTAACACTTACACTAATATTATATTACGTTAATTTTTTAAATTAATATTATATTATATTATATTATATTTAATCTAACATTTTATTTAATATTAATATAATTTGATATTATATTTGTTAATACTAATATAATATTTGAATTAATGTTATATTATATGTAATATTTAAACTAATATTTTATTTAATGCTAATTTAATATAATATTTAATCTAATATTTAAACTAATATTACACTACTATTAATATTTAAATGACTACAATATGATATTTATTCTAACATTTTATTTAATATTAATCTAATTTGATATTATATTTATTAATACTAAAATAATATTTAAATTAATATTATATATTACATTTAGTATTTAAATTAATATTTTCTTTAATACTGATCTAATCTAATATTATATTAAATTTAATATTTAAACTAATGTTATATTTATTTAATATAATATTTTATTTAGTGCTAATTTCATCTGATATTATAATACTGATGTAATCTATTTTTGAATGATCCAAACGCACCCTATAAGATTATGCACATGTTGTAGTTGGTTAGAATATTTGTTTGTTATTTCTTCAAGTTAACTAGTTAAGACTAATTAAAAATTTATTATTTTATTTGAAATCATCTGTTATCGATTCGTTATTTGTTATTCTTAACGAATAAAAGATCGAAATAAGAGCATCTCCATTGATTAAATTGAAATGCAATTGCAAATAGCTGTTAAAGTGTAAAATAAAATTATCTTTAAACTTAATTTCAAATCTCCTACATCTATGCAATTGCTAATCAATTGCATTTATGCCACGCCAGCGATTTTTTTCTTTTTTTCTTTCCGTTGACTGATACCAAATCCATTTTTAGCGATACCCCTCTCTCCCTCTCTACGATGCCTTTTCTCTATGTTTTTAGCGATACCAAATTAAGACTTAATTTTTTTTAGTTTTTTAAAGACAGTCTCATAATTCAGAAAGAACAAAGGCACAATATCAAATTACTACAACTACCCAAACATGCCATATACCTCGTACAACAATAAAAATATAAATGACCAATCTGTTAAAAACTTTTGAGCGTTATTTCAATGTGGCACCATATTGGATGTGATGTTATGAGAAAGTCTAAAGATAATTTTTTTATTACTGTTCAGGGCCAAGAATTGAATTCTACAACAAATTAAAAAAAAATCAAGAGAAAAAAGAAAAAGAATACAATGTATGTAGGTAGGGTTAGCCAAGCATTGAATGAACTCCAGCTCCAGCAGAAATCTCTGCTTTCCATTGTTTGGGTCTTTGTACGCGTTCTTCTGTCTATATTCAGCCAAAAAGAACAAAAAAGAAAGCATGAGATAAAAAATCAAAGAAGAACCCAATTCGATTGGAGAAGGCAAAATTGGAAAGAATAGGGGCTTGCGTAGATTGGGGTTTGGTGGAGGAGCGATCATTCATCCCCTCTTGAGCCGCCAGATTCATGGGGAACTGAATAGAAGAAGAAACACCGACGCTAGTAAAGAAATCAATCATTTGGTCAGAATTTGGCGAGCACGAACAGGTGAAAGCGAAATCTCTCTCACGGAAGGGGAAGAAATATTTTAGCTCCATTGATTTCTGCGACGAATTTAATTAGTTTTTCTCCGCCACGCAAGCGAATGAAAGCCACAATGCAAGCTTTCAAATTTTGAAAGCTTGCAAATTTTGAAAGGACTCCGCAGCCGTGAAAGAGAAAATGAAATTGACAGGTAGGAAAGAGACGGAGACAGGTCAGCTTTTGCAATTCAATTTGCAAGGCGTTGGAGATGCTCTAATACTTAACGCTAGTAAGAATTAATTATTACCGAGTAGATTCTAAAAAGATCTTTACCCGTGACCACCTCTACTTATACGAACGAATAAATAAAGTTCAACGTCGCCATTGTGGTAGCACAGTGGTTATGGCATAGCCTTTTTCTTGGAAAGGGTATAGGTTCGATTCTGCCTGTGTGCAGGATTTTAGAGAGTGAGTTGTGTGGAGCAGTGTTGCAAAAAACGGTCTTAACGGTCATTTAATCGTTAACGGCGGTCAAACCGTTACGAATACACTTAACGGATGCATGTTTGTGGATGAAAACGATTAATCTACCGTTTTACTGTTTAATCGTCTGTTTATTCTCGTTTATTCCCGTTTATTTCAGTGAATATTTATTTTTAAATTGTTTTTTTTTCTGTGATAGCGTATGATAATAAGATTTATAAATTCTGTATTGTAGTTTTATTTGTGCTTGGATATACATCCAATATTTTATATATATATTTTTTCTTCTTACTTACTTTGAAATTGATTAATTCTTCCATTATTTATATGCCATATATTTTTCTTACTTACTGATGTAATTTTTTCAATTAGTACGACGTGTTTATTTATGAAATTAAGTTGTTATCATAAACTAAATTTAGTGATTTTATGTTGTAATGTTTCATTTCTTTCAAATAATGTGTTATTAGTATTTGAAAAAGCTTAATTCTCAAATTTATTTTTTCATTAAATAAATGTGTTACTTACACATATAAAATGCTTATGTGTTAAGAAGAAATACGCGTAGTGTTATGTTATAATAATAAAACTAAGTTAAATTATTTTTATTTGATAAGTTTAATGAGTTAAATAAATTATTTTTAATAAATTATGATATATATATACATAAATTTAATAAAAACATTAAATTATCCGCATAATTTCGATTAATCAGCTATATACTGATTAATCGCTTGGCGGTACTCCGTCCGTCCGACGACCGCATACCGTTATTTACAATACTGGTGAGGAGTGTGTGCGCCTAAGGACTGAGATTAAGAAATAAAAATAAATAAGGTTCAACCTAAACATGTCTCGTGGTTGTCTTAAAGGATCATTCATGTGGATTTTGTACTATTTGGTACGAAAAAATCGCGTCACCTTCAAGCTAAAAAAAATGTGGTGGTCACAAGATTATATTTATGATCCACGTGTACAAAATACCGCTTTTTGAAAAGTTAATAAAAAAAAGGTCGTGAAATATACTGGTCGTGAAATATACTGACATCATGTAGTCCTGAATCAGCCCAAAATATCGGTTAGCATCATCTCGAAGACTTGAACAAACAATGAAACACATCTATTTCCAAATGACAAATTTATATGCGCCATAATTATTATAGCAAAATTTGGTCATTATTATTTAATCCTGATCGAGTAATCAATTTCAGAGGACTGGATCTGAATTCGTTTTTAAGTGGGCCTGATATTTGATACGGTACGGGCCCATGGCCCAGATAGGTACCCAACTAGGCAAGCCCGTATCTGAATTTCTCTGAAGCCTTTACAAAACATGAGCTACTGAGCTTCATATAAATCATCTTTCAGCCCAGTTAGACTTGAATACTGAATCAGCTCACAGTTACCAAATTTATTAGAAGTGTCAGCTGAATTTTGTGTGAGATATCAATCAGCGTGAATGAAAGGTGAATGGCAGATTGTTGTAATTTTACATGTGCCCTGGAGGCCCATAGAAGCATGTGCATGGCGAAATGCTCTTCTTGATTGTCAATTCGCCTTCATTGCCTTTTGGTACGACAATTGTGAGGTAGGCCCCCCTAAGAAGCTACATGGATGGTCTGACAAGGCCTCAACGAGGGAAGATATCATTAAGGGAAGCACTTCCATTAATAGACCGGTTGGTACCAGATCACAGTGAGATACAACAAATGGATTTTACGGAGGCAGGTGACAACATGATTTGAAGATGGGGGAAGCAACACGGTACTGACAGGGGGAGGTATGATTACATGGGAATTCATGTCAGTTTGGAAGGCTTGGTGCCCACTTACTGTCACAATTTTTGCCTTTCTATGTCTCCAGTCACGAATCCTAACTCAAGATGTAATGGTAAGAAGGCACATACGTAGACACGTAGTGAATCCAGTTGCCTATTCTGCAATGGCCCGATTGAGACAGCCATGCACCTTCTCTTTACCTGCTCATATGCTTCCCAGGTTTGGTATTGTATCTCTTTGAGACTGGGCTGTCAGTTACTGGTACCGGGTCCTTCGGTACAGGAAACATGGTACCGGTCAGAGAGATGTGTGAGAACAGTGGGGAAGTTAACGGTGGGATCATGGGTATTCAGAGGAAGTTGGTACCGGCGTACAAGTTAGCGGATAGAGTTTAACAGGAGGTTCAACTATGGAAAAAGTATTGCTGACAGAGCAAGCAACAGGGAAGACAAAAGGTTTTTGAATTCATAGATTATTTTGATGTTTTGATGTTGTTTCTTGTTTTTGATCGATTAAAAGATAGTGGTTTAATTTGTGGTATCTAGATAGGAAAATAGCCACTGATAATCAGTGCTGTTTTTGAGGTTTGGAATAGTAGAGATACACACTGGCATGGTTATAATTTTTTTCTGGTTTACAAACTTGGCAGCAACTACCTAGCTTCTCAAAAAGAGATCGTCAATTCGCCTTGACGGGAACATTCATCTTTGATCCTATAATTTTTTTGAATTTGCGAGTTAATAACAGTTAACGACCGCCTGAATTAAATTTCATTTCTAATTGATTTTTTTGAATTTTGTTTACAATACCAGAACTAACTTTTGCTTCTAAAACTGTGCATTCAAATATACACGGTGGTTATAACTTATAACATAGAAAAAGCTTTCAGAGTGACCTGAAATGTTTCTAATTTTGAGTTTCGCTAACTTAAGAATGGAATAATACTGCACAAATAATTGAGTTCTATTAGTATCATGACTACAGACCCATTTATCAGTGAAAATGTCAACAAAGCAAACACGCTAACATTTAACTCAGTCTGAATCAGTCAACAACTGCTAATGCTTACTTTTGAACAGTGAAAGTTTGACTTGCAGTTTGCCCTGATTTTTCATTGTCCAGAATATGCTTCAGCTGAATCCAATACTTGTAATTCTAATCAAGGTGGATATAGGAAAACAAATTGCATAATATATCACAAATATAAGTTGTTTATCTTCAATGAAACAAAAAAGAACATGGCCACTTCAATATTTCCATAATAAAAGGAACTTAATATTAGTTTGCAAATGGGCATTGACATTCAATTTATAAGAAAAGTGCAGACTGATCATGCAATATAATAAATATAACTAACATGAGCCATAGCCTAAACCTGCTTAAGAGTATTCTACTTAAAGTCATGTTAATATAATACCTTTGAAATTGTTCTTCAACTGCATAAAGTCTAGTATCTTCTTTCATATGTAAGGGACTGCATTTTTAAAGTAAATTATCAGAAAATCAGAAATTGAAGCTTAGTGGTGCAGTAATCAGCTGGTACATAATGAAAACATTTTCATACAAGACCAGCATGTTAGTTCTTTGTTGTAGGTCCCTTAATTAATTACTCCCAGAAATTGCACTCTCTCAAAGGTCCGATCCAAACACTGTAAGTTGTGTTAAATATGAATTTTGTAAAGCTTGAAATTTTATATTTGATTAACACTTACTACAAGCATAATTAATACTTAACAATGTGATACCCGATTATATATTAGTAAGCCAAATAACAATAGATGAGTGTACTGAATCATTGTAATTTTTTTGTTATATTTTAACTTAGAATTGCCATGGGCAACTTTTTGGCGGCATGGCCGCATGGGTCAATTTCCTTAATGCACGCATTCAGTAGAGTGAAGTCGAGCAAACAGATATTGGACTGCCGCTAGTTAGTTAATTTGGATCCAAGTAATGAGCATTTATCTGGTGGGTCAAAGACGTCACTTGTCATGATATTTCACATTTGTACAATTTTACCTTTATTGTACATAAAGTACCTGTTTCCAATCACTAGCATTTATTCTCCTGTGGCTGGCATTCGTTATTTGTTAACAATTTCTGACCAACTAAGTTCTTATATAAAACAATCACTTAAATTTTTATTAATCTCAAATTTGCAGCTTTAACATTACACTGCATGAAAATCAACTATTAGGCACAGCAATTCAACAAAATCTTCAGCATCGTATGTAAAATAGTCCACAAAAATTACATAACTTTCTACCTTAAACTTAACAGTATAATAAGGAATGCATGTTTTTACTCCCTTCTCAAATAAATATAACAGTAGAACCTGGTAAGTTGCATGTGATTAGAGCGGGAGTTGCTGGAATCAATACCCATCCACAACCCCAAATTGTGGAAAATGAATAGCATCTATGCTATGATTCAATTTGATAACGAAGAAATAACAATGGTACCAGCTTTAGCAACCCCAAGTCCAACAATGGTACCAGCTCTCCCCGGTACTATAACGTCAGCCTCAGCAAAAGTATTCTTAAAGTTCTCACTCAAAGTATTGTGAATCAACACCAGAATCTGATCCGCTATCCTCTCCATCACTCTCATCTAACCTCTCCTTCCCTCCAAAACCCACTCTGAACCCTTCTCGCCCCATGCTAGTCAACATTCTCTCCACATTAGCTTTTTGGGGACTCAACAAAATCAATTCTTCAAGCTTCTTTCTCGCAAGATAAATCTCATTTGTGTCAACCAGCTCCCCTTTAAAGTATGCCTCCCTCAAGAAAACTGTGTGCAACTTACCCTGATTACCCCTGGTAGAGATATAAAAGATCCCTTGATGTTGTAACAAAAACTCCTTCATTTTCTTTGGCAAACCCATTGCTTGTCTGAACTGCGCAATTCTCTCAAGTGTTGTTCTTTTACCGATTGTAAGAGATAAAATTTCATGTATCATTGCCACCGAACGTTTCTCTAAGCGTTTTTGTGCCTCAAGTGACCTCAAATCATAACCTGAGATATCTTCGTATGGAGACCAGTAAGGAAGCCGTTGCCATCTCCAAACCGCAACCCGATAGTACTTGCCAATTTTAAAGCCAGGAGGGAACTTGTTAGGGAAAGCAAATCGTGAATCTTCTGTTTCAGACCCACTAACCCGGTACTCCCTCTCGCGTGATTTCTCCACAGCAGGGATTCTAATGTCAGGTGGGTCTGAATCCGAGGGGACATACTCTACATACTTGGACCGGGCTGCATCCGTATCGGGTTTACAAACTAATCGAAACAGACCTGGGTTTGCTAAAATTACAGACTGTTCAAAATCATCTGGTAGGCCAAGATCATACCGAATGAGGCGAATGTGCTCCAACCTGAGCCGAAGTAATGGCGTGGTGAGTAGTAACAGCTTGCGTAGCCTCAAAATTGTGGATTGTACAGAGTTGGTGAGAGCTACAGTCTCAGAGTTGAGCTGAGAAATGGCGCGAGGAGTGAGGCGAATGAAGAGAAGGCGCTGAACGGGGTGTTCAAAGATGTGGAATACATGGGGATGGCGTATGAGGAAGCGAGAGAGGTCGGAGGGTGGAATGGAGAGACTGCGGCGCGCCATGGTGGTGAAGCGGGAGATCGGGAGTGATGCGAAGGGAAGGAGGAGGTCTCGCAGGGATAAGGCGAGGCGAAGCTTTTTGTGGATTTCCATGATACCGTCGAGGGAGTGGTCCCGCACGCGCTCTTGTTTCTTCGGGATAGAGGTGGATTTGGAATAGGGATGGGAAGGGAAGGAGGGGAGGATGAGGCGGCGAAGGAGGTGGTGAGATAAAGAGAAGGAGCGGTGGAGCGCCATGGTTTTCGAGAGGTTTTGAGTAGAGGCTGCCGGAATAGGGGGAGGAAGGATTGACCGATGCAGTGAGCCATGTCAAGTGAGGATTTTGTTTAGATAATGGGCCGAGTTTGAGCCTAGAAGGGAGATAACTGTTGGGTTAGATATCAATTTTGGGCCAGGTGGAATCAGTCTACAAACCAACAAGAGCAGCAGTGGTGAGCTAAGACCAATTTAAGAGCACATCTTTATAATATTACTTTGTTAGAAATTTCGGACTTAAATACATAATGGATGTTTTACTAAAAAATAAAAAAAATACATAAAGGATGTGTAATTAGAGTAAGATTATGGTAACATGCATATTACAGATCAACTTGTGTTATAGATTTATATCTTTATTTGTAAAATTTAAATAGTCGATACCAATAATTAAACGTAATCTCTATATGAAATATACTTGAAAACTAAACTACATTTTCTTTTATTTCATTTACTATTTTTTAAATAGTTAGAAAATCATTATTTTTGAATAGTTCATAATTTTCAAATCAATTAATTTTCTACCCCTCTATATAAATAGTAATTAAAAATATATATATAAACACGAGTAGAACTAGGGTGTGATGTGCTCACCAAACTCTTTGGTGAGCATAACTCCATAATCTATCGTATTCACTTCAAACGAGATGAATCTAAACCGTTGAAACCGATGTACTTCACAAGTGATGTGCGTACATGCAAATTTTTGAATGTTTCGGATTGATTTAGTACAAAGTCAAGCGGTCAAAATTAATGAAAAATGAATGCATTAAAATAACTTCTAAAGCTTCATTTTGGATCATTCATTTTTTATCAATTTTGACCACTTGACTTTAGACTAAATGAATTCAAAAAATTCAAAATTTTGCTTGTACGCACATCACTCGTGAAGTATATCGGTTTCAACGGTTTAGATTCATTTCGTTTAAAGTGAATATGATAGATTATGGAGTTATGCTCACCAAAGAGTTTGATGAGCACATCACACATGTTTATATAAAAAATATGTTAAAAAACTAACGATAGGAGTTGATAACATGAGCCACTTGATAATATCCGTATTATCATAGCATCACTCGTGTTGTCTACAATCCCGGGTCGTCTACAATCAGAAATTACGGTTAATTAATACCGAAAGATCGGATAAAGGATACAGTAAGGTCAACTTTCACCTTCTTACTCGATAAAAGGCCAAAGAAAATGATACAGTCAATAATTCCTTTCAACCAAAAAGAAATGAGAGAGGGAGAGAGAGAAAAAGCACCAAAACCAAGTGCTCGAACCAAACATCAAGCACTAACGCTTTTCAATTTCTCCAACCTCCCCAATTTCGACCTTCCCGATCCAAAATCTCACATAATCTCGCAATGTCGTCTGCTCCGTTGATCTGTCCTCCCTCCTTTCCGGCGGCGATCGCCGGAGGAGAACTCGTCTAGGAGGTGTTGCGAGATTCCTCCGCCGCACCCGCACGGCACGGGATCCTTCAACCTTACTTTGTGAATCGGCGACTGATCAATTGGAGGATAGACAAAGCGGCTAGGCCTATTCTAAACCGGTAGTTGCGTTAGATACTCTGTGGAATCTCGCGTTCGTGGTTGTAGCTGGATTTTTGCTCTACATGAGTAGAGAGGAGAAGCCAGTGGTCCCACTTCGTCTCTGGGTAGTGGGGTATGCTGTTCAGTGTGTTATGCATGTTGTATGTGTCTTGGCTGAATATAGGAGGAGGAAAAGAGAAGGAGAGGGATAGGAGAGAGAAGATAGAAGGCATGCTGATGCGAGTTACGGCTTGGTGCCTGATTTGGAAATGAGCCGGGTTTATGGGCATCAACCAAGTCAGGAAATCACAAGGTATTACCCAACGGTCTTCCTTATATTGGATTAGGAATCAGCAAATTTGGTATTAGAGTCAATATTCCAATACTAATAATCTCGTCCCCACTTTATGTTTGTGTGTGCTAATAGCTATTCTCTTGAATTAGCTTTTTGAAAAAGGATGTGAAACTTCACTTATAATTGGAGGTTATAACCTTTTACCACTTAACAATAAATTGTTGGTTCAAACCAATATATAGCCAATTTCATTCCTCCTAAAGATCTCCATGGAATGTAACTTGAGATTATGGCCTTCTATTAGGCTACAATATGAAAAAGATCAGTATGGATAAGCTGCAGAAAGTTGATTCAGGGTCTTCTTCCAGCCTGATTTGGAAATCATACTGTCTTAATTCGAAAGTCAAACAGAACGAGTATACTACTTTATTTGGAATATGTCCTCTTCTTTGCTTTATTAGTGTTTCAATTTAGACAATTAAAGTAAAACATTCTATATCTTTTTTCCCTCTCTCTCTGACATTATTGTATTTGGGAATGGCCCATGAAATTTTGTTATCCCTTAAAGTGCAAAGTAAAGCCGCACTGTTGATTGTGAAGTATAAATTAGCCATGCCTTGTTTTAGAGGAGAAAAATATTCTCAATTCCACATATCCATGTTGTTAACTAAAAACCTTTAGCCTTTTTCTTATTTAAAGATTACCTATTTATTTTATTTATTATCTTTTGTTTGGCCTCAGCTCCGCAAAACAGTTGGAGTCAGCTAATACAGTGTGTTCCTTCATTTGGTGGATTATTGGTTTCTATTGGGTTTCTGCTGGTGGCCAAGCTCTCACTCAGGGTTCCCCACAACTTTACTGGTACTATTTCTAAAGACCCATATGCCATAGCACTTTCCTGATGGTTTTATTCCACTCTTGATCAAAAGATTATCTGTCTGATAAATGCCAGTACCTGTAACCTGTTTAACTGAGGTTTTCCTTTCCATTCTGCCTTTTTAATTGCCATCTACACCTCATATTAAAACTAAATTTTTATAAAAATAGAAATTTTGTTCTTAGTTGAAAATAAGTAGTTGTTGTGGCAAATTGTACTTTGGAAGTCTAAACCTTCTCAACTACTTCTTACTATTAATATCTTGTTGTTTTTTAGTGCTGTCTTATTGGTATGTATCTATTAAACACTCTATCTTTTATTAGGTTGTGCATAGTGTTTCTGGCATTTGATGTATTCTTTGTGGTCTTCTGTGTGGTGCTTGCTTTTGTTATTGGGGTTGCAGTTTGCTGTTGCCTTCCTTGTATCATAGCTATACTCTATACCGTGGCAGATCAAGTATGCCATTTTATTATAAACATGCCCAAATTTGGTCAGAGAATATTTTTTGTTGTTGTTGTTAACATTATTTGTTGTTTTTGAAGCCGCAGGGAGCTTCTAATGAAGATATCTGCCAGCTGCCAAAATATAAATTTAGAAGGGTAGGTGGTAGTGGTGGTGCAAAAACGAACGGAGGAGTTATAACCAAGATTGGAAGTGATCCACCCATTGAGCACGCTCTCTCATCAGAAAATGTGGTATTGCTCCTAAAACTATTGATTTCGGTTGAGGAAAAGGAGTTGAAATAGATGGACTGTTAATTGCATATTTGCAATGCTAAAATGGATTAAATTGAGGCTTATTTAAAACTACATAGTTGAAAATTTTCAGTGTAAAATTTGTTGCTTAATGCAAAATAGAGTAAAAGGGCCTTAGTTGACCATTCGTGTGAAACAGTATGATAAGAATATACCAATGCAATGCGAGTCTGTGTATTTCCACTATATAACTTGGATGCATTTTGACTTTTCGAGTTACATGCAGGAATGTTGCATCTGCCTTTCCCAATATGATGATGGGATAGAGTTGCGGGAACTACCTTGCACGCACCATTTTCACTGTGCTTGCATCGACAAATGGTTGCACATCAATGCAACTTGCCCACTTTGCAAATATAGCATTGTAAAAATCAACAATGATGAACAGGTGTAAGTGTCCTTGATGAAATTTTCTGAAGAATGTTGTTTGATTTGGTTAGTGTAGAGCGTCAGGATCTGTTTATATATGCCAACTGTTCATCACAAGTGCAAATACCGATAGTAAGTGTAAGAACAAAGTATTGCTTATTTGCTATTTTGATGTGCATATTCAATGAAAGATTGAGTCAGTTGCTTCATACATTGGAATCCATAACAAAATTGTGCCATAAAAGGCGGCCTCGCCAGTGGTTCGAATTGACATTGATTATCTTATTAATCTTGATCAATTTTTTTCAAATCCAATATTTTTTATATGCTTTCTTTGAGTTTTACTGGGAGAAGTGCAGTAACCAACAGTCAGTTTTCAATTGTTGTGTTTCTCAGATTACTATTTATTGTTATAGTAGAACAATCTGATATTAATTTTTTTGACGATTCTTAAAAGTTGATTGAATATCTGTCAACTGGAGCACCTTATTCTATAAATTGCTGAAAAGAAGGGACCGATCAAGGGGACAGTGAGAGAGCCAAAATGTACTACGTGATTGGATTCATTTCGTGCCTGCAAATCCAGCACATGAAATCAGTTCATTTAAAAATCGAGATGAAATTCTGTGACATATAAGAGCATCTCTATTCTAGCAAATGTTTAGCAATTAATTTGGACCACGTCACAAAGTTTAGCAATTAAAGAGATTTATAATTTTTAAATCACTCCATCTCAGAAATTTTAATCAATCAATTAATCAGCGTGTCATTAAGAAAACGTGTTCTTTTAAATCAAATTTGCTAATTTAAAAACTGTGGTACATTCCAGCAATTATATTAGCAATTTAAAAGCAATCACCATTGTAGATGCTCTAATAACTATATCATCCTCGTTAGTCTTAAATAAACCTGGGCTAGTTCTTGCCCTTCTCAACTAATACAGTGCCTCATAATATTTTATGGAAAACAAATATTGATGATTTTTTGGGAAATATGTAACTGATTTAAAAATCTGAAAGTCTAAAGAACCCCTTTATTAAGTTACAAGAATTTAGAAAATTGTTATAATTGGAAGTTGAACTTTTGTTTTTGTTTACTACGAGAGAGTTTATCAAGATAATTGGAAGTTGAACCCCTTTGTTTTTGTTTACTTCAATATCCAAGCATGAAAAAAATAGCACATTTTTGCTGAATTTGGACATTTTATCAAGACATTTTGACAGAAGGTTGTCATATGATAAAATGGCATAGAGTATGACTAATAAGTAGGGGTGAAAAACGGATTGGATATGGAGCGGATAGTGCTAAATCATATCCGTATTTATTTTTATTTTTTAATACGGATATAACTTGGATCGGATATTTATTAAAAAAATATATAAATATTATTAAAATTACCAAAGTTTGTTAATATTTAGGGTAAATTGGAGAAAAATATATAAATTGGAGGTCACTAAACTTTGTCATTTGTCACAAATTAGTCACTCAAATTTGTTATTTGTCCCAATCAAGTCACTCTATACTTTTCCGTTCAAAATAATAACGGAATATGCTCATGCCGTTAGTATTTTGGACATAATATGCTCATTTCATTAGTATTTTGGACGGAATGAGTATATTCCGTTAATATTTTGGATGAAATGGGAATATTCTGTTAAGATTTTGGATGGAAAAATATAGAGTGGCTTGTTGAGACAAATGACAAAGTTGAGTGACTAGAAATGGACAAATCAAATTTGAGTGACCAATTCGTAACAAATGACAAAGTTTAGTGACCTCCAGCGAAATTTACCCTAATATTTATCTAATTATAGTGGTGAATAACATACATTTATTCATAATATATATTAAACTATATAGTATATATATACTATTCTATCTACTATTCGAACACGGATAATTAAAATTTTAAACTACATTTGTATCTGTATTCGTATCTATATCTACAAAAATATTTAGATATCAAATATTCGTATCTAATTTTCGAATACGGATAGAATATTAACCACTCCGTTTTCAGCCCCACAAGTAGGGCTGCAAATGAACCAAACCAAATCAAACTTACCTCTAGTTCGAGTTTGAGTTTGTTCAATTTCGAATCAAACTGGTTCGAAATTGAAGCCGGGTTTCAATTGAAGAGAAGAGTCGAGTTTGGTTCGGTACAATTCGAACTAGTTTGATTTGATTCGTTAATAGTTCAAAATTACAGTACTTTACCAGAATAGGGAACAAGGCACACAACCAGCCAAGCACAGAAAAAAACAAGCACAGCTGATCAATGCGGAGCGCATCGATGTTTACTTCTACAATTTGTAAACTCGGTTTGCTATCGGGTTGGATCGCAAGCGCACAATCCTATCAAGTAATATAATCGAGGTTAATCCACAGGGAATAATGGTTTAAGGTCTTGAGTGATCAAATCACAATCTTTCGAAAGGCTAGACAAAATATGAAAATCAAGAGTTGTAGTTGCGATCAATGTACTTTGGTGAAAATTGAAAGTAAGTAAAATAAAGATAGAGATGTGAATTCCTAGGGTTTTGGCACACCGTTGCTACTTCAATCCGCTTTGATTTACCTTTATTTGATGTTGGTTTTCAGTTGTTGTAAGAGAGTTTCTAATCCAATTTAGTGACTACCACTTTCATGCATAGCCACTCTACTAATCAAGAGATCCGGTTAAGGCTTGTCATGACTAATGCAAGGAGATATGTGATTAGCCAAAAATAATTCAGACTTCACTGTTAGGTCCATCGCCCTACTATCTTGGTCATTGTTGGGTGTCCCTATGGTAACGCATGACAATGCGACATTCGTTTACGAATGTCGAGACTCCCATGTCTACTTTTGTTGATCCAATTAATGGGTATCTCCCGATTGAGGGTTTCCACCAATAATCTAGTATTTTTATTCTTCCTTATCCCAATCCGATTAACCTAATAACGACGATCTCTCATGTGTGGCCATCACATGACAGTCTAGGCCAATAAATGAAATCAAACAAGATAGAACATAAAGTGCAAAAGCAAACAAACAACAAAAGACTAAACAATGATCAAATAAGAATATATATAAAAGCATCATGAGTAACAAGGTTTACTGCCAACCCTAAGAATCCAGACTTAGCCGCAGAACGGCATGTTTACAAAGAAATAAGAGAAAGATACAACCATGTACGAAGTACCCTCCTACTTACTCTCTACACACTTCTCTTTTCTCACTTAATAAAATAGAACAACAAAAGATACAAAGATGCCTTCCTCTTCTGTCCATAGGGCTTATATAGGAGTGAAGGGGCGCTTGGAGATGAGTGGAGATGAGTGGAGTTCAAGTAATCTGATATGGATACAGCTGGCGCAGTTATTCTCCAAAGGGCATCTCGGATACGGACCGTATTGGCTAATACGGTTCGTACTCCCCCTGTGTTGCTGAGGGAGTTAATGCGTATTGGCCATCTTTGGTCTGTACTAGGGCTCTGGTCCGTATTAGCCAATACGGGCCGTTCTAGATCCTTAGTCGATAAGCTGCGCTTTTCCGATTGACCTGATTTTTGCTCCAAATGATGTAAAATAGCCCCAAAACATGTTTCCTGCACTAAAACATAAAGTAGAGCAACAATAACATTTTTCTCTAATTAATTAAACATAAAGGTGAGATAATAAGACAAAATCTAAGCCAAAACTCTACGTAATTCACTATCATTTTGACGTTGATCAACAACTAGAAAAGTACAAGGCACAACCAGAAAAGAACAAAGCACAGCCAGAAAAGGAAATGAGAATATAACAAATAGGTCCAAATCAGCTTGGAAGACCAAATTAGCTCTGATTTTTTTCAACTTGGAACAAGGGTGAGGTACTGAGGTGCGATCTTACTGGTGCTTTTACTGGTAAGAGAAAAAGAAATGAGAAGATGAGAAAAGAAGGTTGTTAGGATCATTTGAAGAAAAATTACAAATAGGTCTCCTAAATTTTTCTTTTCTCGTTACTTTGAAGATGAGAAGAGAAGGCTGTCAAGATCATTTGAAGGAAAATCACAAATAGGTCCCCCAAAATTTTCTTTTCTCGTTACTTTGAAGATGAGAAGAGAAGGCTGTCAGGATCAACGGTTCACGTTACTTTGAGATTCGAACTAGAATAGTTCGCGAACCTAATTCGAACGAACCAGGTCCAGTTTGAGTTTGATTTGAATTAATTCCGAATCGAATTAGTTTGATTTGAATTAATTTCAAACTAATTTCAAATCGAATTAATTACAAACTTTTTCCGAATCAAACTCAAATCGAATCACAAACTACGAATTTTTTGTGCAGCCCTACCCACAAGTAATAAGGATCAGAATTACAAAAATATCTTTATAGACCAACACAGAAATAATGCGGTACACTGAGGTGTTGTGTAATTAATTATTAATTCAGACAAGTGTCACTATTCCTGGGGGTTCTGTCCTGACTCCTAGAAAAGGGTCTGTGGTTTTGGATAAGATCCGAAATATTCCCATAGAAGGGCCGTTAATTGAGCCTGACCCGTTTACACAAACGGCCTGTTATCCAAAGAAGCAAGGCCAGAGTGCCAGACAAACACTGAAATTACATTCTAGCCCTCAAGAATTTTTTATTTCATTGCCATTTCTCCGGAGTTCCTCAATTGCGAGCAAAGAAAAATCGGGGAATAAGGTCAAATAAGCTCGATCGATCGAGCAAACGAAGAGAGAGAGATCGGATCCAAATCGGAAGTAGCGGATCGATCCGAGTTGAGGCGATGAGTTTCTGGGTGACATCGGTGATCTTCGCCTTGGCGGGCGTCATCGCCTCCCTCTCTGTTCTCCTCTGTTGCAATCGCGGCCCCTCCACCAATCTGTAATTTACATTTTTTTACTTTTAGTTTAATTTCAGTATCTGAGCCGATTCGTAATTTGGTGACTACTTCTTGTGAATTCCTTTTGATAAATAACCTCGAGGTCATGTTTAGATAATGCATTTGGGGAATATTTTAGATTGGTGTTTGCAGTTTGGGATTAGATTGGATTTGGGAAAATTGGGGGATTAAGGTGTGGGACTTTTAGTCTGACGCTGGAAGATGATCAGAAAAGGCGTAAAATAACAGAAAAGAAGTGAGTAAAAACCGTACCAATGCGGGACGAGAATTGTCATAAAATACAGTTACCCTAAACCCTAAATTAAGTGATGAATTAACTTCAATAGGATGATATTTCTTTACTTTCATGGCTAATTAAGATCAGTCCTTGTTTTCATCCTTCCTATTTATAAAAGTATCTTATGTTTGTCACTGGGATGAAGATGTAACCTTTAGCTTTTAGTTTGGCATAACATGCTGGTTCTGACATATATGCGTATTATTTTAGTCTATGGTGCTCTGAAAGTTGAGATTTGGAGCCATAGTCCCGGCCAATTGGGGCTATACATAGCACCATATACTTACTCTTATTTTGAATTTTAAGTTTTCCTTTCCTAACCCTAATTTAGCAGCCAAAATAGCCAATCAAAATATGGGAATAATTGGCCTTTGAATCTACCCTTATGTACATGGAGCAAAATTGAGAGCATCCTTTCTGAGCAGGATCCATGGCTCGTGCATTCAAGTAGTTGAAACATTTTTGGAATGATACTAATTTGCTACTCAAATTGATTTTTTATTTCAAAATACAGGTTCCATTTAACATTGGTCGTTACTGCAACTGTGTGCTGCTGGATGATGTAAGTTCTCATTTCTGTGATCACACTTGCTATAGTTTTATTGGGTGCTTTACCAGTTGCTGATATTTTCTGACCCAGCCAATAACCAAACCAAAAGACCTTTTCAATTGGGCTCTTTCAACTGTTGGTTTCAGTGCACTGCATAGCTAACCAAAAGTTCAATTTATCCTTGAAATTTCTGAAATTGATTTCCTTAAACTGTGATTTATGAAACTTTGTGTTGTCTTGTTAGGTGGGCTATTGTCTATCTTGCTCAGATGAATCCATTGATCAATCCAATCCTCAGTGGCGAATGAGTGTTTTACTACAGTATGTTAGGCACGAGGCGCCTTAAAAGGCTGGTGTTTGTTTGTATTTGGTTTCATTCAGACATATTGCTATTGAGACTGTGCTTCTATTTTTCTTTTTTGAACCCAGCTGGCTGCAGATAATGTTCATATTTATTTTTATTTTCTGTACTCGATGGAAATTGGTTTGTGCTCTGTGGTTGGAATAAGAGTATTTTTTTGGTGAAATTGGATCAAATTGATTATCCAACGTAATAATAGTGAATTTTGTTTAGTCTTTTGGGGATCTGTTATTCTTGCATTAGTTGTTTGATGTTTGTGTTGTTGATGCTACTACTACCCAAAGCTTGTAAAATGACGCTTTCCTAGTATTATTAAGTCCAAATATTATTTCAAGAATATATGCTGAGGATCATAATTTGTATGAACAAAAAGGAACGTAAGATACAAAAGCTAATATTCTTCTCATGCAAGTAATCAATGGAAAAAAAATTATGTACTATGACCAATGCAGTATTATTTGAAGTTGTTCAGAGTCTTGATTGCAGCCTCACCATCGGTTTGCTCTTCTTGCTATAATTAGCCACCCTCTATTAGAGGTGCTATCGGGTTGGGTCGGGTCCGGATACTATTATATTTGGACCCGTACCCTAAAAGTGTTCGGGTCCAAATTTCGATCCATACACTTATTTGTTTCAAATCGGGTCGGGTCCGGATCCGGATACCTATCTACCCGTAGATATTTCGGGTCCAGTCTTTCGGTTCCGGGTAGATAGATACCCATAACTTGTTTGTGAATTATCGGGTCCGGTTTGGATATGGGGCGGTTCCGGATCCGGAGCGGGAGCGGGTATATGTCACAACTCCCATACTATAGATGTTTTTCTTTTTTTCTCATTAAGTGCCTTCAATAATATTTTGTGAAACTTGGGTAGTATTTTCAGAATTTGATTGTTGATTGTTTGGAGTACTCATGGTGTAATAAAAAGTATTCGAAAGTTTTTTATTTTTTGTTAATAGCTTTCGAATTCAGGAGGCTTGAGATAAATAACTTTTGAAAATCAAAATATTGAAGAATAGATATAATTTTTAGAAAGTAAAATATTGGAGATGGTGATTTCCTTTTCTATGATTCAAAAAATCCATGAATGGAATATTAATACTAATTTGTTTGAATAGATAATTAAATTTATGACAAATATTTGATTTCAATGAGATTTATTGCGAATGGCATATCAATGAGAGCAATAAATTTTCATGATAATGAGGAGGATATATAAGGCAGATATTGAAGGATATATTCAAAGCAATAAATTTTATTCAAAAAATTAATATGCAAAATGTGATTACTAGCGTGACATTTGTTGTTTTGATTATATGTAAAATTGTATTTTCATAGTTATTCATATATGTTTTGTCAGGTATTTATATGGGTATCGGGTCGGGTTCGGTTATGAGTCGGATAACTAAATCAAACCCATATCCTATCCATTACAATATCGGTTCCGGTTCGGATCCGGATCGGATATTAAATTATTAATTTTGTAACCGTACCCATAATTTAATCGGTTATATTTTTTAAACCATACCCTACCCAAATTAACCGGATCCGGGTCGGTTCTGGGTCGGATCCGGTTCGGTTCCAGATCGGATTCGGGTAATCGGATAAAAGTAGCACCTCTACCCTCTATATCAACTGTGTCTGACGAGTGTTTGCAATACATTCTGGTATCATATGGTTATACTTTTGTATTCGTTTTTTTTCATTGAGAATCCAACTGCTTAATCCATGAAGAGTCGTAACTACAATTCAATGAACTGAACAACAACAGGTGCATTAGAGAGATTGGAATTTCGTTTGGCCGCATATGAACCCCTGCTCTGCATATGTGTGTGCAGAAGAATTCATCCCACAAAGAGGATAGGCGAGAGGTGAAGAGGCGAGAAGAAAATTGAGAAAGAAAGGTTTGAGGTGGACTGGCATGGAAAAAAAAAGCAACTAGGATGGGAGGGAGAGGAAGAGGTGCTAAATTTGTGGGAGTAAATGGGAAGAAGTATGAGGGAGGGAAAATGAAGGGTAATATATATGGAGTCCATAGGGGTATTTTGTTAATTATTTATGAGAAGGGGTATTTTGTTTATTGGTTTGAAAAAGAAGGATATTTTATAAAATTTCCCATATATTATATCCCAAACATTCTTGCATCATACAGTTGCTTCTTATAGCAAGATTGAGATAATATTTTGTAGTATCTTTGTTTTAATAAATGAAATCTTTGTAAGATATGAAAACTTTTGTAATATTGATAGAAATTTTGTAAGATTTGATATAATATTTGAGGGATGGGTAGGTTGGGTGCGGAGTTCGTGCAAAAGCACAACTATAGCTCCCTTTTAAATCAAAGGTTTAAATAACGTTTATCGTGTCATAACGAAACGGCTAAAAAAATGGTGCTATGCGTATATTGTGCCGCTATAGCGCCGATAGCTTTTATGGTCCAAAAATGCTATAGCGCGCTATTTAGAACCCTGCTTTAAATTCATCTTGAATTAAGAACCAACTTTTGATCTAGCTACGAAAGGTAACACTCTTTGTGTGAGAGGCCGTGAATTTGGAATCCGGATGAGCTCCTTTATGGATAATTAAATGGAAGTTGGTAGGCTAGACCTCTACATTTCTATTTCAAAAAAATAAAATAAAATATTCATCCTAAATTCATGCACGAGTTAGTACGTTGCAATTGAGAAGGACAAGACAAAAATAATACATAATTTACTCGAAAATTTGTCATTTCCAAGTATCTCACAATTCTAATAATTGACACAATATTTGAACCGCAGCTTTAGTGCAGTCGCACGAGTTCCGTCTCTCTACGGAGAGATGCAAATTCAATACTTGAGAATAACATCTAAAATAAATTTCTATCTTTGAGCTATGCATTTAGCTCAAAGAATTTTTTATATTTTTATATCAAAATTTCTATCTTTGATGATATAAAAATATAAAAATTCCTTTGAACTACGCATTTAGCTCAATTTTTTTTTTATATATTTATATCAAAATTTCTATCTTTGAGCTACCCATTTAGCTCAAATTTAGTACCAGAGCTGGACCTATTTATATCTTGCGCACCTATGAACTGCTATGGCACTGGTACGGCTTTTCTTCAGAGGACTTTTGTACAAAAAATGTTAATCCTCATTGTTTATCCGCTCACTTTGAACTTTAAAGAGATCCCAAAGCATATATATTTTATTTATCATGGAAATCACTGAAAACACAGAGCTCCAAATATCAGAAGGATTACATGAAACTGTAATGATACCCTTATAAAACAAAATTTTGCCTAAATTTCAAAAAATGAAAAAACATTGAAAATGAAAAGAAAGCTATTTAAAATCCCTAGTACTTCCATCAGCGCGTTCGAATCCGCTGTTATCTCAAGAGGAAAACAGGACCCTATTACTCTCGAATTCGTATCCTCTGCATTATCTCAAAAGGGAATATTTTAAGTTAATGAATCTCTATCGTCCGATCTGTTTTAAGATTCGTGCGGACTAGATCTGCACTAATATTGAAAAGCCCCTATCAAATAAGATGGTTGAGATTCATTAACTCAAAAGATTTCCTTTTGAGTTAATGCAGAGAATATGCGTTCGTTACTCTCACTTCTCTCTCTCCTCAAATTGAGTTTCAGGACACTTGCTAATTGCTATAATTTTATTGGTGCTTTACCAGTTGCTGATATTTACTGACCCAGCCAACAACCAAACGAAAAGACTCGTTCTGAATTGGGGAGGAATAGATGAAATTGTAATGATAGCCTTATAAAAGAAAATTCTAAGTTTCAACACACCATTAGTATTTACAGATTAATTGCAGTTTGAAAAACTAAAAAACACATTCAAATAAAAAAGAAAGCTATTTTAAAATCCCTAGTACTTCCTATAAGCACTGTGCCCATAATCATAACCGACACCAACAGGAGCCACAGGATAACCCATTGCATGAGTCCCTACATTGAACTGCCCCTCTCCATTTCCTCCCAATCTCCTCACACAAAGATTCACTATCCCATTGCCCCTCCCCTCCTGATCTCTTAACCTATAACTCAAGAAATGCTTGTACCCGGCTGGCCCGTATGAGAAATCTGACAAAGGAACTTTGACACCGGCAATATGCACCACATTAGATGCATCACCATGCTTTCTCTTGCTGACGTCGACCTGTATCCACCCACCATGCGAAGGTTCCCTGATGTGGAGACGCTCGTTCCATGATGGATAGTTGTGGGTATCTTCTGTGCTGGCAGTGGTGGAGACAACAGAGGGCCCCGATCGAATGGTGACGAATGCGCCTCGGCCAAGGTGGTGGCGGCCCTGGCGAAGGTCCTCAGCAGAGATGACGGTTATTTCCAGGGTGGAAGAATTAGTGGTGCATCCTGTTGCAGTGCATGTAGCCATTTGGTTTGGGAGAATGGAGATTGGCGTTGGTTAGGATATTTCTCAAGGTTTTGAAATTGGGAATTTGATCTCCTATGTTTGTTTTCTGATATTGGTCATGGCTGAATCAACAATAGGTAAATATATAGGGGGGTTATAATTAGTGATCACTAGCTATATATGGAAATGCGCGTGAGAGAAACGGCGAGGAAACAGGGAAGAAATCACCATTGGATAAGTTGATAAGGTATTCTTCGTGGATCCTGGAATGGG
The DNA here is from genome assembly GCA_025461125.1 of Carex kokanica. NCBI lineage: Eukaryota > Viridiplantae > Streptophyta > Magnoliopsida > Poales > Cyperaceae > Carex > Carex kokanica. The sequence continues at coordinate 2,774,925 of JAJGRX010000142.1, read as the reverse complement.
CATAAAAACGCGCCAGCCTCAGCGCGCACTCAAAAGAAAAGGCCATGTCAAATAGCGGAAGAAGATAAGAAAGAAATATATAAATGATATCGAGTCTAATTCTAATATTCTACAATTAAACGCAGAGTCAATGGCTTTGTCATTTTTTATTGGTCTGAGGCCCACAAAAGATACCAAGAAAATCCCCGGTAATGGATCTGAGGCTTTTCTTAGAGAAAAGTCTGATTGTGGCCCTTGAAGGCTTTCACTTACACTTGGGTTTCTAGATTACAATTTATTATTCGGTTAATTAATGAATAGCTATTTGATTCCATTTTTTTTTGGTTCAAGTAATTGATGCAATATAGAGTCCTTCTACATTTGTAGAATTTTTAGATGTACTATTGTCAAATTTTAAAATTATACAATATTGCTTTCTAAAATTGCAAATATTATATTTATCATATAAAAATAAGAAGAGGGATCCAATTACATCATTTTATGGTGACACATCTTAACACCATATGTTTATAAGTCATTTTTGTGGTTTCAAAGTCCAAACAGTCGATCCGAACCGTTCAACATGATCTCCATATTAAAATGTGCTTGGAGACCAAATTTACATTTTTGGATTTTTTTTAGTGTTTATTAAGATGTGTATAAAATTGTTATTTTCAGACAATTCTGGACCATTGAAAAACAACGATTTTCAAAAATTCTAAAAAATAGAAAACAATTTCCAGAAAATGTAAAATTTGGGCTCCAAGCACATTTAATATGAAGATCATGTTGAACGGTTCAGATCGATTGCTTGGATTTTGAAATTGCAAAAATGACTTATAAACATATGGTGTCAAGATGTGTCACCATAAAATTGTGTAATCGGATCCCTCCTCTAAAATAAGAGTAGAACTAGGGTATGATGTGCTCACCAAACTCTTTGGTGAGCATAACTCCATAATCTATTGTATTCACTTCAAACGAGATGAATCCAAACCGTTGAAATGATGTATTTCACGAGTGATGTGCGTACATGCAAAATTTTGAATGTTTCGAATTTATTTAGTACAAAGTCAAGCGGTCAAAATTGATGAAAAATGAACGCATTAAAATAACTTCTAAAACTTCATTTGAATCATTCATTTTTCATCAATTTTGACCATTTGACTTTAGACTAAATGAATTAAAAAAATTCAAAATTTTGCATGTACGCACATCACTCGTGAAGTACATCGGTTTCAACGGTTTGGATTCATCTCGTTTGAAGTGAATTCGATAGATTATGGAGTTATGCTCACCAAAGAGTTTGGTGAGTACATCACACCTTAGTTCTACTCCTAAAATAATATCATATCATTTTTCTTCCAAACTTTAAGGCATCATATTTATTTTTCTTAAACATAAGCCCTTACATTTATTTTCTAGTATATTAAATATTACATGTTTTCCTCCATAATAATTTATTAAATTTTCCCTTCCAAACCCAAAAAAAACTTTGCAATTTTATCACCTCTCTTTAAAAAAAAAAAACAAATCTTGATATTTTATCATCTCTCTTCCCTTTTATATTTATTTCTCGGAATTGGATTTTGTCCAAATGGCTTTGGACAAAATCTCATCCAATGCTGGACCTAACCGTTTGATTTTCATTAAGATTCGTGCAAATATTTTTAAAACTTAATAAATTTAAATGATCATGTAAATCTAAACCATTAATGCAAATTTTAAATCAAATCTGACGGTTTAAGACTGACTTTGGATGAGACTTTGTCCGAAGTCTTTTGGACAAAAACTCCACCCTTATTTCTCTCTCTCATCTAGCAGTGCTAGCCAAAAAAATAATTCACAGACACGCAAAGTATACAAGTTATATGGGATTTGTATTTCGTGATTGAGAAAGTACATAATTGTGATTGAGAAGGATATAAAATTGAGCCCTCTCCAGTGTCTAGTTTCTTTCCAATTTTTGCATTTCTTACTGCACATGACATTGTTAACTAAGGTAGTGTGTGTGCGTGAGAGAGAGAGAGAGAGAGAGAGAGAGGGTCAACAGCCAAGACTTTGCCCCAGATTGATTGATTAACTGACTCTAGGGAATTCATCTAGGCATAGCGGCCAAGTCGGAGAACTTTAGAAAACCCTAGCCGCCAGCCCACATCCCCCCTCCTCTCTCTTCGTGACTCCGTCCACCCATCTCCGTTTCTTATCCACGTGTCAGAGTCGTCCAATCCGCGCCAGCACAGCACCCCTCCTTCCACCCTCGCCCACCCACACCTCAAGTTCTCCACTCCTGTCAGTACAGTAACCTTTGTCTCCCTCTTTTCTCTCCGGTATCTCTGCGCGACTTGGTAATCGGAGGATCCAACTTCGAGAGAGAGAGAAAATCCTAGATCGGCACCTCCTTAGCTCTAAACCGGTTACATCCAAACCCTAGGAAGGGTTGGGGGAGGCTGCAGTGCTTGCTGGCCTCCCCCACCCGCCACCATACTAAAAAAAAAAAAAAAAAAAAAACGAGATGCCTCATCTAGCTGATGCAGTGGATGGCAGAGGAGATTGGCGACCAGTTGTAGTGGGTAGCTAGATGCTGTGAGGTTAGATTTTGTGTTATGTTGTTAGATGTTTTGATGTATTGTTAATGATCTAGATGATGGGTTGTTAGATGTTGATGTGTTGATGTTGTGGTAGATGTATTTTATTTAATGAATTATACTTGACAGCCGCTGTCAAGATTTCAATTTCAAAAAGAGAGAGAGAGAGAGAGAGAGAGAGGGGGGGGAGGGGGGGTGAGTAGCGCAATTGGTTAGAAAAAAGTCTTAGGACTGATTTTTCAAAAATCAAGAGTTCGAGTCCCTCTCACAACTTCACAACTTCTGCGAAGCTTTCAAATGAGAGAAGAAGAGAGAAAGCAACTGTCAAGATTTTCAGAGAGAGATAGAGACGTTTCTTCTATTTAGAGCGAGATCAAAAAGGTAATATATGGATCTAGAGTTAGTTATGATGACAAAAAAAGACAAATAGGTAAATTTTATATTTATTTATAAATACATGTATTTTTTAAATTTTTAAAGGAAAAATATATAACGTTGAGATTTTAAAAGGTCAAATGTAAAAGCTTTTATGTTTTAAAAGAAAAACTATGTTATTAATTACAAGCACATCTGAAATGCTAATTATGGTCTACTGTATTCTAAACATCAATATTTTTTACACTCATTGGCTATTAATATATATTTTGGACTGCTAGCATCAGATGAAGGACTAATGTTCGTATATAGCAAATTTCATATGTGTGTGTGTGAAATAGTCGGATCGAACTTTGACAAAAACTTTCAGGGATTGGCTAAGCAAATATTTTGATGCTGTTCGGCGCTATGGATTAAGGAATGGAGACTTAAGAAATTAATCTTCACTATTATGTTCGGCAATATGGATGGATTAAGAATGTAGAAATGAGTGAATAAAATATATGAGAATTAATAAACCCGAAGACTAAGCTTGCAGCAGTGATAGAAGATGCTATATATCCTCCTGGATTATTACAAGCCTTTGGAAATGGTGGTTTACCAGCCACCTTCTGAGCATCAGAGGGGAATGAAGAAACAGATCGAAGAACCACATTTTGTGTTTTGTTGTTATTATTCTCAGCTCATTACTTTGTGGCTTAATTAGTGTTACTTTAGAAATTAGAATACTTTTGGTATTTAGCTATTTCTAAAACTTGATTATACATTTTCTGGCTATTGTGGCTATAAGGCTATTATATATGTTGCTATGGTTTGACATTACACACCTCTAAGGTGTTCAGCCCAGAGTGATCTGGATAACTGGCTTTTGTAATTATTATATTTTAACAATGAAATGGGCTTGGGCTTTATAATTTTATTGGTGCTTTACCAGTTGCTGATATTTACTGACCCAGCCAACAACCAAACGAAAAGACTCGTTCTGAATTGGGGAGGAATAGATGAAATTGTAATGATAGCCTTATAAAAGAAAATTCTAAGTTTCAACACACCATTAGTATTTACAGATTAATTGCAGTTTGAAAAACTAAAAAACACATTCAAATAAAAAAGAAAGCTATTTTAAAATCCTAGTACTTCCTATAAGCACTGTGCCCATAATCATAACCGACACCAACAGGAGCCACAGGATAACCCATTGCATGAGTCCCTACATTGAACTGCCCCTCTCCATTTCCTCCCAATCTCCTCACACAAAGATTCACTATCCCATTACCCCTCCCCTCCTGATCTCTTAACCTATAACTCAAGAAATGCTTGTACCCGGCTGGCCCGTATGAGAAATCTGACAAAGGAACTTTGACACCGGCAATATGCACCACATTAGATGCATCACCATGCTTTCTCTTGCTGACGTCGACCTGTATCCACCCACCATGCGAAGGTTCCCTGATGTGGAGACGCTCGTTCCACAATGGATAGTTGTGGGTATCTTCTGTGCTGGCGGTGGTGGAGACCACAGAGGGCCCTGATCGAATGGTGACGAATGCGCCTCGGCCAAGGTTGGGGCGTCCTTGGTGCAGGTCCTCAGCCGAGATGACGGTAATTTCCAGGGTGGAAGAACTGGTGGTGCATGCCGTTGCAGTGCATGTAGCCATTTGGTTTGGTAGAATAATGGACGTTGGCGTTGGTTGGGATGTTTTCGAAGGTTTTGTTGATCTCCTATGTTTGTTTTTTCTGATATCTGGTCATGGCTGAATCAACCATAGGTAATATATAGTAGGGAGATTCCGATTAGTGCGTGCTATTTAAGGAAATGCGCGTAGGAGAAATGGCGAAGAACCGAGGAAGCAACCATTGGATGCATGAGTAATGAGTTGATAAGGTTCTTCTTGGAAAGGGCAAAAACGCGCCAGCCGCCTTAGCGCGCACTGAAGATAAAAGGCAACGTCAAATACCTGAAGGCCCACAATTAGGCGTAGTTTACGGTCAATGGTTTTCTGATAAAAATAAAATTAAAAAAGACGGTGACTTGTCAATTTTTTATTCGCGCTCCATCAGTGGAATGGGTTGGAAGGCCCACAAAAAATACCCAGAAAATGCCCGGTAATGGACCTGAGTCTTTTCTTAGAAAAAAGTCTGATAGCGGCCCTTGAAGTCTTTCACTTATATTTGGGTTTCTAAATTATAATTTATTACTCGGTTAAATTAATGAATTATTTTGATTTTTTTTTTTTTTTGGTTTTACGTAATTGATGCAATATAGAGTCCCTCTATATTTTAAGAATTTATAGATGTACTACTACCAAAATTTTGAAATAATATAATTTTCTTTCTAAAATTGCAAATATTATAGTTATCCTATAAAAAAAATTATATATGTTACCGTCTAATAATCCAAAATTTAAAGAAATCATCTTTATTTTCTAAAACATGAAGCACTTTCATTTAGTAGTTTTATCTGCTAATTATAAAATTGCATATTTTGCTTCTGTAAAAATAAATAATTAAATTTGCCCATAAAAAAAGAGTTTTTTCATCTGAAAAACTTGTTTAAAGGCTGTCAAGATTACAATTAAAAAAGGTGCTGATAACAGTACCCGCACCATAACTATCATAACTACCTGGGGGACCGCAAAAACTCCAGTACTGAATTTTGTTTCTAAAGTATTAATACATATGCAAGGAAGTATTTATACATATGTACATAAATATTTATACCTATGAGGTGAACAATTTTTACGTAAATAATTGTCTCCTCAACCAAATCTCTCAAACGTACCCGCACCATAAATACTTGTGGGGGACCACTCAAACTATATGGGGGAACATATGCGTTTTTAGAGGTGGATTTTTTTCTCTGTTCAATTTCGCTTATGTTTTTGATAATCTGTGAGGAATATTGCGAATCTAAAACCACAAACGTCTTCTACGCAATTTTTTCTTTCAAATTAGATCCATGATGACGTACTTTTGAACTCGTCGTCACACAAGTAAATATATCTCGTTGTGCAAGTATTTATACCTATACATGCAAATATTTTTTTACATGTGACACTAGATGACGTCTGAAAGTATTAATATCAAGTGCTGCAAGTATTTATATCTATGCACTGAAGTATTTATACATATGTGGTCAACTATTTTTGTTAAATGAAAGTTGATGCGGGGACGATTGAAGAAGGTTGATGCGATAATACGGGATCTCCACTAATTTATTAGAGGAAGGTTGACACGGGGACAATTGGGGGACAGGAGAATGGATGAGCATAACAAGTTACGTATCGAAGTATTAATATCTTATTTTTTAAGTGTTAATATCTTATCTTCCAAGTGTTTATATCTATGAAAGTTGATACGGAGACTGGGAAAGGGACCATAGAGGAAGAGTGTTGCAGTTAGTGAGGACCATATAATATCTTTTAAGAATAGTAATTAGTGGAAACTATAGTACATAATTTCTCTAAATGAGGTACTCAAATAATTATTATAAAAAAAGAGTTTTTTTTTATTTGAAAACTTAACAGCAGCTTTCCAGGATAAAATATAGAAAGAAGAAAAGTTTTTCAATTCTATCATCCCTCTCTATCTCGAGTGTGTAATGTGTATCCACTTATATCATATTTTGCGTGACCGACGTGTCTGGTGCCTATTTGGGGATTGCGCAGGGGCAGTATTATTTGAGCTTTGAGATTCATGCAGAATGTATTTGAACGGTTGAGATTTTCCAAAAAGTCACGTAAAAATATGAGATATCTCAGAGGATGCGCATTCGGTATCTCTCTCATAGCAGTGGTAGACGAAATTATAAAAATTAAAGATACACAAACAAGATGAGTATACAAGTTATATGACATTTGCTGTTTTGATAGTTTTTGTGATAGAGAAGAATAAAATTTTAAATTTTGAGCCCTCTCCTGTAGCTAGTTTATTTTATAAATTTTGCATATCTTACTGCATATTGTTAAACAAACTAAGAGAGCATATAATAAGGAAGACATATATGCGAAAAAAAAAAAAAACTAAAGGAAACGGATGTGATATTGTGATGTCCTCAACTGAGAGGAACTTCTGCTTTTCTTTGATTTTTGAATTTTTGTATATTTGTATTGAATTTTTGGATAATTAAGCCTTGACAGCTGAGAGAAAAATTACTTGTAAAGATCAGATGAAATTGATAATTCCTTGTCATGCTATTACAATTCTAATTTGTGTACTTAACATCTCACCAAAGCAGGATTTTGTCCCCTATTATTGGATAGTTTTGTTAGTTTCTTTTATGAAAATTAGATTTCCCAACAAGAAAAACATATATGGTTGCAAAAAAGTGTTTGGGCCAATCAGGAGTAGAGAATCAAATTCAAAAGTAGACAAGACCCTTTAAAAATCCTGATCTAATTTTCTTTTTTTCAAAGTAGGCAACTGTCTACTCCTGTATTACAGTAGCTCTGCCCCTGCACACATGTCGATATCTTGTGTAAAATTGTCTACGGCTACTTAAAATTTTAATTGTTACAAATGTCTAATTAAATTAGTTGTCATATGATAGATATACCTTGCTTATTTATTTTTATATTCTTCCTCCTCCCCGATAAAGTTTAACTCTTAATTTATTTAACAAACAATATCTTATGTTTTTCAATCATCCGGACAGATAAATGGGTTTTGTTTGATGACTAGACCACTATCGCCACAGAAAACAGAAGTTGACAGCTACGTACGTCACTTCTCGCGACTTAAAATAGTTAAATTACAATAAACCAAACGAGACAAGCCTCACATGTAGCAGTGATTTGATTAATGAGCGAGTATGAGCGAGTTGGGGTATGCTCGTGCTTGATTTATTAACTTAATGAGCGAGTTGCCGAATTGCAACTAATTTTTATTTATAGAATTTAACAAATTGTCATAATCCAACTTAATTAAACAGTACATAATTTAACAAAAAATTGTCTATAAGCAAATTTAGCAAAATCAAACAATCTACAAATTTGCATACCTACAAAGATCAAAGTTATCTCCTTATCACATACTCAAAGGTCAAAGTTATCTCCTTGTCACATACCTACAAATTTGTATTATCAAAACAATAATAAAAATGTAGAATTTAAAAATATACAAATTCAGAACAATACAAATCCAGAATGATGTATTAATGATCAAATTTTGGGTAAGTTATGAGTGAGTTGGGTATGCTCATGCTCGGTTCATTAAGTTAATGAGTGAGTTATAGAGAGTTGATAATGAGCAAGTTGTTAATGAGCATTTAGCGAGCGAGTTACGAGTTATGAGCAATTTACTCACCTCTACTCACATGCCATAAAAAAATATCTTCTCTAATTAATTAAAGAATAAACAGTAAACAACAGCATCTCATAAAAAGATCAGATTTCCAGGATGACCCGACTTAGAGCTAGGCTAATTCTATTTTGGGCCGAATAACGGCCCATCGGATCAACAAAATCTATGACTTATCTCCAATCCTGATCAATCAATGCGATCCCATACTATCCTCTTTGACAAATACAGAGTATCACACATTGTAGCGAGTAACAATTCGATTATTCAATAGATCTTTAAATCTTTAATGTTGGTTGCATCCTCATGTGGGGCCACTTTTTCAGATTCTCACTATACAAATTGCCTCTTAAAACAATCACAACTTTGTTTATTTATTTTTTGACATACACCAAGATCATGCGTTCTCTGATCTCTCACATCACTCCCTTTCTTCTCTCATAAAATCTAATCGCCTCGACCGTCGCTTGCCACGAATTGAGAACTCGCTTGATCAGGTAGAGAGAAATGGGGAAAGGCGGAGGCGAAGCGGTAGGTACGGCGGGAGATGATAAGGAGGTGAACTTGGCTGCTTGGTTGGTTTCTGTGAATACTCTCAAGATCCAACCCTTTGAGCTCCCACCTCTTGGTACCGCCTCTTTCGTTATTTTTGTTCTATTTCTATTTTATTTGATTGTGTGATGGTCTGAATTTAATATTTTGTTTCCAATGATTAAGGGGTCATGGATTAAACTATTTACGCTCTACTAAGGAGCTCATGTTCATTAAGATTGCAGGATTATTTATGAGCTTTATTATATAGCAAATTGAGCTTTGTTTATTAACTTGCTAATACTAATCAGTATTTAATTAAATCAAATGATTGAAAATAATCCAATTATGACATGAGCTCAATTTTTCAGTAATAATCAAATGATGTTTCAAAACAAATTAGTTTAACTTAATTACGACATGTAATAAAAATCAATTATATTAAAATACTTAGTTACATTAGACTTTGAAAAGTAAGAAAAATTATATTACTGCTGGCCTTGACAATTTAAAATATTCATGGACCAAAGGAGATATGATATCCTGATTTTGAGGTCATTATTGTTTGCAATCACTCAATCAGTTTCAATTTTGATTCAGTATTTCCTGATCACCTCCTATTCCTTTTCTTGTCTCCAATAGATCTACCAATCACGCTAATAATCATTTTGTCTTAACTGATTTTTTCTTAGGCCCACATGACGTACGAGTTCGCATGAAAGCAGTTGGTATCTGCGGAAGTGATGTTCACTACCTCAAGGTATAACTCTCTCGTAGTCCATTCATCAAAATTCAGTCAAACTTCATAACTATCAACCTAATAACATTTTCTTTCCTGGTACCCACTATCCAATTGATATTCTGTATGTTAGACACTGAGGTGTGCACATTTTGTGGTCAAAGAGCCAATGGTGATTGGCCATGAGTGTGCTGGGGTCATAGAAGAAGTTGGAAGTGAGGTAAAGGCACTTGCCGCAGGTGACAGAGTGGCTCTTGAGCCGGGAATCAGTTGCTGGAGGTGCAAACACTGCAAAGGCGGCCGTTACAATCTCTGTCCTGATATGAAGTTCTTTGCCACACCTCCCTATCACGGCTCTCTGGCTAACCAGGTCTATTGTAATGAATTAATCCCTTTGTTTTATTCATTGCATGAAAGTTGCTTGATAAATTGCCTCATGGTGTAAAGGATTAAATTGTTGTACCATACTAATCACAGCATTAAGGTTGAGACTTTTCTTTTATTACCTGACGTGATAGTTGCTGAAACCTCATGAATCTTATGAATATACACCAACTGGTATCAACTGATATTTAATCTGTGATGTTTAATTCAAATTATAGGTGGTACACCCAGCTGATCTGTGCTTCAAGTTACCTGACAATGTGAGCTTAGAGGAAGGTGCCATGTGTGAACCGCTTAGTGTGGGGATCCATGCATGTCGGCGTGCAGATGTGGGCCCAGAAAAGACTGTTCTGATCATGGGAGCAGGGCCCATTGGGCTTGTCACCATGCTTGCTGCTCGTGCCTTTGGTGCACCGAGAATTGTTATTGTGGATGTTGATGAGTACAGGTTGTCTGTTGCGAAATCCCTTGGAGCTGATGAAACTGTTAAGGTCTCCACAAGTGTGCAAGTATGGCATAAATCTCCCTCTGAAGTTTCTTTCTTTTCTTTTCTTTTTTTCCAATTATGCATACAGAGTAGTTAATTGTTATCTTTTTTGTGTGTAGGATATAGATGATGAGGTTATGCGTATACAAGAAGCCATGGGGGCTGAGATAGACGTGAGTTTTGACTGTGCCGGTTTTAGCAAAACAATGTCAACTGCTCTAAATGCAACCCGCGCCGGTGGTAAAGTGTGTCTGGTCGGTATGGGCCATAATGAATTGACAGTGCCTCTTACCTCAGCTGCAGCTAGGTACTATTTATGTTTTCCTCAGTTAAATAGCTCTTGTTGTTACCTCGTAAAAGAAAGAAATTCTGATCCAATTTTACTTTTTAACAGAGAGGTGGACATTGTGGGGATCTTTCGGTACAAGGATACGTGGCCATTGTGCCTCGAGTTTCTGAGATCGGGAAAGATCGATGTGAAGCCACTGATAACGCACCGGTACGGCTTCTCCCAGAAAGAGGTTGAGGAGGCCTTCGAGGTGAGTGCTGGTGGCGGAGATGCAATCAAAGTCATGTTCAATCTGTAGACTAGATATCTTGCTTGAGTTTTATGGGTTTGGTAGTGACCTTGCAAGAATAATGTGATGATTTGATCACAGTAATAATTATATTATGAGGTGTTGTTTAAGAACTTGGTTTACTATTTTATGTACAAATTATAGTCCCCTTAGTTTTTCTGGTGGTACATAAATAGATATGGCACCAGCCAATAGTATCAATAGATATTTACTTTATAAGAACTTTTTGCAGCTGAGGACTATTTGCTGGTACAAAAGACAGCATGCTCTAACTCCTGGAGTTCAATTTAGATGCACTGGCGCAGCTACATGATAAAACCATTGAGATTATGTTCTGATAAAGAAAAATCAAAATCAACATTTAATTGTTGAAACTGAAATTTTTTTTTTTTTTTTTGAAAGAAAGGCAATACAGCCCATATTTCTATTATATTAAAAGGTGTTGCAATTATCTATCTATACTTCAACTTTAAACAAAGAAAAAACTCTTTGCTAAAAAAACCCTAGAGATATCAAAATGCTTTATTCACACGCACCCTCGTCTTTACGGAATGAACTTATAGGATTGATTCTGCAGTAACAAGTAACAAGATTTCAGCCCACACAATTTACCTCATCAGTACAAGTGGAGTTAGACTTTCAAGCTATGAGGATCAAACACATATTGAGGATCAATAATGTAAATTTTTTCATGTGTGGTCAATTTTACAATACTCGTATTTTATTCTAAATTATATAAAAACTAGGTGCTTCATGTTGCGGCTACGCCGCAACCATTAACTGTATGCCATTTTTGGGTTGTTGTTGGTGTCTTAGTTGTGCAGTTGTAGGTATGTTGCTGTCGTCATGGAGGTAACTGGATAAATGTGTGTGTTTGAAGTAAATGATGACATTGCAAGAGCAGAAAAACCAAATATCAAACATAATTCCAGTAGCAGTGGACTCACATCTCTGTAGTTATAAGACTGAAATATTTAAAACATTTGGAAGCATATTAAATCTTAACTTAGCAAAAGAGACATACCTTAACCCGTTTAGAACTTAACTAATCAAAGTCAGTCCTAAACCCGTTTAGAACTTAAAAGCTTAATCCCACCACATGATTTATTTGAATTCCTAAACAATTTCTTCAACTAAAATTGGTTTAAGTGGACAATCAAATAGTCCAGTTGGGACACAAAAAGATCAGTTGAAAGTTGCAGCAAATTTGCGAAGAAGTCCATAAAGTTTAGAGAACTCCTTAGGAACTTACCAATCAAAGTCAGTCCTAAACTCGTTTAGAACTTAAAAGCTTAATCCCACCTTCGTAAGAAATTAAGAATTCATCTCAACCAACCACCCAAGTTCTCTAATGCTATGTTATATTAGTGTAAAATCAACAAATAATGAGAATATTATATGTGCCTCTTTAAATCAAGCTGTAAAAAAACAAAGACTGCAAACAATTCTTATGATCATAAGAGCATTGCAAGCAAGAAATCTAATAAAAATCAATTACTTCAAAGCCTTTTCCACATATAGTATACTGATAAAACATTTGTTTATTGAGGAAGTAGAAACAAAAAATACAAATAGAAAGGAGAAGAATATGTTCGGTTTGTAATAACTCATTATTTTACTTCTCTGCAATAAAATTATGAAAATAAAATCACACCAGCCCTATAAATCATGCATGTATTGGATTCAGCATGAAATCAATTTGCATGTATTATATATCTATTAAAGTTTTGTTACTAAGTGAAGGTTACATAACAGGAAAGGTGGGAAGTAAGATGAACATAGGAGGTAGTATACTTTCAGGCTAGCATTTGACAACGAAGTTGCTTCTACCTGGCCACTCTTCGTGCGTAAGATGGAAATCCAAAAATAAAGGGGAACAAAAAATTAAGGCGTAAAATAAATTATTTATTGTAGTAATGAAGGTTGTCACATGGCTGGTAAATATTCCTAGGTATTATCGGTCACACTCGGGTACCACATTGTTGTATCCTTACAGTAGCAATTTTCTTTCAATGTACCATCATAGTAGATATACCAGTGGAATTATAACGATGGTGCTGACATAATTTCTGAAGATTTTTACCTTAACTCAAGAGTTTCAACTTTCGAAAGGTGAGCAGTTTACCTTGTAAATAGAAAAAACCAATCTTAATCATGGTGATTTGAAGTATACTCTAAAGTCTAGGCTAATGTGGGACCAATACTGGTCTGGTACCAGCGGGGGCTGTAGCAGTCCGGTCCGGGCTACCAAATGCAAACTATTCTTTGATGTTTACATGGTACCTGAGGCAGTTAAACCGAGAATGGCTATTTTGCATTTCAGTGGTGGGGCCTTAGAGTGGTACAAGGGCAGACAATATGGTCAATTTAGACTCTACCAATTGGGAACAACTGTTAGTGGAAATTAAGGACCAAAAAGATGATGTAGTGGATGCTTTAAATAAAATCCAGCAATTAGGCTGGGTTTAGGGTTTAGGATTGAATTCTGGCTTCGCCGATACTCATACTGGTACCAGCTGGAGATTTTTTTTTTTTTTAATTTTTGGTTCTGACTTTGTTAATTTATGCGCAGCTGACTTTGGTAATTATTACATACTATTGAAATGCCAACCTGGTCAGATGGGCACTTCACCTCTCTGTAACTCATGCGCATGTGTTATCTGTTATGGGTGCCACGACTTATAGTTATCAAATTTGAGACTATTTGAGACTATTCATAAAGATAAAATCAGCCAAAGCCAAAGCCAATTTGAGACTATTTGAGTCAAACCTCTGCAGCCAAAGCCAATTTATCTTTGTAAGTAAAACAAAAGCCAAAGCCAACTTATAAAGCCAAAGCCAAAACCAAAGACTTACGTAAAGTTGAGTACCTGAATAGTAAAGTTTAGTACCTGAATAGTAAAGCCAAAGCCAAAGCCAAAGCAAAAGCCTAGTTGAGTACCTGAATAATATGAAATTTTATATCTCTAATTTGAGACTATATGTCACACCCCGCAGCCACGGGTCGCAACAGTTTCCTGCCGTAAACATACAACGCCGTGTATGTTTACAAGGCAACTAACCGTTCAATCAGAATATGTACAATCCATTAATATTAAACACATCCCTATGCATATATATATAAATCCATATATAAGGTTATACAGTCTGGTCAAATATCATACAACAAAAGTATCTCGTACAGATACTAACCATCAGGCCTAACCCTAAACTATACAACAAAAGGGTAGATTAGGCCACACATAGGCAACTACCAAGGGTCTATAGCCCGCGTGCCTCTCCGGATCCCGACGCCCCAGATCCTGTAAAATAACCCAAGAGTGGGGGTGAGAATAAATTCCCAGTGCGAAATTTGCCACAGTTTAGATTATTGGACTTGCAATCAAAATCTATATTCAGAAATGAAACCATACAAAAGCAGTTCAGACAAATGCATATTCATAAATAAAACAAGTGCATATGATCGACAACAATTTACCAAATGGAACACAAGTTACGGAATTTCCAAGATGAATTTCAAACACGCACATTTCTGGCTTAACTCAATTTATTACAGCTGGTAGCACCTACGGATGTCCCACCGAGCTGGACCCTTTTCCAACCCACATCTGTAGTGTCACTGACCCCTACAGATGGCCCACCAAGCTGGACCCTTTATCTGACACCCATCCGCAGTGCTTTGGCTTAACCATTAACTAAGGTCTGGTTCATAATCAGAGAGATATTCATATGCAATAAGTTCAGAATCGTCAATTCACAACACGTCAAATCAAACTGTCATTCCTGTCCCAGACTGGATATGACATCATTTCCTCGTTTCCTCACAGTCACCCAAAGTCTCCGTCACGATCAGTCATTGCCCAGCATTGACTGATCTTAATCAATCACTGCCCAGCAGGGATTAATTGTACTCATATGCGCACATGGTTTCGAGTCATCGCCCAGCGTTGATTTCGAAACATTACCGACCATCCTAGATAGTCATAAATTGTTGGGGACTTTCGACCGTAGTTCCAAAACAAAAACACACAAACAAACGATATACCATTCAACATGCAAATATAACTCTAATATTCATTATGGACTAAAATGGGGTTATTGCGGCTCACAACTTAGTTACCAGACAATTTCCAGCTCCATTTGACATTTTTCAGGCTCTCATTGCGGCCCGCAATGGATCTCATTGCGGCCCGCAACAAAGCATTCAGAGGGTTTATTGAATTCTACTCTATTCATTGCGGCCCGCAATGAATTCATTGCGGCCCGCAACAAAGTATTCAGAGACTATCCTTTATTCTGCTACATTCATTGCGGCCCGCAATGAGTTCATTGCGGCCCGCAACAAAGTAGTCAGAGAGCTGTCAGCCTGCATTTTAAGCTACGCAGTTGGTTGCGGCCCGTACTGGAAGTTGTTGCGGCCCGCAATAAGGCGATTTCAGTACATATCATTTCTAAATTAATACGGTTATGCATATGATTCAAACAATTCGATTATGCAATCAATCAAGCAGTTCAACATGACAATTGGAAGCAGTTTAATTCATGAATCTAAATTATCAAACAAGTCCAAGAATCCCGCACCTGCTGGCAATAGGCGTACCGCGTAACTATCGATCCGGCGCCTCGGAATGCCTCGCAAACCTTTGCTCACCCGAGCCTACACCTACATTACGTATACTATCTCAATTAGGTCTCATTCCGGTACTGGTTCGCTATTCTGGTTTACGCATCAATTCGATTGGCCGGTTGGTGTAACCCTAATTTGGTCGAAACCTCAATTTAACCATTACAAGTTCTAACCTTTCCCGATCCAGCGGTAACCCCACCAAGGACAAGTCTAGTCGGTCGGACTAACCTAATCAATCAATGCCGCGTTTCAATTCGGGATTTGGTATCAAAACCCTAGAATTGGGAAATCCAAATTGGGAGACGAAATCACAGAGAAAATCGGTAAACGAGAGATGAGAAACTCAAAGGAGTTAGAGTTCGATCAATTCTAACTCTAATCTCGGGTTTGAAACGAACAAACCGCGGATTCGAGAAATCTCGGATTTTCAAACGAAGAAGGGAAAAGAAAAATTACCGACAGAATGGCTAGGAGAGATCTACAGCTGCCTTCTCGGTTTCAACCTCGATTTCTCGAACGGTGGCGCAATCCGACGGGATTTCCGAGCTCTATCTCTCTTTTCTTCTCTCTCTCTCTCTCTCTCTCTCTTTCTTTCTTTCTCTTTCTCGTTGGCAGGCCACACACAAGGGAGAAGAGAGAGGGGGGTTAGGGTTTATTAAATAGGGTGCTTCGCGATTCGTGCTAGGATGGATCAATGGTCCGAATAATTCTAAAATTCAATATAAACCCATTTAACGTGTTTTAATTTCCCATTCCTCGCTCGTCGATCAGATTTCGATTCCGTTTTAACCATTCTAAATTAACAAATGATTTAAATTTTATTATAAAATTTTCTTAGCGTGACACTATATCTCTAATATATTAAAAAAAATTACCTGAATAGTATGAAATTGGGACTATTTGAATAATATTTATCTCTAATAGTACCTGAATAGTATAGAATTTGAGAATATATATTAGACTATATCTCTAATTTGAGACTATATCTCTAGTTACAATTTTGTTACTTTTTTTTAATGGAAAATATTTGAGACTATATCTCTAATATATCTCTAATAGTATTTTATATATCTATTAATTTGAGACTATTCAGGTTGAGTACCTATATTTATCAAAATTTCTGAATTCATAGTGATCCAAGTACCATACAAGATACAATAGTAGATGAGCCTTAGAATATATTTTCCATTTCTGATCTCATTGTAAATGCAAAGCAGATCAAGCGTGAAATTTCAACAATGAAGTTGATCAAGCATCCCAATGTTATTCACATGTATGAGGTTAGTTGGGCATTTCATAAGTTCTTCATCAATTAATTATTTTAATATCACTATTATGGCCTCATAATTTTTTTCTTTCTCTTTGTTTGGGTTGTGACTGGAAACGCTACATATTTGTGAAAAGAATCACCCAGAAATCATTTATCAATCAAAATTTATGAGCGATTGAAATTCGTGACAGATTTATAAAAGTACCTGAGGTCGGATAAGAGGGGTGAATCTTAAGAGATGGCAGTGCTATTGCTGATCCTGCCACACAATGTTCCCTCAGTATTGCTCTCTCTGTCAAGCAAACCTTAGCAATCAGACACAGGAAGTGGTCATTTGGTCAGTTATTTGGTCAGTCATAGAGTAAATAATTATGAAATTAGTTCATAAACTCCAATCCCAATTCTAATTATTGGTTATCTGATGCTGATAGATTCTAAATTTATAACGGTTCACTATTGATAAGAACATATCACAAAAGCTGACAGCACTTGTCCAAAAACTTTCACACCCCTTGTAATACAAGGTGCTAACTAAGCTACTAGGCCTGGATGAAAAGATTCAATACAAAAAAGGGGTTACAGAGCAGCCGACGCCCAGGGGCGAGCCAGAGCGAGAAGGTGAATTGTCAGAACTCAGCTGTTGTTGCCTTACTGACTTAAGGAGGTCAAGAATAGCTATTTCGATTAGTGGAAGGCCTGGCGTCTTCCCTGAGTAGCGATAGAGAGAGATGAGTAACAGTAAGCAGCACACAGTTGAGCAGCAGGGAATCAATGGGGAAAGTAAAATCGATAATCCCAAAGAAAGAAATACCGAGAAAAATCGAAGAGGGGAAGACACTGAGAGCGGGAGAAGCAACACGTTGCGGGGAGACGACAATGTGGTACTCGCGAGAGAGCAAAAGCAGACAGTTGGGACCCAATGCGAAATCGCGGAAGGCGCAGGGAAAAGCGGAAGGCGGAAGGACCCAATGCGAAAAGCGGGGAGGTGAGATGAATAACCCTAGCAGTTACGAAGGCCGCCTAAATCAGAGAGAAGAAGGCGGTGGGAGGACGACCAACACGTTGCGAGGAGAGGGTAGCGTGGCACACCCGGGTGGGAGTTGGCAGACAGGTGGGAGCATTCGGGGGATCGCAGGACGCCGAAGGTGCGATTTGAGTTTTAAAGGAAAATCGCGTGAGCGGCACAAATGGAGGTGGCCAGTGCTCAACAAATGACGATATATGAGGTAAGCTCAAATTGATCTGGTCCGTTGATGCACAAATGGATGGCAGATGGAGTATGTGGCACTGTTCATCGCTGATGTCACAGAACATCCAAAATTAAGAATTTATAATTTATATATAAATATTAAAAAATAAATGAAGATCAACTGATAGAACTGTAGAAGTTTTGCAAAACAAAAAGGACCGTGCTTTGAAATTAAGTTCAGCTTCCATTTCCAAGCTGAGCACTTATAGTGTCTGTCAAATAATTGTTCATTTCATGGCCTATTTTATACTTATATTTATTTCAAGACGATTCAAAAGTAATGATCCGGCCCAAAATAGATGCCGGAGTTTTCAAATCCGATTATTCTTTAATTAAAATGATTTTTAATTTAAGTTCTCAACTACTATTTTTTTTTTTTTTAAACACAGTGAAATTTCCGGCCTGCCTAGGTAGTTCCTTACAAATAGAAACTTCCCTTTCAGTCTCGAGACTAGGAATGGAAGTGTCTGATTGTGACATGTGTACAGCAATACAATACTAAGAGCTACGGATTAATATTTTTGTTTTTAAAATCTTAACCGTCAATTACAACTGTTTAATATTAATATTGTCTTCATATGAAAGTTATATGTACATGTAGACTAAATTTTATATTTATTAGAATTTTTTTTTTTTTACTATCTTTAGATACGTAGAAAATCAATATTTTTGGATGTTTCAGAATATTCAGACCAAGTGACCTTCTACCCATTAAAAAAATAGTAAAAAATTTCTAAATTTTTTTTTTTTTTTTAGTTTACAAGTACATATTCATATAGAGACCGATAGAGTTATGTACTTAAAGCCTCATAAAACAATTATGGGTCAAGTACCAAGCCCAATTAGCAAGCCCTTTATTAATTTGAGCAAGTCTATTCGGGACCGCTGTACGAAACCGCAACTGACTTACAGGCCCACTCGACAAGCCTATTCGGGATATCCGTACGGAGTCACAACCTAACTACATGCCCACTCGACAAGCCCATTCGGGATGTCCGTACGAGGTCACAACCGACCTACGAACCTATAAATACCCCCAAGTTTATTGAGCTCGGGGTCCACGATTCAGCAATACATGTACATACAAGATAGAGTCGTGTACCTTACAGGATCTATGCCTTGTTTACCTTAAGCACACACTAAACACTTACCGAACACGCACGGCCAGGAGACGGCGGAGCTAGACTTTCAAGTTATGAGGATCAAACGTGAATGAGAGTCAATTATATAAAATTTTCTTACTGCGAATGAGAGTCATTTTGCACTATCTTTAACATTTTACTATTAATTATATGAAAACTAAGACACAAATAATAAATTTTGAAAAAGAAATGGGGTCAATTGACCCCATTCTTATATTGTGGCTCCGCCACTGTGCATGGCCTAGCCTACCTCGAGATAGGACGTGTCTCGGCAATCTGCGACTTAATCTCTCTGGAGTTGGGACGTTTCAGAGATCATGTTTAAACGGTTCGAATCAATCTTTAGGACTTCTAAACTAAAGATTTGAGTCCATAGTGCGGTCCAACATGCTTTATGCATAGTATCATAGATTCACTCATAACTAAAACCATGTGATGGCAATCATTAAACATGATGGATATGAAAATCATTTTCAGTTCATTAAAGAAAAGAAGTACAAAGAGATTTCATGCAGTTGTTTGCATGTAAGATGGTTTATAACTATAAAGGACAGGTATGGGAAAAAAATATATTCCGTTGGTCCAAATGATAAGTTGCACATACATACAATTAATCAATACGTCACATATTGCTTTTCAACTTTGCATTGAAAAAATGTCTCTACAACTTGTTTTTTATATAAGAGAAAATGAGAACCTGAGACAGAATTTAATTAGAAACTCTTAATTTTCAACATAAATATGCCATCATAAGCAAATCAGCATACAATTTCAGTGAAACTATTTAGTTTCTTAAATTCAATAATTTTCGCAATAATTTCACTAAATCAACTGTATCCACTCCCCCTTACTTGGTATCCCTCCATACACCACAAACAACATATAGTAACCTGGAGGTGCCACATTGCGAGTCGCCGGAGCAGAAGCATCCAATAAGTACTGATTACTTGGTGAAAAACCCGCATTTCGTACCGCATCTACACTCAAAATCAACACTCTCTGACTCATTGAGAATGAATGTGTAGTGAAAGCCGGCACCACCATTGTCACCATGACATCCTTTTCCACCTTTGATTCAGTTCCATCATCAAATATTATAGTGATTTTTCCACCGTATCCGATTCTGCCATCATTAGGATAGATGCGCAAAATTTTAGGCCGAGGGGATTCAAAATATGGTGGCAAGAAGGCTTCCAAGCTAAGCTCAGTTGGATATAACACCCCAGAGAACTCGTACCGTACATTCGGGTTACTTCCCCCGACCAAAACCCTACCATCCGGAATTAATTGTGCGGTTGAGTGATAGAGTCTCGGTATGGTTGATGGATTCATCATCTCAAATTTAGGATTCAGTTTCTCTTCAACAGAACCAATGTTGTAAATCACAGGCCGAAGTACGGGTTCACGGCCGAGTGTCCAGCCAGCAGAACCTTTACCGGCACCATTAATTATAAGCACGTCCCTACCAGTCGGTAGCAAAACCATATCTCCCATTATTCTTGCCATCGGCATTTTTTCAATTACCCAACTTGGCGACTCAGCCGTAATCACCAGCTTGCCACATGTATCTGAGGCTGGTAAGAATATATTAGAATTGTTTGCTAATGAGAAAGCCCGAGGATTTGTGCCGCCACATATCATAATTTCAGCACACAAATTGGTGTCATTGCTTGCTTTGTTTAGCCAAATAGGTAGTAGAACCGAGGAGCCAGTTGAAGGGTAATTCCGTGCAATTCCACCGGGCATTTCAGGATAAGTTCTTACAACTTTGTTGTTCACGTAGTCTAGTAAAATAGATTTGGTATTAGCAAATATGAAGAGATTTCCATCTGTTGAGAGATGAACAAATGGATAGAGATTGTTCTCCCATCGGTCCTTGGTCTCATATAAAAAAGGTAGAGCATACACTGGCTGCTCATTATTAGACTTCGGTACAAACTCGTAACTAAATTGGCGTCGACCACCAACAACAATCACCCTTCCATCAGGCAATGCATGGTTTGTTGCATACCATCTCCGCACCGACAACCCATTCGACACCTCCAACCAATTGCAATTATCACATGCCGAGAGATACCGAATGGTACGCTCACCAGTAAAGTACCCACCAGTTTGTAAAAGGGTACCATTAGGCAACAATGCACCAGAGGAGCACCACGTGTCAGTGAGAACCATTAACGGCTGTACTGCACGTGTGACAGGGTCAAACTCAACTGAGTGAGCAGTACAATCATTGAGCTTGTTCATGCACATAAGTGGCGGTAACGAGATGTTAGACCGGCCAAAATTGGTACGGTCGAACGTAACTAGATGACCATTTGGGAGCACAGCTGTGTGCATGGCCGAGATACCGATACTTTGTTTGAGAAGCATCCACGTGCCACCATTTTTCTGAGCTTGAGTTTTTGAAAAGAGAAACATGAGAAAGAGGAATGCAGATAGGAGCATTGTGAAACTTAGGCTTTTGTCCATTGGGTTGTATTCTGTAGTTTAATTTAGGAATTCAGATGTAAATAAGGAATAGAGAGCGGGGGGGGGGGGGGGGGGGGGGGGGGGGGGGGGGGGGGGGGGGGTGGGGGGGGTCAATGTGAGTCTAATTGAGTTACTGTTGTGACTTGTGAGGCTACGAGTTAGTGTGAAAGAGTATCTACTGGGGTCCTGATGATTCATTTTCTTATAATTACTTCTTTTTTCTCTTTAATGCTAGATTTATAAGCTTTAACTAGGGAGCATTGATATTAGACAACTTTTTTTATTTGATTTCAAATTATTTTTTTTCAATGAAGAAATTTGCAGTACGTCATGAGGCAAAGTGTGGATTTGTTTGAACGCTTTTAAAAAGAGTAACAGTTAGGCCCAATTGAAGCACGCATGAGTCATGACTTTTATTTTTGTTTGAGTGATGAAAGGTTCTACAATTTCTCACCATCTTGTGTTTAAATTTGGAAACACTTGTACTACAATGTTTATCTCAGACTTATTGGTATGCTGGCAAGGTGGAAAAAAAAAAAAAGGATGTATTTTTATTGCTGAATTTTTTTTTTTTACTTTATGAAAGAATGGCTCAAAAACATGTTGGTGGCATAAGGATATAAAAAGTTAGCGACCTACTTTTTGAAATTTCCAATTGGAGGAAGTACTAGTTAATTGTCTGGAAGAATGATATTTTTTTTTCTTAATTGGATTGAAGTCTGATTGGAAGCCCAAAAAGGTGTCTAGTCAATTGGGAGTAAATGCAACAAGGGTTGTTCGTCTCCAAATCTTTCACGGAAAATTGTGTACTCATTATTGTTTTCATTTGGAAAAAATTGTGTATAAATTATTGTTCCCTTTTGGAAAATTGTGTATACACACTGTGATAAAAATGAGAAGGACCAATGCATAAATATGTTGACCATATATATTAAAGCTATGACCTCTAGAATTAATACAACGCTATTAATTCTTCTGGGGGAGATGTATCACATATAACCGAGTTGAATCTCTATTTAATTCCTGATTTCAACAAATCATTAAACAATCCAATAATTAGATTTGAACAATTTATTCAGTTCCACCTGATTTTACACTCAATACAGATAATTTTGGTCACCGGGATAATCTTCTCCACACCAACATTTTAAACTAGAAATATTTTTTTTTGTTTTTATAAATTGAAATATTATGAAAAGGAGGAAATTGTTGTGCGAAGACGTATATTATATTATTATTGTCTGATAATAAGCCATGAAAATTAGCCCAAGATAAGGAAGCTTTCTTAATATCAACTACTTTTCATTTTCTTTCAAATAACAGGCCATGATCTAAGCCTATATCTGCTTTCTCATTTTGAGAACTAGCCCATATCGATTTTATATGGGTAATTGCGACATTTAGTTGGGCTTTTAACTGAAGCACAAATACGAAGCTTTTTGGCCCATTCTATTGATATAATTTTCTTAAACACTTAATAAGATCTTCATCAAAGATTCAACACTAGAAAATGAAATTGGAGATGGGGACAAACAGGACATTATTCAGCAAAAACAGCATATGAGGCGCTAACAAATGGTGGCATGATTCGCTGGAGGTTCACATTCATTTGGGGATTACAGATTCCACCAACAGTAAAAAAATTTATGTACCTGCTGCTCAAAGACAAGTTGTTGACACATGAGCTGATGCACAGATGAGGATTCAATTGTGAGTTGACATGAGCTGATGTGTGATGGTGATGTTATCGAATCAACAATGCCTTCTTTCCGTGTGACCATGCCGTTGGATTATGGGCTATAGTTCAAGAAATAGCAGACATACAACTCCTGCAGGAAAATAAAATAGTAGTGCAAACCTTTGACAAATCTAGAGAGGTGGAAAGTGTGGCAGGGATGTCATCAAAATTTTGGTCCATTCTCTTTGCTTCAACCTACTGGGGATTGTGGAAGCAATGAAACAAGTGGGCTTTTGAACAGAAGAGACCCAACCATCGGACTCTAGCAGAGAGTGTGGTCTAGGGGTGTCAACGGGTACGATACGGGTTGGGTAGAGGCATTTTCATA
This sequence comes from Carex kokanica, assembly GCA_025461125.1. Lineage (NCBI taxonomy): Eukaryota > Viridiplantae > Streptophyta > Magnoliopsida > Poales > Cyperaceae > Carex > Carex kokanica. The sequence goes on along the minus strand of JAJGRX010000142.1, from coordinate 2,751,140 downwards.
CTTGTACCCGTTATGATAATGAAAAAAATCTTTACCCTTACCCGTATTTTCGAATATGGTACGGGTCGGGTAAACGGATAAAAAAGTATCATTGATTATTCGATTTGTGCTTTCGATAAAATATTTTTCAAAACAAGAAAAAAAAATAATAATGAATACAACTAATTTGTATTATGAAAATTTAATAAAATACAAAACTTTATTGTATCATGTATCATCTTCATACAAATATATATCTATATATACTATTTTATTTTTAAAAATTATCTTATACGAAAACGGGTAAGATAATAGAAAAAATTGTCACCCTTACCTGTACCCGATAAACTAACAAAAAAAATATTATCCTTACATGTATTTTCGGATACAATACGGATCGGATAAACGGGTAAAAGGGTGCCATTGACACCCCTAGTGTGGTCCAAGAGGTATTGTTGTGGAGTAGATACTGTTAATTTCTATTTTCAGTATTTAATTTTCATTGTTGTGTGATGTTACTAATGTATAAACTTTCATATTTCTGTACCACTTGACAACCACCGTCAAGTTTCTCAAAAAAGAAAAAGGTTTTATCTCCTTAGTTGTGCTCGGAAACAACACATGGTTTAATCTACTTAGCTTTCGTGTTGGGTTTTATTAGGTGCTATCCAATTCTGATGAACTAGATGAGAGTTACATCATATCTTATTTTTTTTTAAAGAAGAGTTGTGATGTGTTTATTTGCGTTATGTATCTTCTTTTGATCGAAAATGACACGTTATGCAATATGACATGGTTACGTCACGTGCCATGTGACCAATTTCCTAGCATTTTTTTTCTATGAATTAACTTAGAATATAAAAAATATATATGAAAAATAATTAAACATAACCAGTCTCATGATGTGATCATTCGGGTGACGAAACGTGACTATCCAACCGTAGCGTGACATGACCAAATCATGCGTGTTAGTCACGTCACATGAAGTATTTTCTTCACTAAACCTGACCTACAAATTAAGTGTTTACAATAATAGTATTTTTATTAGAAGTAATTCATTTAATCTTAAAAACACATACTCATCAGATTATTGCTTATTATTATATGATAGAATGAATTAAATTATTGTTAAAGACAAACTAATTAAATATTATTTCATCTGCAATTTGTTAAAAAAAAAATTAATAGCATTAACAGGCGGAAACTGTGAATCCGGAGGCATTTTCCATACAGCATTAATTGTGACTATTTGACCGTTCCAGAAATAGAAACTGCGGGGGTCTCAACGGTCGGCTGTCTTGAATGTTACAAACCGACGGTTAAGATCACGTCTCATTTTTTCCTTATGAGTCTCTGACCCTACCATTTCTCCGTACCTTTCCAAAATAACAAAAAACCCCTAGAAAAAAAAAATACAAACCACCGAAAAAACCCGCAAAACCCTTCTCCTTCCTCTCGCCTCTTCGTCCTCCTAATTCCCCGTAAAAATGGGGGTCGGAGGCCGTTTCTGGGACCTCCTCAAACCCTATGCGAAGTATGAGGACATCGACTTCCTACGTGGCAAGCGCGTGGCTGTTGACCTCCCCTTCTGGATCGTGCAGCACGACGCAGCGATCCGCGCTCGCCTCCCGCATGCTCGCAACCCGCATCTCCGAACCACCTTCTTCCGTACAGTCGCTCTCTTCTCCAAGGTGCGTGCTTTAATTGTTTTATTGTTTAGCCTCTGTGCTGGTATTGGAGGTGTCCCTCTTCTGTAAAATGTCGTCAGGTTGGCTCTGATTTGGACCAGGCGCCAAGTTGATTTGGTGTTTGCCTTACCTGTGAAGGAATTAAGGCTTTGTGATTCTGTATTTTAGAGGATTTTACCTCTTTATTTTTCTTCTTGCTCTTCATATTTCTGATTCGAAGTTGCTGTCTTTACATCAATAACATATAGATATTCGGTAACTTGCAAAATGAAGTTGTTATCAATTGAGACTATTCGAGTTGCTGGGCTAAGAATTCTTGGAAAAGGTTCATCAAACACCTCTTATTGAAGGATAAACAATTTAGTATCATGAAACAAACGTAATAGAGAAATAATCAAATAATATTTGCAGCCAGTATTGACAGAAAAATGCAAATTTCAGATGGGGGTGTTTCCTATCTTTGTCGTTGATGGCAATCCCTCACCCCTCAAGCATCAGGCCAGAATAGAGCGCTTCTTCCGTGGGTCCGGACTGGACTCATCGGAGCTGGTTAAGGCACTGGTGCGAACTGATGGGAAACAAAAGGAGTCTCCAGTTAAGCGCAACCCTGTATACACCCGATATATCAAAGAGTGCACGGTGAGATCCCCCTCGTCTTATATCTTGTACTTTTTTACTTCCACCGTTAATTTTGGGCTCTGTTGCTGACCAGTGGACCCCACTTGTAGGAGCTGCTTGAACTTCTCGGCATGCCTGTTCTAAGAGCTGATGGTGAAGCTGAAGCTTTGTGTGCACAGCTAAACCATGAAGGTTGTGTAGATGCTTGTATCACAGCCGACAGCGATGCATTTCTGTTTGGGGCTAAATGTGTCATAAAGTCCCTCCGATCTAATTCCAAGGTGAGTTCAGTTTTTTTGTTAATGTTCCACTTGTGTTCTCAAGAACAATGTACACACAAGTAGCAGTACAGCATGTACAATTCATAGGGTTTTGCAATGATGCGTGTGATTTTGATCAGTACTTGATAAGTCATTTGTACTTAACATGAGTCCTAACTATGCTAGGCAAAAGAAAGAAAAATAAATAATAAAGCATGACCAATTTTTTAATGATTTTCAACCCAATGTAACTCTGGTATAAACCTCAACATGGGTCTAGTACTCTTGTACAAATGATTTTATCTTTATATTAAGTTCTTCTCAGACTAGGTCCTTTGTTTCCTCTTATTCCTTCTATTACTGTCTAAAACCAACACCCTAGCATGTTCTGTCAGATTAAAATTAAATAATTGCTGTGTTCTAAAGCTGTTTTGAGAATTACAATTAGCACAGAGAAGATCAGAAAAAAGATTATCAGAGGGGAAGTTGTTCGTCTTCTATTCACACAAACACCCTTTGAATTCCATAATCCAGAACAAACAATCTGTATTATGAAAAGAAAGATGGGATGCGGGTAAATTGTTTGTATGAAAAGATAATTGTAGAGACAATTAATAATTAGTAACACAGTATATTCCTTTGTCCCATTTAGATTGAGTGGTTATTTTTCTTTCGGAATGCCATAAACCACAGGCATTTGTGGAATTTTGTAGTGGGTATTGTTTGTAAGAGAGCACTGCTTTTGTTACAGGAACCATTTGAATGCTATAAAATATCAGATATAGAGTCAGGTCTCGGGCTGAAGAGAAACCAAATGATAGCCATTGCACTTTTGGTTGGCAACGACCATGACTTGCATGGTGTACTGGGTGTTGGGGTTGATACCGCTCTTCGTCTCGTCAGACTATTTTCTGAAGATGAAATATTTGATAGGTACACTTTCTTGCTTGAATCAGCCCCGATTTTACTACTGTGTCCATTTACTAATACTTACTCTCTATACAGGTTATGTCAAATTAGTAAAGGTAGTTTTTCTGACTTAGAAAAGGCAAATGAAGATATGGATACCATTGCAGCTTCAACAAGCATGAAATCTCCGCATTGTTTAAATTGTGGCCATCCGGGCAGTAAAAGAGCTCACAGTAAAATTGCTTGTGAATACTGTTTTCCTGACGGCTCCGAGTTTTCTTGTGTGAAGAAGTCGACTGGATTCATATGCATCTGCCCCAGTTGTGATCAGGTGCATAATTCCGATGTGTGCTTTTTCTCCCAGTAAAAATTTATTGGAGTTGAAGATATAAATGATTGTACTTTTGGCATTGCTTTCTGGTAAATTGATATTGCTTCAGCTTAGACTTCAATTGTGCTGTTATGCTTCAATGCTGTTGTTTTCACCAGACTAACCCAGATAGTTGCATTAACCCTTATATGTGCAAATTATTTCTTAGCTTTGACATAGAGCACGTACATCATGTCAGTGTACATAATAACCTTGTCAGTATATCAGGTCATGTCATACTGCACTATGTTGAGGTGTACATAATAACCAGTTTGCTTTATTGTTGTCAGGAGCGTGAGATTAAAGAGAAGAAGAGGCATGAAAATTGGCTGACAAAAGTGTGTGAAAAAATTGCATCAGCGAAGAACTTTCCTAATGATGAGATTATTCAGTTATATTTAAGAGAAAACCACAGAGGTTACGGAGGTAATTTCTTTTAAATAGATTTTACTTTGAGTTGGTAAATATCAATTTATCCATTGGTTGATTTTTGGAATGATGTGTTTGTATTCTGGAGAGTTCTCATTTTTGGGCTATTGTTATTTTCAGGTCCAGACTCTCTGGTCCATAGGTGGGATAACTACAAACTTGAAGAATTGATTGATTTTTTAGTTTATCACCTGCACTGGGACCCATCATATATTCGCAAGAGTATATTACCTATGCAATCTACCATCTATTTGAGAAAAATAGCTGACAGCCCCTCAATTGAGCAACCCCTTCTCTGCAAACAATATGAATTCGACTCAATTCAACGTGTCAAAATTCAGTGTGGCCACCGCTATTACTTGGTTAAGTGGCGACGAGCCGTTGGATGTAATAATTTTGGTGACAGGTCTAGTGAGGAGAGCACAATAGAAGAACAAGCGGACCCCATTGAGGTCAATGATCCAGATGTGGATTTACTTGATGAACCTGTTTTGCCAGAGATAGTTAGAAATGATAAGGGCTGTTACCTTTTGACTGATGAAAACATGGAGCTTGTGCAAGCTGCATTTCCAGAGGTAGTCGAAAGGTTTCACGAAGAGCAGGTACCTTAAAAAACAGAGAACTCATCTTACACAATTGCTATCACATTAACTTTTTGCACTACTAAAATATGATTTTGTTGCAGAGGATGAAAGAATTGAAGTCCATGGAGAAGAAGAAGTCTAAGAGTACTGGGATTCAGCAAAACATAACTGAATTCTACCGTTCAACGAAGGGACATGGGGAGGGAAGTAAAATGGGAGAAGTACAAAAATCTAGGGGTAAAGAAAAAGCTTCTGCTGATTTCGAAGAGAACCTGCCAAAGTCTGTCAGACGCCGCCTTCTGTTTGGCTAAGATTTAGTGTGCTTTATTTGCAGGATCATGTTATTTTATGTTAGTAAGCTATGTAAAGTGGGGAGGGTTTTGTATATACAAGAAATTATGTGCTTTGAGAGGGATGTTATCTGTAAGCTCTCTATAATTATTTTTAACGAGGTTAAAAAAATTTCTTACTGTCCTGATTTCTGACCTAGTCGCCAGTACCAAAATTGGTAACCTTTTATATACTAACAAAAAGTGAGAGATTGCTGGTAGAATCCATTGTGTTTTTACAGAGTCAGCGCTAGCAGTAATGCTTTTTTTTTTTTGAAGTACCACTATTTAAACGTAGAAGTAACAAAACATGAGGTGCCATTACATCTCTTTTTCAAATAAAAACAATTTAAAATAAAGAAATTCAATAGAGAAAAAAAATGTAATATAAATGGTGAAAAAATAATTAAAGAATCAAACGGCTTTCAAATATTTTTTTTTTTTTTTTTTTTTTTTTTGAAGAATAAGGGTCTAGCCCTTATTTTTTCATTGTTTGATGAAGTTCGGCTTAATGTAAGACCCATTACAAAACAAGTGTAAGTGGCTCAAGACAGTTGAGCCAAAAAGAAAACGAAAGAAAATAAATCTGAAAATGAAATAAGAGAAACAATAACATAAGGTGTGTGGCCTGCTAACTGTGTTATATAATCCTCCATTGATCAGATACTTCCTCCGCTAAGCTTGTGCACGAGCATGTTCGGTGAGCAAGATTAAGACAGTGCAGCTTAAGGATTTAAGCTTTGCTAAGGAGAAATTGTTCGGTAGAAAAAAGATTAAGAATGAAAGCTTAAATATATTAATATGTATTGTTGTATGAGATGAGATGTTAGAGACCAAACTACTCTTTGTCAAAGGACTCTATTAATAATTGTAACAATTTAATAGTCAGCATGGTACAATTCTATTGTGAATTTAGATACACGATCAAGTAATACCAAGTAATGAACCAAAAAAATTGAATTTGAGTTCATACCAAGTAATGAAATTATTAGTCAGTATGATGTTATCAGTGCCAGAATCAAAACTTGTGCACCGGAATCAGAATTTGGTATAAATGAAAGTTCACACATCAATTTTGTTCTCTTTGAGAATGTTTGAGGACCGAAACCTCAATTTTCCATAATAAAAATGCACAAGAACAAAAGATGGAAATATATATGAAAAGTAGTGAACAAGAGTATGTCTCAGCACCGCATTATGGTTCAACATTGTGCATTGTTGATACTAACTTACTAACAATTGTACTGAGTCATAAACAATTACCCAAATAAAATCTGAGCTTGAACAATCTCTGGTCGTGCATCTTCTCTCGTCAGGTACAAAATATCCTCAACCAGAGAGTAAATATTTCACTATATCAGTACTGGTACAGTGGTACTGGTGATACAAAATGAGATCAAATTGGTCAAATAACTTGATTACCAGTAAATTACTCTTGAACATGCAGCCAAGCTAGGAAATAATTAACTTTTAGCAATTACTGATGCACAAACTAAACTAAGGCAGTAAGTCTTGCCTTAACTATTAGCAATTTAAACCAAATTACACATCTTACAATATAACAAACAGATTCGAGATCAATTATGAGTAATAGGAACACAAATATAGTTCCTGATCCAAGCCAGGAAGCAATGCAAGCAAGGATAATGAGTCAATCGGATCAATAAGTTCCAAGATATTATAGAGTCGATCAAGTGAGGCACACATTTCAATTCTCAAGCAACAGAACAAGTCTAAGGAGAAGCTCTTAAAATCTATTTAAGGCACATCTAGAGTGGAAAAAATGGCACGGCGGAGCCGACTTCGTCACGGAACAATATAGTTACGGCACGGCACGCGTGTTAGTTACGTGTCATGACTCGCGTGTCCCGTGCCATGACCATTCGCATGCCGTGTCTATCTTTTGAAACTTTGGCACGGCACAACACGTAGTCACGCGAGTCACGTGCAATTAGGACCATTAGATATTGATTTAGTGGTGAATCTTGAATAAACTAACCTAAATTATAATTAAATGGTCACGCGAGTCACGTGAGTCGCGTATGGTCACGGCACGTTTAGGCACGGCGTGACTCACGTGGCGTGACCATTCGCGTGTTGTGACCAGCACTTGACATTTTGGTCGCGGCACGATACGGCACGTGAAAAATTAACTTGGTCACGGCACGGCACAGCACGAGACCAAAGTCACGGCGTGTTAGTCACGACACAGCACGACACGTTTTCCACTCTAGGCACACTTATTTAGCCCGCTTAAGGCCTTAAGGAAGGCTAAAGAAGCTAAATCCACACTGTGTGATGTCCTTCGCTTTGTCTTTAAATATTCACCGCTAAGCTTGTGATGTCCTCGGCTTTGTCTTTAAATATTCTAGCATATCTCTCCGCAGAACAAATTGTGTAATAAGAATTCATTTCTTTTAATACATTAGGATCGGATGTTGTAATCAAGTTTATTAATACAATCTTAATTAGTTAGCAGCTACCAAGTTTAAATTTTTTTTTTTTTTTTTTTAATTAATTCCTTTGTTTTTTTGTGTATGGCGGGCAATGTTATTGCATCCCAACAGCTTTCAATTATAAGCTTGAATTTAGGGTGTCAATGATACCCTTTTAACCGTTTACCTTACCTGTATCGTAATCGTTAAGGCGAATATGGATAAGGTTTTTTTTTCATTAGCTTATCGGATATGAGTATGAGTAAGAATTTTTTCATTAGCTAAACAGGTATGGGTATGGGTAAAGATTATTTTGTACCCGTTACCTTATAGGGTAATTATATAAAATAATATTATATGATAATGTTTGAGCAATAATTAGTGATGATAAAATTTATTTTTGTGATATTTCATATAATAATATTTTTGTAATAATTAGTGATGTACATTTTTTTATTTAATATTTTTATTTAATGTATGTTTTTTGCTATAAGAAAAATGTTAAACATATTACTTTAATTTGCATGTTTGTTATTTAGTTAAATAATTGAATTTGTCCGAATAGATATTTGTGTTTTCAAATTCTCTTGTTTTATAATAAAAAATAATTTTTTTTAAATTGATTGTACATTTGCTTTTTTTTTATTAGTAATGTAATTGCATATGTGTGAAATGATGAGTTTTGATATTTTATATATAAAACATAATAAAATTAATTATTATATTACTATTATTATTCGTTATCCACCCGCTACCGTTTTATTACCCGATAATTTTAACGAGTATAGGTAGGGTATGATAAGATCAATTCTTAATGGGTAAAAATAGAGTATGGGTAAGATTAATTCTTAAAAAAATTTGGCAGTACTTGAAAAGGCATAAAATATATACATAAATAGAAAAATATCCAGTACTTGAAAAAACATAAAAGAGTGAGGCTATTGTACTATGCATAGCACGGGTGGGTCCGTGCTACGGCTCCAAATTTGAGTTTTCAAAATCCTAATGGTCTATCCAAACCGTTCAACATGATTATAAAATGAATATGTACTTGCAAACCAAATTTTACATTTTTTCGAATTTTTTTACTATTTTTTTAGATAGGTAGAAAATCACTGTTTTTGGATGGTCCAGAATTTTTATATCAAGTGATTTTCTAGCTATCTAAAAAAATAGTAAAAAAATTCAAAAAAATGTAAAATTTGATTTGCAAGTACATATTCATTTTATAATCATGTTAAACGGTTTGGATGGACCGTTAGAATTTTGAAAACTCAAATTTGAAACCGTAGCACGAACCAACCGTGCTATGCATAGTACCATAGCCTCACTCAACATAAAATATATACGTAAATAGAAAAATATCCAGAACTTGGAAAGGCATTAAATTTATACATAAATAGAAAAATATCCAGTACCCGAAAAGGCATTAAACAATATAACATCCGACGGCAACTGTTTCCTTGGATCCAACAGACGCAAGAATAAAGTTCTTCTCCCTCACTAAGGATCCATCTGCGGATATCTGTGCAGCCTGTCAGATACAGCCTTCGTTGGCAAGAATAAAAGTAACAGGCAGCAACATGGACGGTATTACAAAGAAGATTAAAACATGGTTACATATTTCTTCTACTTGTAATTGTAAATCTAGTACCGGAACAAGAAGCATACATCAGATAATACTTCAAGGTTTCTAGCAATCAATCGATTTATATGCACAGTGATTACAAAAGGAATACTTACATCACAGTCCTCAAATGGAACCTGAACCAACTATAACACACTTATTCACTACTCGATTTAAATAACAAACAAACGAATAGAAGGATCAAAATTTTTGCTTTCACTATTAACAACGGAATTATTCTGTTCTCTGTTTTAAGTAGGCATCAAGTTAAAACAGAGGAGGTTGAAATATCTCTCCAAAGTCCAAACTAATAAAAAAAATTCCTAAATCTTGGTCAATTCCACAGAGACACGGCCCCATCCAATTCATTATCATTATCCAAATTGCTAAACCACTCAATAGGCGGCTCCATCATCAGCCCCTCGGCCAAGCTCGCGTAGTACAGTTCCAAATTTATCTCTCCATTTCCATCCCAATTAAATTCCATTTGATCATAGTCAACTGAATTGATGGTAGATTCAGCCATCGGTGACGAAGCCACTTCCATTTCCTCTACCATCTCAACCCATGATGTAGAAACAGAGACATTTTTTGCTAAGTATGATGAATTCCTTGAATGGAGCACCTCGGCGACTTCGACTGCCACATGCTTCATCTCTTGCACACTGGAGAAGGAAGGAGGGATTTTGATCAGCCATGCTGAGTCAGCAAAATTAAGGCAAGCAGAGCGGCCACGCAGCGCCATCACTGCAACATCATGAGCCCGAGCCGCCATTTCAGCAGTCGGGAAAGTACCGAGCCAGATTCTCGATTTATTATTGGGGTTTCTTACCTCGCAGACCCACCGTTTCAGCATTCCTCGGCGTCGAACTCCTCTGTAGACGGGATGCCTTGTTTCTATATACTTGGTGCGTCCTGACGGCCTCTTCGGAGGCGCTGACCATACGGTCATGTAGTCTGGTTCGATGCTAGAAGAAGAATCCATTTGAGAATTGAAAGAGCGAACTAAGAGAGCTGAGTAGGAAAGAGTATGAGTGTAAACTGTTGGTGTTTTGAGTTTGTATGTGAAGGGAAGAAAGTATTTATAAATTGTGGGAGCAGATGGCAGGGATTCGCAACGCGGGACTACAGAAATAAAGGCAGCGTCTATCTCCGTGCGAGAAACAGCTGGTAATAGGAAAGTGCTGGAAATCTGGGATGTGGAATCTAGATATTTGTTTTTATTTTCAGGATTTATCTACTGGTTTTTATTAAAAAAAAAAAACGAACAGTTACATATGTACTTTTAAAATAATTCATAAATTATTTTCTAAAATTTAAAATAATAAATTGAGTGAGGCTATGGTGCTATGCATAGCACCAATGGCTAGTGTACTACGGCTTAATATGGTACTTTTTAAAATCCTAACGGTCGATCCGACCGTTCAATGTGATATCCAAATGAATATGTACTTGCAAACTAAATTTTATATTTTTTCGAATTTTTTTACTATTTTTTCAGATAGGTAGAAAAATTAATGTTTTTTGAAAATTCTGGACCATCAAAATTCTACCTATCCGAAAAAATAGTAAAAAAATTCTTAAAAATATAAAATTTAGTTTGCAAGTACATATTCATATGGTTATCACATTGAACGGTCGGATCGACCGTTAGAATTTTAAAAAGTACCATATTGAGCCGTAGTACACTAGCCATCCGTGCTATGCATAGCACCATAGCCTCACTCTAATAAATTTATACTTCTAAATTATAATAACTGACATATTTATTCAATTCTTCATAATTTTTATTAGCTCTCAATTCATATCCATTTAAGTTCGTAATTCTCATTTTATCCTTGTAAAAAAATGTAAAATACAATACACTTACTCATTACACAATTGAACATATTAGGTTATTATTAGATAAATCAAACATTATCATTTATTTTCGCGTGTAAAATCACACAAACATATATAATTTCTTTTTGTAACAAAAATTATTTATCGTAAACACCATTATTAAAAGTAAACATTAGCAATCATATTTTACAATTTGTTGAATGGCAAAAATGATATATATATATATATATATAGAGAGAGAGAGAGGGGCTAATATCAAAACGTTTGTTTCTAGCCCTCGGTGCTACCAAGTGGTTTTCTGATTTTCAAAGTTCAAACAGTTGATCCAAACCGTTAGATTTTTAATCTATATTAAAATGTGCTTGGAGATCAAATTTTACATTTTTTGTAATTTTTTTACTATTTATTAAGATGGTTGAAAATCGCTATTTTGAAGTTTTTTTCAGTACCATTGAAAACAACGATTTTCAAACCATCTTAATAAATAGTAAAAAATTCTAAAAAATATAAAATTTGGTCTCCAAGCACATTTTAATATAGATTGAACATCTAACGGTTTTGATCGACTATTTGAACTTTGAAAATCAGAAAACTACTTGGTTGCACCGAGGGTTAGAAACAAACGTTTTGATACTCTCTCTCTCTCTCTCTCTCTCTCTCTCTATATATATATATATGAGTAGAACTAGGGTGTTCTTAAGCTCACCAAGTCCCTTTGTGAGCTTAATTCAAAAATCTATTGAATTGGCTTCAAACGATGAATCCAAACCGTTGAAATCGATCTACTCCACGAGTGATGCGTTTACATGTCAAATTTATAAATTTTCGAACTAATTTAGTATAAAGTCACACTACAGGAAAAACACTTATCTGCGACCGGCCAAATCGGTCGCAGATAAGTATGTCGCCGATCGCAGATGACAAAGACAGTCGCAGAAGACAGAAATCGGTCGCAGATGTAACGGTCGCAGTTGGCTGCGTCGCTGATACCCTTCCTGCTGACGTCACCAGTCGCAGATGGTTGTGGCGCCGGTCGCAGATGAATCATCTGCGACCAATCAGATCGGTCTCTGATGGTATATGTTGACGTGGCAGGGAGACCATCAGAGACCGAATAAACGGTCGCTGATGAGACCATTGTCGGTCGCAAAAGTTGTTTTTTTTTTTGTTGTTGTTGCTGCTGTTAGGATACTATATGTTAGGATACTATATTACTTATGCATGCACACAGCCGCACGATAATCTATTGATCTGTGAATTGTAGAACGAACGACAGTTTTGCATCACAAAAGGCAACATTCATTTTTAAGAATAATAGTCCAGCCCTTGCAAAACATCAGTCTTACATGTTTAATCTTAGTGGGCTTGCTAAACTAAACCATTTTTACTGTATGAATTCGAATAAAGAAATGTTTATAGCTAAGCCATCTAGATTAAATAGACTCATAACTAAGAATAATGGTGTCTGGTAGATAAATAAATAAGGGTTAAACTTTATAAGGGCGACTAAGTCATAAGTCCAGCCATTCAAGGTCTACGATACAACAAGTATGAATTCGTTTTGAGACTAATAAAGCCGAGTATTTAAGACTTTAAAAATTGTATAGAGGAGGGGCCTATACAGTGTCTACCAAAAGTTGTAGTATTCCAACATTAATAAGCAACACTAAAATGATGACAGTATGCCAAAATTCAAAAATACATAAACAAATAGATATGCAAAATTAGTTCATGTCAAGATATGCAAAATTTGTCAATTGTAAAACGTTTTTTTTTCCTCTTATACAAGTAAAATATTAATAAAAACAAGAATACTACATGAGATGCTGGTTACCTATTTCCAGCCCCTTTGATGTTTTTGCCAATATTTCTAACTAGTTCTTCTAGAATTCTATCTTTCTCCCTTCATAATTCTCCATCATCAGCCCCTTTGGAATTTCTGAAAAGCCATCCACAACAAAAACAAAGAAGCAAGAATTAAATTTTTTAATTAAAAGGAAAACAGCTTAACTACCTCAAGGAATATTTCTGAAAGAAATACATCCTGGCTCACCTCTGAATATCTAGTAGGATAAAAAAAATTGACCAAAATGTGTGGTGCAGTATAGGCATTTAGCAACAAAGTTTGAAACAAAACTTAAAACTTTCTCTGGTCTTAGGATATTTAATTCATGGAAAACAAGATTGCAAGTTTTCTAGTTGTACCCAAGAGAACTGCAATAATTGGTTAGATCCTGGCAAAGAGCCTTGTCGACACCTCCTACTCGTATTGACCCTCCTTTTATCCTCTCAGATAACGGTTCTTATTCTAGACCCATGGAAAAAAAAAGCAAATACTGGTGTGACCCTGCCAAGAAATGACTTAAATGTCAAAAAAAAAATCAAATTATTTGGGATATAATTCCTCCATTTGGCTTTACATTTTTAATTTCTATAATAAAAATGGAGGAATTACGTTCGGCTGCTGTTGAAATACCTGACTGAATCACAAAGCTGAAAACTTGAATCAATGAATTAGCCAAACAATTGAAATACCTGACTGAGTAGAATGAGGATCAGGCGGAGTTGGGCGGCATATCAGGCAGCGGTAATCTGGAGCAGATCAAGTGAGAGAGAGAGAGGAACAATGGTGGCGGCGATCACGCGGCGGGGTCGGGGCGCGGCGCTGGGTCGGGCGCACGGCGGATTAGTTTTTCAGATCAAGTGAGAGAGAGAGGAACAACAACGGCGGTGAACTTGGCAGGATAGAGAGAGGAACAACGGCGCGGCGGCGGGGTCGGGCGTGCGGCTGTTTTTTTTAGCTAAACCTAAAACGCGCGCGGGGGATAGACAGAGAAGAAGAAGATTGGCGCGGTTTTTTTAGGAGGACCCTTCTGCGACCGAGACATATCGGACGCTGAAGGCTCTGTGCGCCGGTCTCTGAAGGAGTCGTCTCCAATACATTTATTTTTTTTATTTTTTATTGTTTTCTGGGGGGTCTTCAGAGACTGGCGACCTGATCGGTCGCAGATGCCGGTAGCTGAAGTTAGGTTTTGTTGTAGTGTCAAGCGGTAAAAAAAAAGGTGGTTTATAAGTTAATTTTAATGTATTCATTTTTCATCATTTTTTGACTGCTTGACTTTATATTAAATTAGTTTGAAAATTTATAAATTTGACATGTAAACTCATCACTCGTGAAGTAGTTCGGTTTCAACGGTTTGGATGCGTCGCTTGAAGCCAATCCGATTTGAGTTAAACTCACAAATAAACTTGGTGAGCTTAAGAACACCCTAGTTCTACTCTCTCTGTATATATGAAAGAAGAAGAAGAAGAAATGAGCATATTGATCAACAATTTATTAATTACATGTTTAAATGTAGCTTCTAAAATATAAAACAAGATTAATTTGTGTTTTTAAAATATATAATATACATAAAATTTATATTGCATAAATATGTGATTATTTTAATTAAGGAAGATAAATATGTTATTCAATATTTTAGAAGAAAAAAAATACATAGTTGTGGCTTTTACCTTGTCATCGTCCTTGTCATCGTCCTGACTCTTGACCATCCGTTTCGTTTGAACTACTGATTGTCTGATGCACTTATCGACTTACATTTTTCTTCTTGTAATTGTAAATCTAGTACCGGAACAAGAATTCATGGATCACAATAAGACTATCTTTTTAGCAATCAATCGGTCTACATACAAACAAACAAATGAAACAAGGCATCCGGTTTACATAGGAGTTCGGCGCAATGTTACCTTAAACCGCTGGGTCTGCGAGGTAAGAAATCCCAATAATAAATTGAGAATCTGGCGATTTCTCTCCTTCGGAAAGTACCAAGTCAGATTCTCAATTTATTATTGGAATTTCTTACCTCGCAGACCCAGCGGTTCAAGATACCTCTGCGCCAAACTCCTCTGTAAACCGGATGTCTTGTTTCTTTAAATTTGGTGTCTCTTGACGACTTCTTCGGAGGCGCCGACCATACGGTCATGTAGTCTGATTCGCTGCTAGAAGAGGATTCCACTTGAGAACTGAAAGATCGAACTAATAGAGCAGAGTATGAGAGTATGAGTAGAGTTTAGAATGTGAGTTGTTGATGCTTTAAATTTGGAAGTGAATGGAAGAAGGTATTATAGGTTGTGGGGAACAGAGGGAAGGGAGTCGCAACGCAGATTAGAGAAATAAAGTCCGCGTTAAGCTATCTTCGTGCGAGAAACAGCCCAGGTACCTGACTCAAGCAAATTGAAACGGACGACCCAGAATAGTTCCTTAAACTTGGAACGAATCTCAAATCACTAATAATACGCCCCTGCGATACCGAAATTTTTATTAATATCCAAAAAAATATTAAAATTTAAAATCTACCCCTTGCTGAGAAATTTCGAATCTGCCCAAACCGCAAATTCTTTTACAGAAATTCAGCCTAAAACCGCAAAACTATTTTGCGGTTTAGATTTTTTTTTTGTTTAAACCGTGAATTAAGTTCACGGTATTAAGTTTTTCTTATTTTTTTTAGTTAAACAGAAATATTTACAATTTATTTATTTTTTATTGAAATATTAATTTTTTTTTATATATTTCTTTAAAATATATGGAATACTATATAATTTGATTTATTAGAAAAACTGCGACAAATAACCTGGATTAATATTTTTTAGGCCTGATTTTTTGCGGGTGTAAGAAAATTAAAATATTTGTTTGTGTGTTATTAAAAAAAATAAAAATATTTTGAATCTGAGTTATTGATCATGGTTCAAAAGTCACTTCTAAGTAAATACAAAAAATATTATGATCCTTCTATTTTGAAAAAACAAAAAATTTCTCTACAAAATTTTTCTTTGAAAAACTTTTACTGACAATTTTTTTTGTTTTTTTCAAAAATAGAAGAATCCAAATATTTTCTTTATTTACCTAGAAGTAGAGTGGAAAAAACGTGCCGTGCCGTGACTAACACGCTGTGACTTTGGTCTCGTGCCGTGACGTGACTAAGTTAATTTTTCACATGTCGTGCCGTGCCGTGATCAAAATATCAAGGGGTGATCACGGCACGTGAATGGTCACGCAACGTGAGTCACGCTGTGTCTAAATATGCCGTGACCATAAGTGACTCGCGTGACCATTTAATCATAATTTAGGTTAGTTTATTCAAGATTCACCACTAAATCAATATCTAATGGTCCTAATTATACGTGACTCGCGTGAGTACGTGCCATACCGTGACTAAATCTTTCACGTGTCATGCCGTGCCGTGCCAAAGTTTCAAAAGATGGGCACGGCACACGAATGGTCACGGCACGGGACACACGAGTCACGACACGTAACTAACACGTGTGCCGTGCCGTTCCGTGACGGAGCCGGCTCCGCCGTGCCATTTTTCCCACTCTACCTAAAAGTGACTTTTGAACCGGGATCAATAACTCAGATTCAAAATATTTTTATTTTTTTCCATTAACACACGAAGAAATATTTTAATTTTTCTTACAACCAAAAAAATCCGGCCTGAAAAATATTGATCCGGGTTATTTGTCGCAGTTTTTCTAATAAATCAAATTATATAGTATTCCATCTATTTTCAAAGAAATATATATAATATTTATAATATTTGAATACAACAAATAAATAAATTATAAACATTACTGTTTAATTAAAAAATAATATGTAAAACTTAAAACCATGGACTTAATTAACAGTTTCACCAAAAAAAAAATCTAAACCGCAAAATAGTTTTCCGGTTTTGGAATTCCAAAACTGCAAAATAATTTTGGGATTTGAGGCTGAATTTTTGCAAAAAAATTTGCGATTTGGACAGATTTCAAAATTTCTCAGCATGAGGTGTAGATTTTAAAATTTAATATTTTTTTTGGATATTAATAAAAATTTCGGCCTGCGCTATCCAGTGTGGGCACTGTTTTGAATTAATTTGGACCGTCTGTTTCAATTTGCTTGAGTCAGGTACCTTGGAGGATTCGGATTCATAGAGAAATAAAAGGCGCGTTAAGCATTCTCTGCAGCTGGGGACGGGAAAGTCACTGAAATCCTGATATTTTTTTTATATACTAATTTGTTTATTGTTCTTTTAAGTCACTGATATCCTGATATTTTTATATACTAATTTTTTTATCCTGAAAGTCACTGAAATCCTGATATTTTTGCCCGGAGTGTGTTGCCATCTGTTCAACATTTATGCGGAGGGGGCGTTGGTTTATAATTGCTGGCATGCAGCTGTCCGCGCACAAAGTTAAATATTTTTTTTCTGTTGTTTTCGTTTGAACTATAGTGATGGTTGTGCCGACATTTTTATTTATACCCAAAGTTAATTACAGATTAATAAAAATACTCAGATCCGTCAACTTTTATTAAAAATATTTAAACCGGTCATTAAATGACCGGTCCCTGATTTTTTTTTTTAGAGACAAATAGCTAAAATGCTGAAATATAACACTAAAAAATCGAATTTTTTTAAATATTTGTCAAATTAATTTTTTTGATAGCATATTTATACTAAAATACGCTAAATTACTTGAAATTATGTTAATTTATGCTGAATTACACTAAATTACACTAAGTTATAATAATTATGTAGAATTATGCAACAATACAGACTGTTTCATATCGCACGGACTGTTTCTTGTTTGAACATACAAAATGAAAGATACTCAATATTAGGATGCTGGTTATTGTCAAATTAAATTCACTAGCCGCATGCGAACACTAAACATCAGATCAGTAATTTTGATACAAATTCTGACTTTTACCATGCTGCATACGACACTGTCACTAGCCGCAAAACAGGTCGTTGTGTGTTTACCGATGATAAAAGACTTTAACTCAATTTTTGAGGCACTAAACGACGTTTTTTTTGCAATTCTGATTCCGTCTGCTCCTTAGGGCTAACCCCAAAGGCGCCATTGCCCTCGTCTCGTCCCAAGCTTTCCGAAAATTGGGGTCGTACGCGCAAATCCGAGTTTCCTAGCCAAAGTTATGGCCGTTTAAAGTTTTTTAAAAAACAACGATGCTTTCGTGCAAAAACACCGATGATGCACCAATGCTTTATGCACGGCTTGTCGACGGCAGAAGTGCATTGATGTATTATTACAAAAACAACCAGCGACGCACCGATGTCTTTTCAGCACTACCCTGCTTAATTGCCAATGCTAAGGTTAACGAAACATCGATGTTTCATTGCAAAAACAATGATGTTTAAATCCCAATGGATTGGATGCATGTGCATAAGTCCCAATGGATTCTATACTTATTAACAAATTTAACAAGGAATCATGTAATCAAATTCTCAATCTCATTAACAAAATCGGCCTAATTTAGCGTAATTTCATTATAATTACCGTAATTTATGAAAGATGGCACAAAATCGACCCTATTCATACATAATTTAGCTTAATTTACTGTATTTTAGCATAATTTTACATAATTATTTTAATTTAGCGTAATTTAGTGTAATTCAGCATAAATTAACATAATTTAGTATAAATATGCTATCAAAAATTAATTTGATGAATATTAAAAAAAAAATTCGATTTTTTAGTATTATATTTCAGCATTTTAGCTATTTGTCTCTAAAAAAAAAAATTAAATCAGGAACCAGCCATTTAATGGCCGGTTTCCCTTTTAAATAGGGACCGGCCATTAAATGGCTGGTTTGGGTATTTTTAATAAAAGTTGGTGGATCTGGGTATTCTTATTAATCTGTAATTAACTTTGGGTATAAATAAAAATGTCGGGGGTTGTGGAACCTTTGGTCTGCTTAATTGTTAAAATCAGTATGCATTTGCGTTTGGTTTATTAAAATAAAAGTACTTGTATTCGAATCAGTAATTTAAATGCGAAATAATGTATATATTTTTACGCAATTTATATATTATTAATATTTAATAATCTGCAAGTATTTATATGATATTATTTATATGATATCAAATCCGGCGTATATTTAGTTTTCAAAATTTTCAATCTCATCGGAAATATATCATAGAACTATTACTATATTATTCAATAAATCTAGGATAATATAATATTATGTTACATTTTTTTTGTTTTCTACTAAAATTCTCTAAAACATTTATTGACTTTAAATTTTAAATTTATTTTGAGCAATTATTGGGATACAATATTAGCATGTGTTATCGCATATTTCACATATAATTTATGTACAATTCAGTGGCTAATATATGTATATTGAAGATTGAACTTAATATATATTGATTCAGATTAGTGTGTGAGAAACTGAGAATAGTACAAGTAATATATTATACACTATTTTAGATTTCAGTGTATGCGCTAGTATCAATATAGAAAATGAAATTAAAAATAAAATGATCAATCAGTACTTCAGTAGAGTTTAATGACCTAAGAATGCACAGCAAAATTATCAATAACATAAAGAAAATATATCAATTAAAATATTTGAATAAAATGTTAATCCAATTCAAAATCTCTTCAAATAATAAATGTTGATACGCATCAAAGATATAATGATTTTTAAGAGATTCAAAATCTGAATATCGTAAAGTGACGCTGGTTAAATCAGTTCTTTCGGCACTATCATTACACTTTATGTAGGTTCTCAGGCTTCCGCGAGGTGTGATCAAACAAAAAGACAGAATGAGAAGAAGCTTCTTGTGGAAGGACACCCAAACATGTAAAGAAATCAATTGCTTGATTAACTGGGAGAGAACTTGTTCCTTGAAGCTCAATGGAGGCATGGAAATCATGGATCTGGGACATCAGAACGACGCGTTATTGGTCAAATGAATCTGGTGGTTGCAGCACTATCCAAATGGTCAGTGGGCGCAAACGATAAGACACCTATACGGTATCTCACTGGCAGGGGTCTGGGAAGTAAGTCCATCAAACTCCTTTCTCAAAGATCTAGCACTCACTCATGTTCTATGAATGCTTGGTATGAAGGATCGACTAGGAGATGTTTGGAGATGGAGTTCAAATGGTCTGTTCGCCTGTGCTTCAGCGTACAAAATGTTGCACAATACTGGAGTACAGTTAGCATACCATAGAGCGCTGTGGAAGCTGAAAGTTTCACTGAAAGTGAAGATATGAGAGCTTGTCAAGTAGATCTGGGTTGCGCGCTTTGTGGAAGCACACACATGGAAACAAGAGATCACATCATGTGGGACTGCCCATTCGTAATAAGATTCTGGCAAGACTTGTGGGCACAGGTCAACCTCCCAAGAAGTATGGAGAGAAACATCAACAGCGTCTAGGTTCAAGGAAGAAAAACCTTAACTCGGGGCGCAAGGCGAGTATGGAATATAACATGGGCAATAGGAGCATGGGCCCTTTGGAAAGAAAGGAACAAGAGAATCTTCTCAGGATCTAGCAAGCATATATCGATTGTATTAGATGAAGCCGTGATAGATATTTATAATTCGAGCAATTTTGCTTAGGGGTAAGAACAATGAGAGGGCTATTGGGTTGTGCAAGTGCGTACAGTGCACTTCTAGAAACACTATTTGACAAATAGTGAAGTAATAGGGCTTGTAATTATGTAATCATGTAAATAACTTTTTTTTAATTAATATATCCGTTAGTGGCAATTGCCACCAACTTTAAAAAAAACAAAATTTGAATATCGTAAAAAAACTCCTAGGAGTAAATAGAATGAGGGAGAGGGAGAAAAACGTAGTATCCACAAAGACATTTTGTCAATAATTTAAGAAATATGATATTTTGTTAGATAATTTTAAAAGGTAGGATATTTTTGTAAAATTTTCCGTATTAATTTATAATTGCTGACATGTTGTTATCTGCACATAAAGTTTTGTTGCTTATCTTTTTTTCGTTTGAACTACACTAATGATGGTTGTGTAATTGTATGTCTCGTCAATTGTTGAAATCAGTGTGCATTCGTGTTTGGTTTATTAAAATATAAGTAGTCATATTTGAATCAGTATTTTAAATACGATATAATGTATATATGCTTTACGCAGCTTATATATTATTATTTTGTTAATAATCTGCACATATTTATATGATATTAAACCGAGCATATATTTAGTTTTCAAAATTTTCAATCTCATCCGAAATATACCAATAAACTCTTACTATATTATTCAACAAATCTAAGATAATATATTAGTACGTTGCGATTTTCTGTTTTCTACTGGAATTCTCTAAAACATTTATTTACTTTCTAAATTTTTGAATTTTATTTAGAGCAATTATTTGGACACATTATTAGCATGTGTTATCACATACAATTTATGTACAATTCAGTGACTAACATATGTATATTGAAGATCAACTTTAAGATATTGATTCAGATTAGTGCGTTAAAATAGAACAAAAAAAAATCAAATTTAAATCGTTCAAGTTAAAATAAAGAGTTCAAAAATAAAAAAAATAAAATTCCCCAGCGACAAACTTTCGCTCTTTGAAAAAAAACCTATTCCCAGCCCAAAAAACACCCTAGAGCCGTCGGTCTCCTCCACCCTCACACACACATCACACTCATTCGTTCACTCTACCACTTTTAGATCTCCTCTCCAACACATTATGTTCTTTCTTCTCTCGCTCGGCTCTACCTCCTTGAGTAAAGAGAAGAATGAGAGAGAGAGGAGAGTCAAGCCGAGTAGAGCCGACCAGAGCCGAGAGCGCGGTATCGTCAGAACTCAGATCGTAGAGTTATCATCTCAATTGGAGCACAACGGTGAGTAGAATCGATCATCAGAACGCAGCGGCAGTCGAAAGCATGAATTCGGTCGTGGAGCACGATGAGAATTAAGGTATTATAGTGATTATGAGGATATACATGTAAGATTAGAAGAGTAGATCTAGTAAAAGAGTAAATTTAGAAATTTAGAGGATGATTAGAGTAATTTTGAGTACTTTAGAGGATTTCGTGAGAATAAAGAAGTAGACTAAGAATTAGAATTGTTTAGGCAACAAATCAATTATTTAGGAAAGTCAACAACGGCTATATGAATTGAATTCATATCCTCTGCATTAACTCAAAAGAGAATCTTTTGAGTTAATGAATCTCGACTGTCCGATCTGTTTTAAGATTCGTGTGAACTAGATTTGCACTAATATTAAAGGACCCCTATGTTATAGACACAAATCGGATTGGCTCCGTTTAAAATCAGACGGTTGAAATTCATTAACTCAAAAGATTCCCTTTGAGTTAATGCAGAGGATACGAATCCTATATGAATTTGGGTAATAAGTACTCATGTAATCCCCTTGTATTAGATCAGAAAACATCAAAAATATTATTTTCATCATTTTTATAATTCATTATGGTATCAGAGTAGAGCGGAAATTATTTCTGTAAATCAAACAAAAACAGAGAGAGGGTCTAGATCCAACCGAGCCAAAGAACCCCCTGTTCAAAGCCCTATATCCCATAAATTATTAAGCAATATCAGAAACCATGTCACAGCAGACCGACAACACCGAATTCACAACCATAGTGCTCAATGGAAACAAAAATTACATTCCCTGGTCACGATCTGTCACACTTGCTCTTAATGACAGAGGCAAACTGAATTTTGTCACTAGTATAAAAAAACCAAAACTAGCTAAAACTGACGAACCAACTGCGGCAAAGACAAAAAAGATAGAAGAATGGCAAATGACAAACCACATGATAATGACGTGGCTGCTAAGCACTATGGAGCCTCAAATTGCAAACTCGTTCATGTACTACAACTCATCAAAAGAAGTGTGGGACAAAGTAAAAACCAGGTTTGGCCAGCAAAAAAGTTTCACCCACATATACAGCCTCAAGCAAGAAATTGAAAAATCAAACAAGTCAATCAAATCAAAGTAATACACAACTTGTGACAGAAATCACATCCAAATGAGAGGAGCTCAACGTCTACCTGCCACCAACCATAGATCCTACCGAAATCCAAAAAAGAGCTTAGCAAGACCTAATTTTCACTTACCTAGGAGCACTCGATTCGAGCTACGAGGCTATCCGATCACAGATTTTGCTCTCATCCGAAATGCCAAGTTTTGATAATGTGGTGGCCACAATCAAACAAGAAGAGTCAATAAGAGCCCTCATGAACCCTTCAAATCACGACACATCCAAAGCCAAAGCTTACGCCGCCTGAACTAACCCTAATTTCAAGGAGGCAAAACCAAGGGGAGCTCCGAGCAGCGTCGACAAGTGCGACCATTGCATAAAACAAGGTCACACCCGCGACGGCTACAGGTTCCTTCACCCTCATCTTCGACCCAACCGAGAAAGAGGAGAGAAGGGGGCGGCGTGAGCGGCGTTAGAAAGGGGAAGAATGGAGTTTCAGAGGGATGAGCCAGAGTTCGGATTGAGGGGTGAATGGAGGGCTGCAGCAATTGATCAAACCAGATAGCATTTCTAAAAATTCTGACTCGACAGGATCTTCTATGGCACAACTGTTGCAACTTGTGGGACAACTAAGTGCGCTGTTACAGCAACAGGCACCAGGTTTACTTGAACCATCTCCTAATTATAAATTGATTAAACAATTACAAGAATATTGTACCCAAAAATCCTAGTTTATGTCATGTTAAGCTAGTTAAAAAATTACAGAATATTGTGCCAAAAATTGCTAGTTTTTGTCAAAATCAAACAAAGTGGATTATAGACTCGGGTGCTGCTGATCACATGACTTGTGACCCAAACAAATTACCGTCTTAAAAAATTAAAGGAACCCCAACATGTAACTGTTGCTAGTGGTAATAAAGCTGAATTTTTTGGCTCTGGTACAGCCAATTTATTTACTAAAAATATTAAGAATCTATCGGATTTTAATTTGGATTTCAATTCAAATTTATTATCTGTAAGAAAAATAACTCAAGACCTAGATTGCAATGTTATTTTCTCATCAAATAAAGTCCAATTTCAGGATCAAGGGACAGAGATGAAGATTGGTGAGGGAAAACTAAAAAATTGTCTATATTACCTAAATGATGGGACCAATATGTTTTGTTTCATCGAGTCCGGTTACTAATGACACGTTGCTGCACTGGAGATTTAGACATCCATCTGATCAAGTTCTAAATAAATTATTTTTTTGCAATTTAAATTCTAGCAAATGTAATGTTTGTAAACTTTCTAAGCAAACTAGATTATCTTTATCATTATCATCAAATATATTAAAAAAATATTTTGACTTAATTCACTCTGATGCCTGAGGTCCAGCTCTTGTTAATTCCTATAATAATTTTAGATATTTTGTTATATTTATTGATGATCAATCAATAAAAGATTTCTTCTTCAAAGTTTATCTCATATTGTATCTCAAATTCTAACAAATTGTTAGTAGGCATTATAATTACTGACATTCAAAAATAAATTAAAGAGCTCAAAAAATAATAACATATCCTTATCATCATTGTGAGGACAGAAGTGTTGTCCCATGTCTACTGG
The DNA here is from genome assembly GCA_025461125.1 of Carex kokanica. Classification (NCBI taxonomy): domain Eukaryota; kingdom Viridiplantae; phylum Streptophyta; class Magnoliopsida; order Poales; family Cyperaceae; genus Carex; species Carex kokanica. Next base: position 2,726,691 of record JAJGRX010000142.1, on the reverse strand, counting down.
AGAGTATCCAAAATTTAAACCGCTGTCCATTTCTACTGGACGGCAGGCCCTAATGCCGCACCCATGCTCAGAGAAGGACTGACATAAAAATACATAAAGCATGAAACAGGTAACTTCCCCCGCCAACAGTTTCCCTTGGATCCCATAGCCGCAACACTCACACTCACTTCAACATTTCTGGGCGAAAGTCTATATGGAATATTCTTCTCCCTCGATAAGAATCCATCTGCGTGTATCTGCGTAGCTTATCAGATACAGCCTTTGTTGGCAAGAATGGTAACAGTCAGTAACATGGACTTGTATTTCCATAGGTAAAAAGACGGTAACATTTTTTCTTCTACTAATTGTAATTGTAAATCTAGCTAGTACCGGAACAAGAATGCATACATCAGAAAAGACTTCAAGGTTGATAGCAATCAATCGGTTTATATACAGAGTGAATTCAAAAACAATACTTGCATTACCGTCCTCAAATGAAACCTGAACCAACAATAACAATTATTCACTACTCGATTTTAAATAAAAAAACAAACGAATACAAGGGACAAACTTTCCGTTTTCAATAAAATCAACGGAATTATTCTACTCTCTGTTCTAGGTAGACTTCAAGTCAAACCACAGCAGGTTGAAATGTCTCATAAAACTATTAAAAATGTTCCTAAACCTTCACCAATTCCACAGAGACACAGCCTGACCCCATTCATTATCATCATCCAAATTGCTCAATCCCTCAACAGGAGGCTCCATCATCAGCCCCTCGGCCAAGCTCGCGTAGTACAGTCCCACATTCATATCTGCATTTCCATCAAAATTAAATTCCATTTGATCATAGGCAACTGAATTGTTGGTAGATTCAGGCATCAGCGACGAAGCCACTTCCTTCTCCTCTACCATCTCAATTGATGATGTAGAAACAAAGACATTCTCAGCCGGGTATGTCGAATCCCTTGAATGGAGTGCCTGGGCAACCTCGGCAGCTGCCTGCTTCATCTGCTGCACGCTGGAGAAGGAAGGAGGGATGTTGATCAGACATGCTGAGTCGGCAAAATTTAGGCAAGCAGAGCGTCCCCGCAGTGCCATCACTGCAACGTCATGCGCACGAGCCGCCATCTCAGCAGTCGGGAAAGTACCTAGCCAGATTCTCAATTTATTGGTGGGATTTCTGACCTCACAGACCCACCGGTTCAAGTTACCTCGCCGGCGAACTCCTCGGTAGATGGGATGCCTTGTTTCTATATATTTGGTGCGTCCTGACGGCTTCTTGGGAGGTGCTGACCATACGGTCATGTAGTTTGGTTCGTTGCTAGAAGAGGATTCCATTTGAGAATTGAAAGAGTAGAACTGAGTAGGAGAGTATGAGTGGAGTTTAGAGTGATAACTGTAAACTTTTGGTGTTTTGAGTTGGTAAGTGAATCGAAGAAGGTATTTATAGGTTGTGGGAGCATATGTCAGGGAGTCGCAACGCGGGACTACAGAAATAATAGCAGCGTTTATCTACGTGTTTTTTTTTAGTGTAAGGTGGCGATTTGCAGCGTTTATCTACGTGTTAAATACAGCTGGGGTCGGGAAGGGAAAGTGATTGGAATGGAATCTAGAAATTTGTTTTTATTTTCAGGTTTTGCGTACTGTTTCTTTTTTTTCTTTTTCTTTTTAAATGAACAATTTCAGTTATATCTTTTAAAATTTTCATATATTTTCTTCTAAAATTTATAATAGCTGATATGTTTTTCCAATTCTTCATTTTTTTTTCAATAATTCTCAATTTTTTCAGGTTCATAATTCTCTTTTTTGAGAAACTTAGCAGTGACTACTAAGTGTTTATTACAATATACACTTCATCTCGCATATCATCCCCTTCTCTCCATTCTCTCATGGGTTAGCAGCCGGTTTTTTAGCAGGAGAAAGATGAAAATTTTCACCTTAATTGCAACTGGATATTTCCATCAGGTTCATAATTCTCATTTTATCTTTATAAAAAAGAAAAACAAAATAATACAGTTACTCATTACACAAATCATATTAGATCATTATTATTATTAGATAAAATATACATTACCCTTCATTATGGCACACAAAATCACACAAACGTATATAGAATTAGATCATATTATAACTCTTACTTAAATCAAATATTAATGGTATCGTGGCCGTGCGATTGTAACAAAGACATATTATAAAAAAATATCTCATACAAAATAATCTATTTTCATAAAACAAAAATCACTGAAACTAATAATTATTTAATATATAAAAACTATAAATGATATTAAAATAAATTGGTTATAAATCAAAATTATAAAATAGATATAGTTAAATAATGTGGATGGATGGAGATTTGTGAGAAGATGAGATTTAGGACCCGGCATGTTTATAGGATTATCCAAAACAGAGGACGTGCTTTCGATAAACAAAAATATTAATTACCAATTATAGCATAGTGAACTGAAAATTTCATCAATATTTTTAATTAAGAAAGTCTCATCAATTGATCTAATAAATAGAAAGTTTTATCAATTAAACTGCATACTAATTACGCAATAAATATTAGTAAAGTTATAAATATATTAGTAAATATTAGCGCATGACACGTTAACATACAATGAAATCAAGAATTGTAATGATGTGGATCTTTATCTTAAATAACATTTCAAAAGTAAATAATTATCATAAGAAAATTGAGTATCTCACAGTCAAAAAAGGAGTTAGAAAAGTTTTTGAAAAAAAATTAAGAAATCAGAACATGGCGAGTACTTGTGACAATTGTGGGTGATTCCACCCAAAGCTCCTATTTAGGCCTCGAAGGCTCTTTCTCCAGTACCATCTTAAATAAGCCGATAAGTGATTAGAAGAAACGGAGACAAAAATGAGAATGAAGTAAAAGGAACAAGTGATCAAGAGAAGCTCTTAAGACAAAAAAGGCTTATTGGGTAAATATGTGATAGGCTTAAGAATCCACAAATAATTTCGAATACGGTGTGGATAGGATAAACGGTTAAAAGGGTATCATTTACCCCTAGGTTTTCACTAATAAATTGAAATTACTCTATTCTCTGTTCTAAGGAGGCATTAAATTAAAACAGAGCATGTTGAAAATGTCTATCAAAACTACTAAAAAATGTTTATAAACCTTCCTCCAATTCAATTCCACAGAGACACGGCCCGACCCCATTCATTATCATCATCCAAATTGCTTAACCACTCAACAGGAGGCTGCATCATCAGCCCCTCAGCCAAGCTCGCGTAGTACAGTCCCAAATTCTTATCTCCATTTCCATCCCAATTAAATTCCAGTTCATCATAGGCAACCGAACCGTTGGTAGATTCAGGCATCAGTGACAAATCCACTTCCTTCTCCTCTACCATCTCAATCGATGATGTTGAAACAGAATCATTCTCGGCTGGGTATGATGAATCCCTTGAATGGAGTGCCTTGGCAACCTCAACAGCTTCCTGCTTCATTTCCTTGCTAGAAGAGGATTCTATTTGAGAATTGAAAGAGGGAATTAATAGAGAATAGTAGGAGAGTGTGAGTAGAGTTTAGTGTGAGCTGTTGGTGCTTATTTATAGGTTGTGGGGAACAGAGAGAAGGGATTAGAGAAAAATAAAGGGAGCGAAGCTATCTCTGTCCGAGAAAACAGCTGGGCACAGGAAAGTGACTGGGATCCTGATATTTTTTTTTATTCTAATTCGTTTATTCTTTCAATTTCAACATATCTGCTGAGGGGGACGTTAGTGTACAATTGCTGGTAGGTCCGGTGTTGCTCTCAATTTCAACATTTTTGCGGAGGGGGCGTTTTTTCGTTTTGACCATTGTTTTTGTTTAATGTCTATACTGATTGTTGTGTAACCGTTTCTCTACTCAATTTTTTTAAATACGGTATAGTGTATATATGTTTTACTTAGTTTATATATTATTATTTTATAATAATATGTACGCATATGATATCTAACTGGTCGTATATTTAGTTTTCAAATTTTCAATCAAATCATAAATATACCATTAAACTCTTACTTTATTATTCAATAAATTTAGAATAATATACTAGCATGTTGGGTTTTATTTTCTACTAAAATTCTCTAAAACATTTATTTACTACGTTTTTTAATTTTATTTAGAGCAATTATTCGGACACATTATTAGCAAGTATTATATATCACATAATTCGCATACAATTTATGTACACTTCAGAGGCTAACATATGTATATTTAAGATCGAATTTAAGATATTGATTCAGATTGGTGCTTATAAATAGTATAACAAATTGAATTTAAACCGTTAAGTTAAATTGAAGGGCTCAAAAAGTTATACATATCGTTGTCAACTTGTCATTATTTTCAGGAAAGATGCGGAGTCCCTGTCTACTGGAGATCTACCAAAATCTATACTGTGTGGCTGTGAATAAGCCCAGCTGCTGACAGAGAAGACATCGGGCCCTCATGTCGCACACATTTTCAGCATAGTGCATAGTCCATGTCTACCAGAGAGTTAACCAAAATCTAAACCTTAATTTTTTTTATGTAAATGATAGGCTGTCAATGGAAACTCAGCTGCTGAGAGAGAGAGAACTGAACGGGTCCTAATGCCGCACCCATGCTCAGAAAAGGATAGCGCCAACCTGCGACAGATACAAATACATAAATAAAAAAACTTTTTTATAAAAGAAAAATATCCAGTACCAGGAGAGGAAAGGCATTAATCAGGTAACCTCCCACACTAACTGTTTCCCATGGATCCCATAGCCGCAACACTACCACTCACTTCACTGTCAACGCCACGTCTGCATTTTCTCCCTCGCGAAGGATCCATCTGCGGATGCAACAGTCAGTAACTCAGTGACATGGACAGTATTTTGACTATTTTCAAAGAACTTTAAAACATGGTTATGTTTTTCTTCTAATTGTAATTGTAAATCTATCACCGGAACAAGAATGCATATATCAGACTAAGACTAAGGTTTCTAACAATCAATCGGTTTATATAAACAATGATTTTGGAAGAAGAAAAAAGTTGCGTCAGTCCTCCAATGGAACTAACTAGAACGAACAAAGGAAAAGAAGGATCAAACTTTCCGTTTTCACGAATAACAACCGAATTATTCCATTCTCTTTTTTAGGTAGACTTCAAGTCAAACCACAGCAGGTTGTGAAATGTCTCATAAACCTTCACCAATTCCACAGAGACACAGCCTCACCCCATTCATTATCATCCAAATTGCTCAATCCCTCAACAGGAGGCTCCATCATCAGCCCCTCGGCCAAGCTCGCATAGTACAGTCCCACATTCATATCTGCATTTCTATCCCAATTAAATTCCATTTGTTCATAGGTAACCGAATTGATGGTAGATTCAGGCATCAACGACGAATCCACTTCCTTCTCCTCTACCATCTCGATTGATGATGTAGACACAAAGACATTCTCAACCGGGTATGTCGAATCCCTTGAATGGAGTGCCTGGGCAACCTCGGCAGCTGCCTGCTTCATCTGCTGCACGCTGGAGAAGGAAGGAGGGATGTTGATCAGCCATGCTGAGTCGGCAAAATTTAGGCAAGCAGAGCGGCCCCGCAGTGCCATCACTGCAACGTCATGCGCACGAGCCGCCATCTCAGCAGTTGGGAAAGAACCAAGCCAGATTCTCAATTTATTATTGGGATTTCTGACCTCACAGACCCACCGGTTCAAGTTACCTCGGCGGCGAACTCCTCTGTAGATGGGATGCCTTGTTTCTATATATTTGGTGCGTCCTGACGGCTTCTTGGGAGGCGCTGACCATACGGTCATGTAGTCTGGTTCGTTGCTAGAAGAGGATTCCATTTGAGAATTGAAAGAGCGAATTAATTAATAGAACTGAGTAGGAGAGTATGAGTGGAGTTTATAGTGACAACTGTAAACTTTTGGTGTTTTGAGTTGGTAAGTGAATCGAAGAAGGTTTTTATAGGTTGTGGGAGCATATGGCAGGGAGTCGCAACGCGGGATTACAGAAATAATAGCAGCGTTTATCTACGTGTTAAATACAGCTGGGGACGGGAAAGTGATTGGAATGGAACAATTTTCAGGTTTTGCGTACTGTTTCTTATTTTCTTTTTCTTTTTAAATGAACAATTTCTGTTATATCTTTTAAAATTTTCATATATTTTCTTCTAAAATTTATAATAGCTGATAAGTTTTCCCAATTCTTTATTTTTTTTCAATAATTCTCAATTTTTTCAGGTTCACAATTCTCTTTTTTGAGAAACAACTAAGTGTTTATTACAATATACACTTCATCTCGCATATCATCCCTTTCTCTCCATTATCTCATGGGTTAGCAGCCGGTTTTTTAGCAGGAGAAAGATGAAAATTTTCACCTTAATTGCAACTGGATATTTACATCAGGTTCATAATTCTCATTTTATCTTTATAAAAAAAACAAAATAATACAGTTACTCATTACACAAATCATATTAGATCATTATTATTAGATAAAACATACATTACCCTTCATTATGGCACGCAAAATCACACAAACGTATATAAGATTTAGATCATATTATAACTCTTACTTAAATCAAATATTAATGGTATCGTGGCCGTGCAATTATAACAGAGACATATTATAAGAGAATAAAAACTGATCTCATACAAAATAATCTATTTTCATAAAACAAAAATCAATGAAAATAATAATTATTTAATATATAATAACTATAAATGATATTAAAATAGATTGGTTATAAATCAAAATTATAAAATAGATATAATTAAATAATGTGGATGGATGGAGATTTGTGAGAAGATGAGATTTAGGACCCGGCATGTTTTAGGATTATCCAAAACAGAGGACGTGCTTTCGATAAACAAAAATATAAATTACCAATTATAGCTTAGTGAACTGAAAATTTCATCAATTGATCTCCATATTTATATAGAAAGTTTTATCAATTAAACCGCATACTAATTACGCAATAAATATTAGTAAAGTTATAAATATATTAGTAAATATTAGCGCATGACACATTAACATACAACGAAATCAAGAATTGCAACGATGTGGATCTGTATCTTAAATAACATTTCAAAAGTAAAGAAATATCATCAAAAAATCGAGTATCTCACAATAAGAAAAGAAGTTAGGAAAGTTTTTGAAAAAAAAATTAAGAAATCAGAACATTTACATGTGGCGAGTACTTGTGACAAATACATATCTAAATAAATTTAAACTTTTACACAAAAACAAACATAAAAAAGATACATAAAATAAAAAGACAAATTATTTGTTTGAAGGACTAATATTCAATTTAAAAGTTCATCGAAATGACCCACAAATGTCCGTATGTATAAGTGTATATGTTCTAAGACACCTTGAATCCTATTGACTAAGTACAACTGTATTAATTATATACAACCATATTGTTTTTAAAAAAAATATATAAAAATGGAGATATTGCATAAATAATTGATATTTGATGGTATTGCACGACCCGGACTTCTTATTTGGATGACAAAAGATAAGTAAGGAAGAAGAGGCTCTGCTAGCAATTTGACGAAAAGTAGCAAAAAAAAAAAAAAAAAAAAAAGGAAGACTGGATCATAATTTGAGGAGCTTACTTGATCAAATATTGGTGATTCCACATTAAGCTCCTATTTAGTTTTCGAGGGCTCTTCCTCTAATGTCATCTTTGTTAAGTCGACAAGGGATTAGAAGATGTGGAGCCTAAAGAAATGGTAGTTAAGTAAAAGGCATAAGTGATCAAAAGAAGATGAGCTCTGGAGACAATCTATAGAAAAAAGTAAGACTGATTATAATTTGAGGAGCTTACTCAATTGTGGGTGATTCCACCCAAAGCTCCTATTTAGGTCTCGAAGGCTCTTTCTCCAGTACCATCTTAAATAAGCCGATAAGTGATTAGAAGAAACGGAGACAAAAATGAGAATGAAGTAAAAGGAACAAGTGATCAAGAGAAGATGAGCTCTTAAGACAAAAAAGGCTTATTGGGTAAATATGTGATAGGCTTAAGAATCCACAAATAATTTCGAATACGGTATGGATAGGATAAACGGTTAAAAGGGTATCATTTACCCCTAAGTTTTCACTCATAAATTGAATTTACTGTATTCTCTGTTCTAAGGAGGCATTAAATTAAAACAGAGCATGTTGAAAATGTCTATCAAAACTACTAAAAAATGTTCATAAACCTTCCTCCAATTCAATTCCACAGAGACACGGCCCGACCCCATTCATTATCATCATCCAAATTGCTTAACCACTCAACTGGAGGCTGCATCATCAGCCCCTCAGCCAAGCTCGCGTAGTACAGTCCCAAATTCTTATCTCCATTTCCATCCCAATTAAATTCCAGTTCATCATAGGCAACCGAACCGTTGGTAGATTCAGGCATCAGTGATAAATCCACTTCCTTCTCCTCTACCATCTCAATCGATGATGTTGAAACAGAATCATTCTCGGCTGGGTATGATGAATCCCTTGAATGGAGTGCCTTGGCAACCTCAACAGCTTCCTGCTTCATTTCCTTGCTAGAAGAGGATTCCATTTGAGAATTGAAAGAGGGAATTAATAGAGAATAGTAGGAGAGTGTGAGTAGAGTTTAGTGTGAGCTGTTGGTGCTTATTTATAGGTTGTGGGGAACAGAGAGAAGGGATTAGAGAAAAATAAAGGGAGCGAAGCTATCTCTGTCCGAGAAAACAGCTGGGCACAGGAAAGTGACTGGGATCCTGATATTTTTTTTTATTCTAATTCGTTTATTCTTTCAATTTCAACATTTCTGCTGAGGGGGACGTTAGTGTACAATTGCTGGTAGGTCCGGTGTTGCTCTCAATTTCAACATTTTTGCGGAGGGGGCGTTTATTCGTTTTGACCATTGTTTTTGTTTAATGTCTATACTGATTGTTGTGTAACCGTTTCTCTACTCAATTTTTTTAAATACGGTATAGTGTATATATGTTTTACTTAGTTTATATATTATTATTTTATAATAATATGTACGCATATGATATCTAACTGGTCGTATATTTAGTTTTCAAATTTTCAATCTAATCATAAATATACCATTAAACTCTTACTTTATTATTCAATAAATTTAGAATAATATACTAGCATGTTGGGTTTTATTTTCTACTAAAATTCTCTAAAACATTTATTTACTACGTTTTTTAATTTTATTTAGAGCAATTATTCGGACACATTATTAGCAAGTGTTATCACATATTTCGCATACAATTTATGTACACTTCAGAGGCTAACATATGTATATTTAAGTCAAATTGGCTAACATATGTATATTTAAGATCGAATTTAAGATATTGATTCAGATTGGTGCTTATAAATAGTATAACAAATTGAATTTAAACCGTTAAGTTAAATTGAAGGGCTCAAAAAGTTATACATATCGTTGTCAACTTGTCATCATTTTCAGGAAAGATGCGGAGTCCCTGTCTACTGGAGATCTACCAAAATCTATACTGTGTGGCTGTGAATAAGCCCAGCTGCTGACAGAGAAGACATCGGGCCCTCATGTCGCACACATGCTCAGAAAAAGGTATCGCCCCAGTTGCTGAGTCACCACAGAAATAATACATAAATTGGAAAATATCCAGTACCAGAAGAGGCTTATTATTAATAAGGAAACTTCCCACGCCGACTGTTTCCCTTGGATCCCATAGCAGCAACACTCACAATCACTTCACCATCAACGCGACGTCTGCATTTTCTTGCAAAAGTCTCTGGAATATTTTTCTCCCTCGCGAAGGATTCATCTGCGGATATCTGTGAAGCCTGTCAGATACAGCGTTTGGTGGCAAGAATAAAATTCGTAAGACTGTTATCATAGTTTGAAGGGCTTAATTACTCAATTTTTGGTGATCATTCTATATTTAGCTCCAATTTAGTATCTTGAGAGCCCTTCCTGCCATTTTCAATAAGCCGATCATGGTTAAACATGTAGACAAGTGATTAGAAGATATGGAGAAGAAAAAATGAAAGTAAAAGACATGAGTGATCAAGTGAAGATGACTTCTGAAGACGATACGGAGTCGTATTTGAATTAGTGTTTTAAATACGATATATAATGAAGAGTAGAACTAGGGTGCTCCTAAGCTTACCAAGCTCTTCCGTGAGCGCGACTCGAAAACCTATCGAATTGACTTCAAACGACATTTCCAAACCGCTAGATGTTCAATCTATATTAAAATGTGCTTGGAGACCAAATTTTACATTTTTTGGAATTTTTTACTAGTTATTAAGATGGTTTGAAAATCGCTGTTTTTCAATGGTGCAGAATTTTAATAAAAACAGTGATTTTCTGACCATCTTAATAAATAGTAAAAAAATTTCAAAAAATGTAAAATTTGGTCTCCAAGCACATTTTAATATAGATTAAACATCTAACGGTTTGGAAATGTCGTTTGAAGTCAATTTGATAGGTTTTAGAGTCGCGCTCACGAAGGGCTTGGTGAGCTTAGGAGCACCCTAGTTCTACTCATATTATTATTATTTTTTGTAATAATCTGCACGTATTTTTATGATATCAAACCGAGCACATATTTAGTTTTTAAAATTTTCAATCGAAAATATACCATTAAACTCTTACTATATTATTCAATAAATGTAGGACAATATACTAGTCTGTTGCGTTTTTCTATTTATTACTAAAATTCTCTATAATATTTATTAACTTCTTAAGTTTCTGAATTTTATTTAGAGCAATTATTCGGACACATTATATATCATGTGTTATCGTATATTTCGCATACAATTTATGTGCAATCAGTAGCTAGCATATGTATATTGAAGATCGAATTAAGATATGGATTCATATTAGTGTGTGAGAATAGTATAAGAAATCGAACTTAAACCGTTTAAGTTAAATTGAAGAGCTAAATTAAAAAAGTTATAACATATCTTTGTCATCATTTTCAGGATAGTGCATAGTCCATGTCTACCGGAGAGTTAACCAAAATCTAAACCTTAATTTTTTTTATGTAAATGATAGGTTGTCAAAACTCAGCTGCTGAGAGAGAAAGAGAACGGGCCCCAATGCACCCATGCTCAGAAAAGGATAGCGCCCACCTGCGACAGATACAAATACATAAATAAAAAAACTTTTTTATAAAAGAAAAATATCCAGTACCAGGAGAGGAAAGGCATTAATCAGGTAACCTCCCACGCTGTTTCCCTTGGATTTTGGAAGAAGAAACAGTGATTTTGGAAGAAGAAAAAAGTTGCGTCACAGTCCTCCAATGGAACTAACTAGAACAAACAAACGAAAAGAAGGATCAAACTTAATTTCCGTTTTCACTAATAACAACGGAATTATTCCATTCTCTTTTTAAGGTAGACTTCAAGTCAAACCACAGCAGGTTGTGAAATGTCTCATAAACCTTCACCAGTTCCACAGAGACACAGTCTCACCCCATTCATTATCATCCAAATTGCTCAATCCCTCAACAGGAGGCTCCATCATCAGCCCCTCGGCCAAGCTCGCGTAGTACAGTCCCACATTCATATCTGCATTTCCATCCCAATTAAATTCCATTTGTTCATAGGTAACCGAATTGATGGTAGATTCAGGCATCAACGACGAATCCACTTCTTTCTCCTCTACCATCTCAATTGATGATGTAGAAACAAAGATTTTCTCGGCCGAGTATGACGAATCCCTTGAATGGAGTGCCTCGGCAACCTCAGCAGCTGCCTGCTTCATCTCTTGCACACTGGAGAATGAAGGAGGAATGTCGATCAGCCATGCAGAGTCGGCAAAATTTAGGCAAGCAGACCGGCCCCGCAGTGCCATCACTGCAACATCATGCGCCCGAGCCGCCATCTCAGCAGTCGGGAAAGTACCGAGCCAGATTCTCAATTTATTATTGGGGTTTCTGACCTCACAGACCCACCGGTTCAAGGTACCTCTGCGCCGAACTCCTCTGTAGACCGGATGCCTCGTTTCAATATACTTGATGCGTCCTGACGGCTTCTTGGGAGGCGCTGAACATACGGTCATGTAGTCTGGCTCGTTGGCAGAAGAGGATTCCATTTGAGAATTGAAAGAGCGAATTAATTAATAGAGCTGAGTAGGAGAGTATATGAGTGGAGTTTAGAGTGACAACTGTATAAGTGTTGGTGTTTTGAATTTGTAAGTGAATAAAAGAAAGTATTTATAGGTTATGGGAGCAGAGGGCAGGGAGTCGCAACGCGGGGTTACAGAAATATAGGCAGCGTTTATCTCCGTGTGAAAATAGCTGGGGACAAGAAAGTGACTTGAATGGAATCCTGATATTTGGTTTTTATTCTGATAATTTATTGTTACTTTTAGGTCCGGAGTGTTGCTCTCAGTTTCAACATTTCTGCGGAGGGTTCTTTGTAACAAGAAATATGCCAATTCCCGGCGCTAGTCTATCCGGCGCCAGGAGAAACGGATAGATTCAATTAAAGAGTCAGAGATAAGATAATATATATGTGATGTAATTTTTGTTGGAAAATATAATTCCTAATGTGTATGATTTTTTTTTTTCTGTATTCAAGCTCTTGTTTATAAATTTAGCTGTGATGTTATGCTAAGAATGTGTATCCTTCCTGTATTCAAACTTATGTTTATAAATTTGACATTGTGATGTTATGTTGTGTCTGTTGTTTTTTAATTTTATTTGCTTGGTAATTGCTGATGGAATATTATGCTTGATAATTAATTATTGTTGTCATGTTATGCTTGATAGTTGTAGTTGCTCATACATGCATGTCCATTATACTGTCGGGAAGCTAAATCAACACATAATACTATTTTCTCTGGATGATTTCTTTATAAGATTCTAAGTTTTCAACTCTACTAAGTTATAAAGTTAGTTCTACTCAAATATTGAGCATTGGTACCAACACAGGTAAAGATTCATCCATTTAAACATCAACAATATAAATCATTTACAAGCATGACAGAAAATACTTGCATGCATAGCATCACAAAGACACATAAGAGTTGTTTATTTTACAACATGAGCAATGTTATTACCACAATTTGAAATAAGAATTCTAGACATCAACAACAAGAAGATCAATCAATATATTATATGCAATTTAAACAACAACAACATAAAAAAGTAACTATATATAATCAATTCTGGCTCTTTCTAGTTTATGTCACTTTCACAATGGTGTAGATTTGGTTATCTCTTGCAAACAGCTTCATTATCAAGAAAGTGGAAGAGGGTTAGAGCAACATCATAGGTTAAAGAACTTACCTGCCAACAAGTTATATATTACATGATAGTATGATAAAGGGATTATATTGACGTTGTTCATACCCATTGTTCTGAAATATCAGTATAGGTCTGAAAGGCTTGTTCATGCCCATTGTTCTATCCATAATAACAATTACAAAAATATATAAAATGAGGGATTATACTGAGGTTGTTTCATGTATGATTTGTGTAATTCTTGTTTCTCTTTGGTTAAAAACAAAAACAAAATAGATAGATGGCACAAAAAGAAGCTTTGCAAATGGGAATAAATGTAGAACCTGACATCTTGCTTACCAGTTTGATGTATCTACAACTGAAATATATAAATTATGAGTTTCATGACAATGTAAGCCTCACATATGCAACTGAGACCAATTATAGCACTAATTAGGTAATACGCCCTGGTTGGAACCAATTAATATGAATTCCAATGAAACAAAAATTGGTTTCCCAGGTAGTAGAAATGCTAAAAACCACGTCATCACAAATTTCATGTGATACTATCATCTTAAGAAACAAAGAAAACACAAGTAAATAATGGTTACCTTAAATAAATCTGTCAAATTATTAATTGTAGAACAATCTCCTGTATCTCCACAAGACAAAAAAATTAGGAGCATGTATCTCAAACTGAAAAAATAACAAAGCATGTAAAAGAATCAAGACTCTTTGTGAAGTCTTGCAAATGTCACTTGAGTTAAAATAGCACTGAATAGATGATGCATGTTTAGCAAATCATTCACATTTCTTTTGAAGTATATTATAGTAATTATCTATACAATTATATCAATTATCTACAATTACGTAAATGCAAGAAGAAAATCAGAATAAATCTAATTAATTATGTCAAAATCACAGTTAGAAGTCCAGACAAACTTATCTTTTACTATAAGCCACTATATAAATTTCTAATTTAACAAAATCACTGTAAATAGCCACTATATAGATGGATAATTTTATAAATAAATAGCTCTCAAAACGGATACTAATTTACCAGTGGCGCCCCCTGTACATCCTCACTTACCAGTGACTTGTTTGTTTTTCACACCACCGCAGCTTAAGATTAAAAAAAACAGAAATATCATAAAATCAAGAGAGAAAGGCGAGATAAGCATAAGAAAATTGATTTCTAGGTCGCGAGGCACATACCTTATAACCAGACCCCAAATCTCACGGTGCGAGAGAGAAAGGCGACGCGGAGTTGTGCGAGAGAGAGACAGAGATCCGGTGGGGTTGTGTGCGCGAGAGAGAAAGTCGGTGAAGTTTGCGCGCACGAGAGAGCAAGCGACGCAGCGAGAGAGCGAGAGAAGCAGGCGATGCGGTGTGGGTTTCATCTCTCTATCGGGTCTATCGAGTTTCAAGTTTTAAATGGACTAAATTCATTTCGGGAAGCTCCGTTGTTTTATTGGACCCTTTAATCAAAACTTGAATGAGATGAGATCCTACATTAGATTTGCCCCATCAAAACTAAACTAGGTTCGATGGGCATCGGACCTACACCTATTCCGTTCTCAGTAGGCATCAAGTGAAAACAGAGCAGGTTGAAATTTGTCTCCAAATAGTAAATGTTCCTATAACTTTCGACAAAATTCGACAAAGACACGGCCCCACCCAATTGATTATCATCATTCAAATTTGCTAAACCACTCAATAGGGAGGCTCTATCATCAGCCCCTCGGCCAAGCTCGCGTACAGTCCCAAATTTATCTCTCCATTTCCATCCCAATTAAATTCCTTTTCATCATAGGCACCCGAATTGATAGTAGATTCAGCCATTGGTGACGAAGCCACTTCCTTTTTCTCTACTATCTCAACCCATGATGTAGAAACAGAGACATCCTGATAAGGCCATAAGTAAAAGCCTCAAAAAGCCCTCCCAAAAGCCCACTTAAGTAAAAAGCCCAATAAAAGATGCGTTCAGCCTGCTAACTTCATTCAAAAAAAGGCCAGCAATAAAAACCCAGTCGGTTGTCCGGGACCAAAGAGAAATCCCGAAACCGGCTAACCGACAGGAAGGCCTATAAATACGGAGGAAAATCTCTGGAATGGGGGACCGGAAAAAAGAGAAAAAGGACCTACGAAAAGATAGAGAGAAGGATACAGAAAATCCAGAGAATTAAGAGTCAAAGGCCTAATTAAGAAGAAAGGATTACCGCGTTCTGATCGGGCATAACTTAGGACGTATCATCCACCGTGGGGCTGACTACCTTCCCACAGCCCAGGCCGAGTAACAAACCCAATGACAACCCAGCACAGACCAACCGAATCCAGCGCCAGTACACCACTTCTTAATAGGCAGTTGATCCCCCCAAACGGGAATAATGGGAGATCTCGAATAATTCGAAATGAGCGGGCGGACCCCAGTTTGGGGATGCCCTACAATCTAATGACAAACTTGAACTACGAACAGTTCAATGCGTATACCCCCCAATTTGTCACGACCGAAATTGCCAATCCGGGGCCCTCAACCCCAGTAGTGGCTGACCACGGGTGCGCAAATCCGAGCCCTGCTCAAGCTCTTCCCGGGCCATCCTACCTCTATAACCCACAACATGTATACACCACGCCCTCGGGGCATGCCTACCCTCGGACAAACCCGGGACAAGGACCTGTATACTCAGCACCCAACGAGGGAAGGCGGATTCATGAGCGGCCGATTCCCGACCCCGTATGCCCACAAACGGCGAATCAGATCCCACCGCAGAGTCGTCGGAACCTAGAAGCCGAGTTCGAAACAGCCCGCAGAAACCCGCGATCGAACGCAGGTGAGAGACCTGACCAAAGGACCCGTCAGGAAAATCCACAGCCTTCATTTCCAGGAAGACGGGGCCCAATGAGCCAAGGCGAACCATCTAGGCGAGAAGAAAGGCGGGAGGCCCCCCTCCGAGACAACCCGAACCTTTGGAACATGGAAACAATCCAAGAAATGATTCGGCTGGGAGTCGCCCAACAGATGGCCGAGCTCGAAGCCAAACGGGTGGGGAACCACACGAGCTCGGTCAATATCAATGAGGGGCCATTAGCCCCGGAAATATACGACGCGGTCATGACCGACTACAAGTCTCAACCCCTACCCAGTTTCAGAGGAAGTGGAGATGACAAAGACCCTCAGCATTTTGTGTTCGGGTTTCATGAACGGCTCCGTCTCCAAGGCGCAACCGATGCCGTAATGTGCCGTGTGTTTACCACATGTTTGGCGGGAGAGGCCTGGGAATGGTATATGAGGCTGCCGAAGGGATCAATTAGAACATTTAAGGAATTGACCGATAAATTCACGGCGCGGTATTCTACGGTAAAATCACCTCAAGTCACCTGCGAAACCATCCTTGATCTAAGACAGGAACGAAGAGAAAGTACCCGCGCTTTCATCCAGAGATTCGTGCAGAAGTCGCGACAAGTCCAGAATCTAAACGAAGAGGTAGCATTGGCGGCAATCCGAAGAGGACTTAGGTCTGACGGCCCTGCTACCCTGCGATTCGACGCTCACCAGAAAGAATTCGAAAATTTAAGGGAATTCTTGGTGTTTGCGGAAAGATACATTCAAGCCGAGGAAGACACAGGTGGCCCTGGCCCCGCGAGAACACCTTCTCCTCCGAAGACAAGGGGTTACAAGCGCCCCCGCAATAACCCCCCCCGAACAGAAGGCCAGCCACAAAGGGGCGATTATCGGCGAAATGACAACTCGCCGGGGAAGGGGAAAGGCCGGTCTGAGCAAAGAATTGAGCGATATCAACCACATTATACCAGCTATGCCCCATTCACAAAGTCACTATATGAAGTTTTCGAGATTGCCCGGGAACAGAACAAATTCCCGAGACCCCTGAATAGGGGGATATTCGAAGAAAAAGATCCAGATAAGCATTGTTATTTCCACAAATTTAATGGTCACCCAACCGTCGACTGCCCTCAACTGCAGGATATCCTCGAAAGATTCGCGAGGCAGGGAAAATTAACCCCATACATACGCAGGGATTTCTACAAAGCCCACGCTTCTACCTATGGCGGAACTGACCACGGTGTTACTTATCCTAATTTCCCAAGAAAAGAATATCCTAATAACCGCAATCGCCAACCCCTGGAGCAAGCCTATCGCCGACAAGGACGGCAACCCAACCGGGAGAGAACCCCCTTGATTAATGTTATCAGTGGGGGTATAGCATCAGGAGGAGACTCACATAAACAGCGGCGAAACTATTTAAGGGGTCCCACAGAGAAGGCAGTCATGACCGTAGAATCTTCCCCGAGAAATAAGAGACCTAGAACGGAAGAAATCATCTCGTTCTCCGAAGACGACATGGGCAACGTCCAAGGGCCCCATGACGATGCCATTGTATTGCGATTAAAAATCAACAACCATCGCTTGGAACGTGTCCTGGTCGATACGGGGAGCTCCGCGGACATATTATACCTACCTGCCTTTAGACAAATGGGGTACGAAGTGTCTGATCTGGGACCCGTTCGCACCCCGTTGAGAGGATTCACGGGAGATACTTTACAGCCCGAAGGATACATTCGAATGAGGGTAAATTTCGGAACTCACCCCAAGACAATCTCCGTCATGACCGAGTTCCTGGTCGTCGACATTCCCTCGGCATACAACGTGATCCTGGGAAGGACCACGCTTAACAAAATTGGGGCAATAATCTCCTCGGTCCACTTAAAAATAAAATTCCTCACGAGCGAGGGAGTAGGGGAGGAATGCGGATACCAGGGAAAAGCCCGGGAATGTTACGCGCTATCCCTCAAGGGGAGTTGCGCGGTACATCAGGTCGAGACTCGCCCCCGGGGGCACAGCACCGAGAGAATCGGAGGAATCAACCGATCCACAACCGGGGAAGAAACAGTATGGGGGTTACCAGCCACAGACGAACAAACGTCGCCATTAGAACCAACCGACGAAATTGAGCAGATAAACGTCGGGGGAGGAAGAGTGGTCAATATCGGGAAAGCAATACTGGGGGCACCAAGAAGCGACCTCATTACCTTTCTCCAAGCAAACCAAGCCGTATTTGCCTGGTCGGCCGCCGATATGACTGGCATCCCCCGAAGCATAGCTGAGCATAAACTACACGTAAAGCCCGACGCTAAACCAGTACGACAAAGAAAAAGAGCCATTGGACTCGAAAGACAAAGGGCGGTACAAACAGAGGTTGAAAAGTTACTCAAAGAAGGGTCCATCCGGGAGATAACCTGCCCGGAGTGGACCTCCAATACGGTGCTGGTCAAAAAATCGAACGGGGAGTGGCGAATGTGCATAGACTTCTCCGACTTAAACAAGGCTTGCCCAATAGATCCGTTCCCGTTGCCAAAAATCGATCAATTAGTAGATTCCACCTCCGGACATGCATACCTCAGTTTTATGGATGCATTCTCGGGGTACCACCAAATCAAGATGAGTCCAGAGGATGAGGGCAAAACCGCTTTTATTACTGATCGCGGGTTGTATTGCTACCGAGTCATGCCCTTCGGGCTCCGAAACGCGGGAGCTTCCTACCAAAGAATGGTAAATTGGGTGTTTGGCCACCAACTTGGCAGGAATATGGAAGTCTACGTCGATGATATGCTGGTCAAAAGCATGTCGGAAACAGAGCACATCCGAGACCTCCGGGAAACCTTTGAGACACTTAATAGTGCCAATATGAAGCTCAACCCAAAAAAGAGCTTTTTTGGGCTTACGGGAGGGAAATTTTTGGGATTTATGGTCTCAAAGAGGGGGATCGAAATACATCCTTCCAAGTCACAGGCCATTATTGATATGACCCCCCCGAAAAACATAAAAGAGTTACAGGCATTAACGGGGCGTTTGGCAGCGCTCAATCGTTTCATCGCAAAATCCGGAGAAATATGTCTCCCATTTTTTAAAGCCATGCGGAAATCCAGTCGATTTGAATGGACGGAAGAATGCACCGAAGCTTTCGACCGAATCAAGGCATACTTCCTAAAGCCCCCATGCCTAAGCAGACCATTACCCGGGGACGAGCTTATCCTATATCTGGCAGCTACGGACCACGCCGTAAGCGCTGTCCTAGTTCGGGAGGGAGATGGTCAACAATCACCAATCTATTTTGTCTCACATGTGTTAAGAGATGCCGAAACCAGATACCCTCCCATCGAAAAAGTTGCATTCGCTCTCATCACGGCAGCGCGCAAGTTGAGACCGTACTTCCAAGCCCATGCTATCAAAGTAACAACAGAGGTCCCGCTTAAAAAAGCCCTGACCAATTTCAACTGCTCGGGACGATTACTGGCATGGGCGTTGGAGTTGTCCGAATTCAACATCACCTATCATCCCCGCACGGCTCTCAAATCACAAATCTTCGCAGATTTCATCGCAGAATATACAACCCCCTGCGCACCCCCTTCGCACAAATGGACAGTACATGTTGACGGAGCATCCTCCCGAAACGGTGCCGGGGCGGGAGTATCCTTGACCGGACCCAACGGGGAAATCCTGAACTATGCATTACATTTCGCTTTTCGAAGCACCAATAATGTGGCGGAGTACGAAGCTATAATAGCAGGGCTACGAATAGCCAGCGAAGTGGGCGCACGAGAAATATGCTTGCATAGCGATTCTCAGTTGGCTGTGCGCCAGATAAACGGTGAAATAAAAGTAATTGACGAAAAGCTGGCCCAATATTATCAACTACTCAACGAAATGAAGCGCTCTTTCGATAGAGTGGACATCACCCACATCACTCGCAACCACAATTGCCAGGCCGACGCCTTGTCTAAACTCGGCGCGGCCGGGAATCTCGACAAGGAACAACCAGTTATCGTTCTAAATATACCGGAACCTAGCGTCGCGCACCAGCCCTTGGAAGCACTTCCTATCGAGGATGGAAGAAACACCTGGTATACCCCAATGTGGAAATTTCTTACAACCGGCACACTACCCGAGGATAAACTCGAAGCCAGACGACTCAGACGGATCGAACCCATGTATGCAATTTACGATAACCATCTATATAAGAAAGGGTATTCTAGGCCCTGGCAAAAATGCATCCGAGAAGAGGAGGCCCTCGCATTGCTAAATGAGACACACGCGGGACTTTGTGGCAGCCATCAGGGTGCCAAAACCCTCGCCAAACGAATCCTCAGAGCCGGATTTTACTGGCCCACCATGAAAAAAGATACGACCAATCTCGTCAGAAAATGCAACAACTGCCAGTACCACAGCAAATTGTCAAAGATTCCCCCTTACGACAGAATATCGATTGCGGGAGCTTGGCCATTTGATCTATGGGGGATAGATATTGTAGGACCTTTCCAACCTACGGGGCCGCAGTACAAATGGATCATCGTGGCTGTGGAATATTTTACGAAATGGGTAGAAGCGGAGCCACTATCAACAATTAACTCTCGAGCAACCGAGAAATTCATTTGGAAAAACATCATTTGCCGGTTCGGGATCCCACACGCCCTCGTTTCGGATAACGGGACAAACTTCAGCTCAGCCCATACCATTACATTCTTAAAGAAATTAGGGATACAGAACAACTTTACCTCGGTCAGCCACCCGGCAAGTAACGGTCTGGCCGAGGTTACGAATAGAACCATACTGGAAGGACTCAAACGAAAGATGGAAGATAAGAACAATTGGTCAGTGGTATTAGATGAAGTATTATGGGCATATCGGACGACACCGAGAGAAGCCACCCAACAGTCCCCATACTCGTTAGTATACGGAATGGAGGCGATTACCCCGCTGGAATCTATCAACCCCTCACTCCGCAGATCCTTATATAACCAGGAAACAAATGCGGACGCCAAAAATCTAGAGCTTGAGTTGGTGGATGAGGTTAGGGAGGAGGCACGACAAACCATGGCCCGATATCAAAGCCGAGTTAAGCGGGCTTTTGATAAACAAGTGCGTCCACGCGGATTCCTTGAGGGAGATTTAGTCCTTCGACGGATAGCGGAAGGAACTGGTCGGCACGTACCGAAGTTAGGACGAGCATGGGATGGACCGTTTCGCATCAAGCGGGTGTACGGCAACGGAGCTCACAAGTTGGAATATTTGGGAGGCGATGAGGTGAAAAGAACGTGGAATTCATGCCACCTACGCAAGTTTTATATCTAGAAGGAAAGGGGCGAGCCTCCATTACGTTTTTCCTTTTTACCTTTGCCTTCTTTTCACTTCGGGTGTCAACAAATACTTTTTGTAAATTACACTTAGGCCCAAGGCCTTTTATGAAATTTTATGAAGTTTCACATCACATTGATTCCTTCTCATCCATTCCACATAAAAATAAATTAAATATGTCTAGATAATGACGAAACAAAAGGATAGAGCAAAAACGGGTGTCGGTGTCACTAAAAAATTCAGGGGCATAACAAAGTCATGGGGGACCATATGGGGGACCACACCATAAAACAATAATAATAATAACCCACCTGTCCGCACCTACAAATATCACCTACTACGCATCAGACTATAAATACCCCCGCACTCAGAGTCAGAGGGGGAAGGTTGCCCTATCTTCCTCTTTAGCAAATCACACTCAGCAACCCTATCTTCCTCTTTAGCAAATCGCACTCAGCAATCTGAAAACACCACCAATTAATTATTTCAAAACAAAACAATTCCAAACAACATACACCAAATAGCCCATAAAAAATTAGGGGATCTTAAATATCGATGGAGGGCAACAAAAGAGGAGTATAGCCCGCCGAGCAGCCGCTGGAATACACGAGAATATCCGGGAGGGCTTTACTTACCCGACCCCGACGATATCATGGAACGCGAAGTTCACGAGAAAATCGGAACTACGTAACTCGAAAATCGAAATAGGGGCTCACTATCCGGATTGACAAGTAAAGCAATAAATTGAAAGGGTCCCTTTGCAAAAAGACGTATGATCACTCCGGACTAGAAGCGGATCGATCTGTTTTCTCGTCTCAAAGTAAACACCAACCGTGTTACAAAAGCTAAGGTACATTTAATAATATTACGAAGACAGCAAAAATAAGAGCCAAAAACACGAAAGCACTAGCAAAAATTTAAAGCCAATAGTTCACTTACAAATTTATTCGTTACCTCCCATAGTTCGGGAGCCAAAACAAAAACAAAAACCTACAACTATAATATTTGTCTCCCCACATTCCGGGAACCAAACACCAAAAAATTCATCCCTACAAATTTACAACAACTAAAACAAATACATTTCGACGGATCTACCAGTCATATTAAGGAAGACATATGCTTTAGTTATCCCCGTCGTCGGAATCATCTTCGGGGTTATCTTCGTCGTCAGAATCATCCTGGGGAAGGGGTATGTCGGCCGGCCAGTTATTTCTATCCCAGACATAACGAAGACGGCGGGTCGGTAGAGTTTGCAGCTTTTTCGGCTCACTAACCTCCAGGCCATCGGAATCGAATAACCGATCAGTATCCACATCCCAAACAAACCCCGGGAGCACTTGCTGTTGGTGTTCACCTCGTTCCATATCGACACGCCCGAAACCCAAGTCCTCGGGAAGGAAGGGAAAAGCCCTACTCAGGTCACGTAATACATCATAAACAACGGACCTAAGCATCCCGATACAGCTAGTCACAGCGGCCGTCTTGAAGGCATGACTCCCTAAAAATCTCGAGACCGCTTGAGAGGGGGCTTCCTTGAGCTCCTTTTCTAGCCTTTTCGATTTTTCCTCAAAAAAGGCGCCCCGGGCATTCGCGGTGTCCAGCTTCGACTCCAAGGCGCTCACCTTCTGTAACAGGTCCGCATTACGTGCCGCGGAATCCGAGAAGGCCCGAGCAGCAATAGCCTCTGAGGCCACGAGGTCTTCTTTCTCTTCCTCCAACTTTACCAGGTTGGCACGAGAGGTGCTCAACTCGGTCCTTAATTGCCTCGCCTCATCCCTTGCTTCTTCCCTCACGGTTCTCAACTTCCCCAGGAGACTATTTTTCTGACCCTCCATCTCCCGCAACTGACCCTTCAACGTTTCAATTTCCTCCGCAGCAGCGCTCTTCTCTAGCTCGAGACGCGTCAACTCGGATACGTCTTCCATAGAAGGGATTTCTTTCCCTTTATGCTTTCGCATATAATCACCACATTGAACAACAGTTGCGCACGCTTGAAGAAAATAGGCTGCTAATTCTTCCCCGCCTTTCTCGGCTCGTCTCTTTACCTTCTTCTTCAAAAAAGGGGGAGTTATGGCTCGCAGGGCCTCAAAAGCAAAACGCCCGAACCCGGGGGGTTTCTCCTCAGCACTCAAAACCTCTGAACTTCCGGGCAGTAACAACACACAACTGTCCGGATGATCGGCGGGATAGCCTTGTTTCCAAAGCCTCCCACGAGCTTTCGATGCAGAGGATTTCTCGCTCTCACTTCTTTCTCGGGCCGGACCCTTCATCTTACGATCAACCCGATCAGGCGACTTGTCCACTGACTCAATCGTCCCGGGTGGTCTCACAATGGCAGCCGCGGCATGAGCCGAACCCATTACGCTAGGGCCGGAGGAACGAGGGGGAGTGTCCCCAACAAGAACATTCTCGACCGAGAGTTCAGTTTCAACAGGAGCCTCGGGCTCGGCGGCACCCGCGGAGAGCACAGGCATAGTACCAGCACCAACCTCTTCCGGTAAAGCCGTCATCACGACGGCTTGGGACGGGGCCAGCGCGGTAACACCCCCGTCATCACATCCAGCAGAAACCGACACGGCCTTATTGCCCGATTTCTTTCTCCTCTTCGGGCTTCGGCCAAGGGGGCTTTACCGCTTACAACGGCATCGGCTTTTCTTTTCTGAAGAGCATCCCCGGTCACGGCCACCTTCCGGGAAGCACGTCGCTCCCTGGTAATCAAATCAGAGCCACCACCTATTGTAGACTTGCCCTTTCCCGGGGGAGGTACGTCCGCGGGACCAGCGGCGGAATCAGCCGCATCATCATCTAAGGGATCAAGTTCTCCCGTCCTCAGCGACCTAGCCCGAACGTTGGTGGAATTGAACGCGAGATGCATGGTCCCGACACCTGTAAAACAAAAAAAAAAAAAACAAAAAAAATAGGACCAGACAAATTTAGCAACAAAGGAATCCCCAAACCCGAAAAGAAATGCAGTACGATAAAGATATAAAGAAACTAACGCGAAATTAGGCTCTCGATTTTTTCAATAGCCACCACATCTACATCGGTCTTCGTCTCGGTAAACGAAGGGATCCCTTCCTTCACCAGGGATCTCCAGGTTTCAGAAATCGAGGACAAAGAAGGAATAATTTTGAAGTTTGGCAAATATACCCAGCCTTCATTCCAATACTCTACTTTGCTGAGAGGCTGATTTTTCCCGTTCTCCGGAGTAAAAATCTCCAAATTTTTCGCCATCTTCTTCTTAAAGGAATAGAAGTCTGACGTCACGGCAAGGGAGAAGTAATGAAGCAAAAGAGGTACGCTCGGCCCGAAACCTCTTAATTCTTCGAACTCAGTAAACAAGCGTTCGAAACTTGTAATATAGCACCACGACGCAGGAGATAACTGCGCCGGGGGTGCCTTCAGATAGTCCAACAATTTTATTTGAAAATCCGTAAGGGGCAGCCGGAAGCCGCACGAAGGCATCCGGTGATATATACACATACCCTTGGCAGAGTCATGAGCACGGCAATCAATGGTCGGAGGAACGAGACGGAAGACGTCCGAAGTATAAAATTGTCTAGACACCGACCGGATCAGTTCTCTCGGAAACTTTGCCAAGAGCCATGTTGGGTCGGTACACAAATTTAATCTCGGGACTATACCGGCTACTTTGGGAAATGCCGTAATAGAGTCATCATGAGGACGGTACTGTGCCTTTTTGTTCGGTCGATTACCCTTTTTAGGACCCTGGGAAATGGGGTTCGAAGCCCCTTTTGAACAACCCGGGCCTTCACTATCAAAGACCTCATGACTACTCGAGGAACCTAAATCCCCGGTATCCTGTTCACCCGGATGGATCCCCTCACTGATATTCTGATCCATAGCCGTGTTCGGGCCCGAGGCCTGAGTACCCATGGTTTCCTGAGGATATTCCGAAATAAGGGAACTCCCGGGAACTATCATGGCAAGAGGATCGGCAAGGGTATCTCCGAAAATATCTTGTTGGCTAGTCATAACGTCGGTCAGCAGATTACCTAAGGATTCCTATAAATTCGTAAAAACGACGGATTAAACATACTCTTGGCCAAGGATACCATACCGGAAGATCATCAGGGCCTGGAAAACTAAACTAACCCGACAGGATTGGTCGGACTTAATAGCTAAAAACAACACTGGACTTTGCGAAATATAATAACCAGGATAAAAACTTACCTTCCGAGGAAATGGAAACACCGGACAGAAGTTAAAACGCTAAAACACCTCGACAAACTACGCCAGAAACAGGAGATCACCGACAACAGTGCGCGAAAATGACGGGTTTTACAGGACGCGGTGAAAAAACAAAGACTATATATAGGCACCCGTAAAAGGAAGTAAAATCATAACACGCGGAACCGACTTATGCACAGGGTATACGTGGCACAGCCTGCAGCGCCAAAAACCAAAACCCGTAAGAGGAAGTACAAAGTCGGGTCATTAAAAAATGCGACGGATTTCGAAACGACGCCATAAAAACAAATGCACCGACTCAAAACACAAAGATATATATATTTATATACATGCTTCATCCTGTGGAGACCCTCGGAGGAAACTTGGTCCGTATACCTCTATAAAAGGCATGGTGTAAAGCACCTTATAAAAAAAAACCCTTCCAAACACTAAGAGCCATGAAACCCATGGCAACCTCATCTAAGGGCGCTGAAGCTCCCAAACCACGAACTAAGACCTCCATCGGAATACTGAAACACCAAGCACAGCACCTTTTCGCACACTTCCCGCCCGAAGATGTTGCTAACTTCTTGGAAGGCCGCAATCCGGAGCTCCATACACTCCTCGATCACATGATAAACGGTTTCCCGAAAGAGGAATACGAGCAAGAAAATAACGAGATCCAACAAGGTACACAGGGACCTCAGGGGTCACCAGTGGCACGCACCTTCTGCTCTCAGTGTAGACAACCGGGTAACCAAGCAGCCATGTTCATCTGCAACGATTGCAAAGAGGTGTTTCATCCAATATGCATCCGCGATTGTTCACCGGTGGCACACGAAGATCCGCGATACAAGTATTACGTATGTCCTCCCTGCGCGAAAGACAGGGCACGAAATAAAAGGACATGCTCAACCTGCGCAAGGGATCGCACAAAACACAGGGAAGTATGCCCAACATGCGGAAAAAGCAGGGCCAGAAACATCACAAAATAACAGATACAGAAAGCATCGCTGTCTGGCTTCCGGAAGACCTCATAGCAACAATCCCTCCGTTTGTTTTCAAAAGCTTGTACCAGGAAAACCTTTTTATTTTCTATGTTCAGTAGTTCATTAAAAAAAAAAAAAAAAAAAAAATATATATATATATGTTTATTTCTACCTTCCTATTTATTTCTGCGAAGAATCCGAGAAGTACAACTCGTTAAAACAACATTTGAATCCGAGAAGTACAACTCGTTAAAACAACATTTGAATCCGAGAAGTACAACTCGTTAAAACAGCATTTGAATCCGAGAAGTACAACTCGTTAAAACAGCATTTGAATCCGAGAAGTACAACTCGTTAAAACAGCATTTGAATCCGAGAAGTACAACTCGTTAAAACAACATTTGAATCCGAGAAGTACAACTCGTTAAAACAGCATTTGAATCTGAGAAGTACAACTCGTTAAAACAGCATTTGAATCCGAGAAGTACAACTCGTTAAAACAGCATTTGAATCCGAGAAGTACAACTCGTTAAAACAACATTTGAATCCGAGAAGTACAACTCGTTAAAACAACACTTGAATCCGAGAAGTACAACTCGTTAAAACAACACTTAAAACCGAGAAAGTACAGCTCACACCAAAGTCGGAGACATACCACCCGTCAGGGTAACACAAATGCCCGAGAAATATAATTTATCCAAAGTAGCCCTGTGATCTGGAAAGAAACCATAAAACCCGTAAATTAATGGTTAGCCTGAACCCGTATGCTTTAACCAAACATCCATACCCTTGTAATGATTCAGTACCACAACCCGAGACATCATCGCCCGGACGTCCGGATCATACGTCCGGAATCATAGGAGCACCTATGAAAAAGAGAGCATCCTACAAAATATATACTATATGGTCAAGTCAAAACTGACAAAAGCTGGAAAAATCTGCAACAGGCGCTGCTGCGTCCCTCCGTTACATATATCAGGGGCCCACCAAATTGAATATAACACGATAAATACCCCCTCTATAAATACCTGGGTATGGTTTTCTCCTAACAACACACGTTTCATTTTTCCGACCAAAATTCTTAACAACTCACGCCATGCCTTTTCCACGAACCAAACGATTAGCTAACAAAAATAAACAACCCGTAGGTAACCCGGGGGGTTCCAGTGCACCACCACAAGATAACCATCCGTATGCCCCCCCCGGAATGCCGCGCCGCCTATCCCCAGAAGATAGGATTATATTGGAAAAAATCTTTCCTAATTCATTAGACTTTATGCTTCAAAATGAAAATACCTGCCTCGGAGAGCTCATCGATAATGCCCTGCGAATTAATCGATGGGCGGGCACGAATGACCAAACCATTCGCGATGACATCGATTGGGAGGAGCTCGAACGTAGCAGCTCTGATGAGGCCGAAATTGCAAAGGCGATCCCAAAACCCAGATTATCCGACTGTTACGGAGTCCCACTTGCCGTCTGTTTCGTCTGCCGCACAACAGACGCGAGTACTCGCTTAACTACATGCGAGACCTGTGGTAAAAAGGCACATACTGCATGCTTACCCTGGACCGCTCTGCAGGATCCTTGCGGATCAGGACATGCCCACTGGCAATGTCCGGACCACGCCCTACTCCCCCGGATTGAGGGCTAAGGCAACGCCCCCCGTGCCACCCGCTTCTAGCCTCCCCAATATCACTCAGAAACGACACCACACCCGGTGTTGTTTTTCTCAACATAAGAGCCGCAATATGAGAACCCTTCTTTTTGACCAACGGCCACGATAGGGGCTGTTATTACTCTAGATTATTTGTATTAAGGGCCAAAAATCATCCTCGGGAGTTAGAAAATATGTACTAAAAAAAAATGGGGAAGAAAGTTTCTTTTCGTTTTTTTTTTTCTTTTCTTCTTCTTCACTGCTTCCGGATGTTACCCTCCTATGAGTACTTAAAATATATGATAAACGTTACTATAGAATATATGCGTTCTTTGTTATTTTTCTTGAACAACAAATTCTTATTTCGCGTTACGGAACATTCACACGCCGGGACCTCCCAACACACTACCATCCGAAGCAAAACTCCAAGCTCAAATTTAATGAACACCACTCCCAATACCGCCAGAATAACTTCCCAACGACGCTTTGAAAACACAAATCATCAAAACAGACGTTAATTCGCGCGCCAGCCATAAATACGATAAAACCGGCAATATTCAGAACCTGCTCCAAGAAATCTCCTATAAATAACCCAACCCCACGAAAACCAATCAAGTCGTCCTTTCTCCTCCATCAGTAATTTCCAAAAAACAAAAAAACCCATCATTTCACCATGCCCCCCAGACGCAGTTCTGACAAAAGCAAACGAACTATCCCCTCGGAAGGACGTACCAGCCACCCAAGGCTCACAAATGGCCCCGGTCGAATCTTAACCCCTTCCGAGAAATCAACATTACAGAAACACTTTTCCGACGACAAGATAGAATGGATGCTTTCCAACGAAGATTCTTCTGTTCGACAGATGATTGACCAAACCTTAGCAAACCCAACCATCACATACCGCACATGCAGCGACTGCTACGAAGTAGACACCAAGGAAGGAATGGCTAAGTGTCGGGTGTGCTATGAATGGTTTCACCCGCAGTGTCAAGGAAAACAGCCCCGCCAAGGCAGAAATGACCCCAACTTCTTTTTCTGGACATGCCTTAGCCACCAACGCGAATATCGCCCCCCGAGAAAGACAAAAGCGGCCCTCACAGCAGACGCACATTTCGAAGATAGCGATCGCGAAGTCATCGCCTAAAAAAAAAAAAAAAAAAAAAAAAGAGAGAGAGAGAAGAAAAATAGGAAGACGGACAAAAACAAATACAAGAGCCTCCATTAATTGATAAATTTTGTTTATGAAAACTATTGCTTAAAATTATTATGGAAGCTATCTAAATATATGAATGAATAAATTATTAACGTTTCCTTGTTTCTTTTTTGTCGAAAAAATCAATAAACAACGAGTTGCCAGTAGAACTCGGGGGCTAACTTCACGAAGTCCACCCAAATCCGTCAAAAATTCCAAATCAGAATCCGCCGCATAAATTATTAAGGTCAGCACCGAGGCAAACGAATAAAAACTCGGGGGCTCACGCGTCGCAACCAAACCTGGGTGTACTCAAAACTCAAGAACCAAAATCTCCCAGAAAGGAGGTCCTACAAATTAAATTAACAAAAGACAAAAATACTCCGAAAGTAAAGTATTAAAACAAAAACTGCCAGCTTTTCAGGAAATAAACAAATGTCGAAACCGAAAAAATCAATATGATATATTTCGGTTTCGGGGGCTAATGATAAGGCCATAAGTAAAAGCCTCAAAAAGCCCTCCCAAAAGCCCACTTAAGTAAAAAGCCCAATAAAAGATGCGTTCAGCCTGCTAACTTCATTCAAAAAAAGGCCAGCAATAAAAACCCAGTCGGTTGTCCGGGACCAAAGAGAAATTCCGAAACCGGCTAACCGACAGGAAGGCCTATAAATACGGAGGAAAATCTCTGGAATGGGGGACCGGAAAAAAGAGAAAAAGGACCTACGAAAAGATAGAGAGAAGGATACAGAAAATCCAGAGAATTAAGAGTCAAAGGCCTAATTAAGAAGAAAGGATTACCGCGTTCTGATCGGGCATAACTTAGGACGTATCACATCCTTTACTAAGTATGATGAATTCCCTCAATGGAGTGCCTCGGCGACCTCGACTGCTACCTGCTTTATCTCTTGCACACTGGAGAAGGAAGGAGGGATTCTGATCAGCCATGCTGAGTCAGCAAAATTTAGGCAAGCAGAGTGGCCCCGCAGCACCATCAGCAGTCCGGAAAGTACCGAGTCAGATTCTTGATTTATTATTGGGGTTTCTGACCTCACAGACCCACTGGTTCAAGGTACCTCTGCGCCGAACTCCTCTTTAGACCAGATGCCTTGTTTCTTTAAAATTTGGTGCGTCCTGACAGCTTCTTCGGAGGCGCCGACCATACAGTCATGTTGTCCGAATGGCTGCTAGAAGAGGATACCATTTGAGAATTGAAAGAGTGAATTAATAGAGCAGAGTTGGAGAGTATGAGTAGAGTTTGGACTTTTAAGAGTGAGCTCTTAAAATTTTTGAAGTGAATGGAAGAAGGTTTTTATGGGTTGTGGGAAGCAAAGGGACTTAGGGAGTCGCAATGCTGGATTAGAGAAATTAGGCAGCGTTAAGCTATCTCTGTACGAGAAAACAGCTGGGGACGGGAAAGTGATATTTTTTTTATTCTGATCTGCTTATTGTTTCTTTTAGGTCCGGAGAATTGCTCTCAATTTCAACATTTCAGCGGAGGAGGCGTTGGTTTATAATTGCTGGTCTGTGGCTGTCCCGATGCTGTTGAGCTTTTCTTTATTTTGACAATCGTTTCGTTTTTATTACACTGAAGATTGTGTAACCCGTCTGGTCTGCTCAATTTTTAAAATTCGAGTGCATCTTCAAATCAGTGTTTTAAATATGATATGATGTATGTACTATTTATGTAGTTTGTATATTATTATTTTTTGTAATAATTTATATGACATAAAATTGTGCGTATATATGGTTTTAAAAAAAAAATTATATCATTACATAATTTAATAGTACGTAGAGTAAAGACAAACTATACTATAAATAAAAAAAGACAATAGAGAAATATACCATTACATAATTTAATAGTACGCTGAGTAAACACAAACTATACTATAAATAAAGAAAGACAATAGAGAAAACACAAATTATAATATAACTGGTGAAAACTAATTAAAGAGTTAACCGCTTTCAATTAATAAAAGTTTGAATCTGCCAATTAAGAATTGCCTTCTAACAATGTTGACGCAAGTCGTACAATTTTTTTTTTCCAAAAGTGAAGATTTCATTTTTCCTGTAAAATTGGATTGGTTATTCTAAATGATATTTTAATTCAGCTCTTATTTTTTAAGTCTTTGTTTTCAGAAATAATTATACTTCTATATTTATTTTTACCAGCAAAGAAAAGAAAGACAGTTTCGGAACTAAAAAAAAAATACTATTGAATGAATACTGTGGTATATACTATACATGTATTCTTGCAGAACCATAATACAATTGGAAAAATTAATCATTTTGTTGCACCAGCAAGGAAGAGAAGGGCAGATGCGGAGTCCGGAGTCCCTGTCTACTGGAGAGTAGTAACCAAAATCTGAACTGCCCCTTTTATGCAAACGTGTGGCTGGGAATGGTAGCCCGGCTTCTGATAGTGTTGACAGCGGGCCCTCAGGTCGCACACATGCTCAGAAAAGGGTTAGCGCCCCAATTGCTAAGTCACCACAGACAAATAATACATAAATAGAAAAATATCTAGTACCAGGAGATTAGGTGGCATTAATCAGGTAGCTTCCCCCGCCAAGTGTTTCTCAGATACCACGGATCTCATAGCCGCAAGTCGCAACACAACACTTCACTATCAGATACAGCCTTTGTTGGAAAGCATAAAAGTAAAAGTCAGTAACATGTTTATATATTTTTCTTCTTCATGTAATTGTAAATCTAGTACCCGAACAAGAACGTATACATCAGATAAGACTTTTAAGGTTTCCAGCAATCAATCGTTTATATACATTAGTCTTACAGTGATTTGAAAAACAATACTTACATCACATTCCTCAAATGGAACCAACTATTCACTACTCGAGTTTAAAATAACAAGCAAACGAATAGAAGGATCACAGAGTTAAAACAGAGCAGGTTGAAATATCTCTCCAAACTAATAAAAAAATGTTCCTAAACCTTCGTCAATTCCACAGAGACACGGCCCCACCCAATTCATTATCATCATCCAAATTGCTAAACCACTCAATAGGAGGCTCCATCATCAGGCCCTCGGCCAAACTCGCATAGTACAGTCCCAAATTTATCTCTCCATTTCCATCCCAATTAAATTCCATTTGATCATAGGCAACCGAATTGATGGTAGATTCAGCCATTAGTGACAAAGCCACTTCCTTTTCCTCTACCATCTCAACCCATGATGTAGAAACAGAGACATTCTTTGCTAAGTATGATGAATTCCTTGAATGGAGCGCCTCGGCAACCTCGACTGCTACCTGCTTCATCTCTTGCACACTGGAGAAAGAAGGAGGGATTTTGATAAGCCATGCTGAGTCGGCAAAATTAAGGCAACCAGAGCGGCCGCGCAGCGCCATCACTGCCACGTCATGCGCCCGAGCCGCCATCTCAGCAGTCGGAAAAGTACCGAGCCAGATTCTTGATTTATTATTGGGGTTTCTGACCTCGCAGACCCAGCGGTTCAAGGTACCTCTGCGACGAACTCCTCTGTAGACGGGATGCCTAGTTTCTTTGAACTTGGTGCGTCCTGACGGCTTCTTGGGAGGCGCTGACCATACGGTCATATAGTCTGGTTCCTTGCTAGAAATGGAATACATTTGAGTATTGCAAGAGCGAATTAATAGAGCTGAGTAGGAGAGTATGAGAGGAGTTTAGAGTTACAACTGTAAACTGATGTTGGTGTTTTGAGTTTGTAAGTGAATGGAAGACGGTATTTATGGGTTGTGGGAGCAGATGGCAGGGAGTCGCAACGCGGGACTACAGAAATAAAGGCAGCGTCCATCTCGGTGCGAGAAACAGCTGGCCATGGGAAAGAAATTCGTATCCTCTGAGATATCTCAATCTTTGCGCGACTTTATGGAAAATCGCAACCATTCAAATAAGTTATGCACGACTCTCAAAGGACAAATAATACTGGCCCTGCTCTATCCCCAAATAAGCACCGGACACGTCGGTCATGCAAAAGTTGAGTTATCTCAGAGGATACGCACTCATGGGAAAGTGACTGGAATGGTGGAATCTAGATATTTGTTTTTATTTTGACTTATCGACTGGTTCTCTTATTAAACAAACGAACAGTTACATATATACTTTTAAAATCGTACATATTTTATTTTCTAAATTTTAATATAACAAATTTGCACTTCTAAATTATAATAACTGACATTTCAATTCTTCATACATTTTATTAGCTCTTAATTCATCATCTTTTTAAGGTCGTAATTCTCATTTTTTTTTCTTTATATAAAATGCAAAATTTAATACATTTACTCACTACACATTAAACATATCACATTATTATTAGATAAATCAAACATCGTCAATCATGTTTGTCGCGTATAAAATCACACAAACTTATTTGTTTTTTGTTGTAACAAAAATTATTTATCATAAATACCATTATTAAAACTAAACATAACCAATAATATATTTAAAAATTAGATTATAGAGCATGGTTCAAATGCCACGTCTTTCATGTCTTAATCGTGTTTCACATTCTTATCTCTATTTTCAATATCCAAGCAGTCAATCCAAGCCACTCAACATGATTTCCATATTAAAATGTGTTTGGAGATCAAATTTTATGTTATTTTGAAACTATTTTACAATTATTTTAGATAGGTACAAAATCAATGTTTGTTTATAGTTTAGAATTTTCTAAAAAACAATGATGTTGTATATATTTAATAAAATAGTAAAACAAACTAAAAAATATATACAATTTGGTCTCCAAACACATTTTATTATGGAGATCATATTGAGTAGTTCATATCGACTATTTGAATTTTAAAAATAAAAATAAGAATATGAAACACAAATAAAGTAAGGAAGACGAGATATTTGAACCCTATTCCATATTATATCACAACAATTCGACAAATAAAACATTATCTTGCATAAACAATTCATATTGGAATCCATTGCATGATTTCAGCTTCTTACTCCGATTTGCTTTTGGATAGAGTACATAGTCTTGAAATTTGTTGAATAACAAAAATTATAAATATATATACGGAATAAGAGAAAAAGGAGGAAATTGATCAACAATTTATAAATTACATGTTTATATATACCTTCGAAAATATAAAACTGGATTAATCGTTTTTTTATTGGATAACCATGTGAGTTATTTTAAATCAGGAAGATAAATATGTTATTCAAGATTTTAGAAGAAAACAAATACATAATTGTAGATTTTAGAAGAAAATGTATAATTTTATTGTATTACAAGGATATGTCTAAAATTTAGAAAATAGAAACAATTTGATTCTTTCTTCTTCTGTTTTTTTATCATTCTTGATGCGGGGTCCGGACCGTTGCTCTCTCTTTCAGTATCAATTCAGGAGCGTTGTTTTTTTACTTTTCATTGTCCTGAATCTTGACCGTCGTTCCGTTTGAACTACTAATGGTCTGACGCACTTATACACATACATTTTTCTTCTTGTAATTGTAAATCTAGTACCGGAACAGAATTCATAGATCAGAATATGACTTTAGCTTTCTAGTAATCTATCGGTTTATATACAAACAAACGAATAAAAATATCAACATTTCCGTTTCCCTAATAAAATTGGAATTCCTTTATGCTCTGTTCTAACTTCTAAGTAGGCATTAAGTTAAAACAGAGCATGTTGAAATGTCTCTCAAAACTACTAAAA
Organism: Carex kokanica; assembly: GCA_025461125.1. Taxonomy (NCBI): domain Eukaryota; kingdom Viridiplantae; phylum Streptophyta; class Magnoliopsida; order Poales; family Cyperaceae; genus Carex; species Carex kokanica. Next base: position 2,691,682 of record JAJGRX010000142.1, on the reverse strand, counting down.
GATGTTCCTAAAGCTTCCTCAATTCCACAGAGACACGGCCCCACCCCATTCATTATTATCATCATACAAATTGTTGAACCACTCAACGGGAGGTTCCATCATCAGCCCCTCGGCCAAGCTCGCATAGTACAGTCCCAAATTCATATCTCCATTTCCATTCCAATTAAATTGCAATTGATCATAGGCAACCGAATTGATAGTAGATTCAGGCATCCGTGACGAAGCTACCTCCTTCTCCTCTACCATCTCAGATGATGTGGAAACAGAGACATTCTCGGACGAGTATGATGATTCCCTTGAATTTGAATGGAGCGCCTCAGCGACCTCAACTGCTGCCTTCTTCATCTCTTGCACACTGGAGAAGGAAGGAGGGATGCTGATCAGCCATGCTGAGTTGGCAAAATTTAGGCAAGCAGAGCGGCCCTGCAGTGCCATCACTGCAACGTCATGTGCCCGAGCCGCCATTTCAGCAGTCTGGAAAGTTCCGACCCAAATTCTTGATTTATTATTGGGGTTTCTGACCTCGCAGACCCACCGGTTCAAGGTACCTCTGCGACGAACTCCTCTGTAGACCGGATGCCTTGTTTCTTTAAACTTGGTACGTCCTGACGGTTTCTTTGGAGGGGCCGACCATATGGTCATGTAGTGTGATGCGTTGCTAGAAGAGGATTCCATTTGGCAATTGAAAGAGTGAATTAGTAGAACGGAGTAGGAGAGTATGAGTAGAGTCTATAGAGTGTGAGCTGTGGGTGCCTTAAATTTGGAAGTGAATGGAAGGTATTTATAGGTTGTGGGGAGCAGGGGAAGGGAGTCGCAACGCGGTCAGAGGTAAAGGCAGCGTTAAGTTATCGCAGCTGGAATGGGAAAGTGACCTGAAGTGAAGTGAATATAGATATTTGTGTTTTTTTTTGCCGTTCAGATATTTGTTTGTTGTTTGTCTCATCTCTATCTATGACTCTTATCCTATGGTGACCTGTGCGGAGGTCAGGAGTGTCGCTTTCAGTGTCCCAACAATTCTGCGGAAAGAGAGTTTCTGCTTACCGTTTCTTGGTTTGAGTTTTTTGAGTTTTGACCGTGGTTTCGTTTTAACTACCTTGTCACTGAGTACAGCCGTAAAAATGTGCCATGTCGTGATTTTGATCTCGTGCTGTGCCGTAATCAAGTGAACAGTTACACGTGTTGTGTCATGCTGTGACCAAAATATCGAAGGTAGTCACGGCACGCAAATGATTACAGCACGCGAGTCACATCGTGTCTAAATGTGACGTGCCCAAATATAACTGGTTACGTTTAACTATTCTTTCATAATTTAGGTTAATTTATTCAAAATTACTATTTGATTAAGAACTAACAGTCCTAATTACACATAATTCGCGTGACTATGTGCCGTGCCGCGATCAGATATTTCGCATGAACTGTGCTGTGTCATATTTTTAAAGAATAACTACGACACGCAACAAGCGAGTCACGGCACGTAACAGTCACACGTGTCGTGCTGTTCCGTGCCGTAATCATGTCGTTCCATAACGGAGCTGGTCCACCGTACCATTTTTCCCACTCTTTCACTGAGTGATGATACGATACACTCATAGTACGATCGTCTTGTGCTCAATTGTTGAAATCACTGTGGGTTTGTATCATCAAAATAAAAATAGTGTTATTATAATCAATGTTTTAATCTAATGTCAAGTTAAAATGAGTGGGATGTGTTGATTCACAAATTAGAATAGTTCGCGAACCAATTTCGAACGAACTGTACATTATAGTTTGAATTCGGTTTCGACTAAGATTCGAATCGAACTTGTTTCGTTCGTTTCACAATGAATTTCAATAAATTTCAATGAATTTCAATGAAGCGAGTTAATTGTGAATTTTTTTTTAAAATCGAACTAAATTAAATCACGAACTACAATTTTTTTTTTTTACCGGTCCTGACTCTCTCTGTCCCCAGGATAATATCTGTTGGAGTTACAGCGTATGCCAAGTCCTGCTGAGATTCGTGCAGCAACTTTTTCTCATTAGGCCCTGATAAGTCACCGGGTCCGACCGAATAACAGCAAGATGTGTACAGACATACTGTGATCTATTTGAAAAAGTGATAGTTACTGAGGTACTAGCTTTCTTTACTACTTCCTCCACGAAGCCTTCTTGCCTCTTCCCACATTGGTACTAGTTCCAAAAGTTCAAAGCTCGGTTACTGTAACTGATTATAGGCCTATTAGTGTTTGTAACGTACTTCACAAGATTATTTTCAAAATTCTCTCAACTCGGTTAAAGCCTCTCTTACCTACCCTCATTAGTAACACTCAATTTGCGTTTTTAGAGGGCAGGGAGATCTCCGACAATGTTATTTTACTTGGGAAGATCATTCACACCTTTTCACAAAATTCCTTCAAAATTCCGGCTTTTTGTTGGAAATCAGACCTGTCAAAGGCATTCGATAGAATGGCCTGGGTTTTTCTCTCTAGGGTCCTTGTTGTATATGGGTTTCTAGGTCCGTTTATTGGCTGGGTCATGTTCTGTGTTTCATGACCGCAATTCACAATTCCTGTGATGGTTTTAAAAACCCGCAAAGAGTCCTTTGAGACATTATCATCTCCTTTGTTGTTTATTTCGGGCATGAAGTTCTTGGTCACATGTTTCGTTTTCAGTTGCTCATGGGGAATATTCGGGGTCTACAGTTTATACTTTATATACAAACAAACGTACAAACGAATTAAAAGATCAACATTTCCGTTTCCCTAATAAAAATGGAATTGCTTTGTGCCCTGTTTTAAGTGGGCATGCATCAAGTTAAAACAGAGCATGTTGAAATGTCTCTCAAAATGTCCCTAAACCTTCCTCAATTCCACAGAGACACGGCCCCACCCCATTCATTATCATCATACAAATTGTTGAACAACTCAACGGGAGGTTCCATCATCAGCCCCTCGGCCAAGCTCGCATAGTACAGTCCCAAATTCATATCTCCATTTCCATTCCAATTAAATTGCAATTGATCATAGGCAACCGAATTGATGGTAGATTCAGGCATCTGTGACGAAGCTACCTCCTTCTCCTCTACCATCTCAGATGATGTGGAAACAGAGACATTCTCGGACGAATATGACGATTCCCTTGAATTTGAATGGAGCGCCTCAGCGACCTCAATTGCTGCCTTCTTCATCTCTTGCACACTGGAGAAGGAAGGAGGGATGCTGATCAGCCATGCTGAGTTGGCAAAATTTAGGCAAGCAGAGCGGCCCTGCAGTGCCATCACTGCAACGTCATGTGCCCGAGCCGCCATTTCAGCAGTCTGGAAAGTTCCGAGCCAAATTCTTGATTTATTATTGGGGTTTCTGACCTCGCAGACCCACCGGTTCAAGGTACCTCTGCGACGAACTCCTCTGTAGACCGGATGCCTTGTTTCTTTAAACTTGGTACGTCCTGACGGTTTCTTGGGAGGCGCCGACCATATGGTCGTGTAGTCTGATTCGCTGCTAGAAGACGATTCCATTTGGCAATTGTAAGAGTGAATTAATAGAGCAGAGGAGGTGAGTATGAGCAGAGTCTAGAGTGTAAGCTGTTGGTGCTTTAAATTTGTAAGTGAATGGAAGAAGGTATTTATATGTTTGGGGAGCAGAGGAAAGGGAGTCACAACGCGGATTAGAAATTAAAAGCAGCGTTAAGTTACTGTGCGAGAAACAGCTGGGATGTGAAAGTGACTGGAATATAGATATTTGTTTGTTCTCTCATCTTATCCTATGGTGACCCGTGCGGAGGTCACGAGTGTCGCTTTAAATCAACAACTCTGCGGAAGGGGCGTTGGTTTATAGCTGCTGGCCTGCGGCTGTCAGCGCTTTACTTCCTCAGCGGCTGCCTGCTGCTTACCTTGTTCTTGGTTTTGACCTTAGTTTCGTTTGAACTAATAATCATACTGATGATACGATGCACTCACGCTAAGACAGTAAGACCGTCCGTCTACTCAATTGTTGAAATCAGCGTGCGTTTGGTATTCTAATCTCAAGTTAAAAGGGGTTAGATCGTGTCAATCTGTGATTCGAAAAGTCATCTGCGAGTCAGGTTTATTCTAGATTCGAGGTCGGGCCGAATTGGATTTGGTCTGACCCATTTTAGAAAAGTAATCAAATATCCTTGATCCGACTGTCTATAGTTTTGATATTAATAGATATTTAATTTGTGTCGTTTAATTTACTCACGAGTTTAGATGAGCTGCTTTAATTATCTAAAAAACCAAAATATAATATAAGTTATATCTATTAAGACCCAAAAGAGGATTTTTTTTTATTTTGATTACTTAACAATCGTGAAGAATTAATGATTGAATGATTATAAAAATTAGAAAAAGAATTAACAGTTTGGCAAACATTATGTAACTTAACAATTTTCAGTCTTCAAGTACCAATGAATTCGAACAATTAATTTTTCAAATTGTTTGATTGAGAATCAATCAATTTTCATATTTAAATATATCACACTATAATCAATAATTATTCAATACAGGTGGCTAACATTGAAGGAGATATTAATATGTTGTTTTGTTATAGCGGGAAAAGCGATAGAGACGGGGAAAGAAATTGGGACCAAGTGAAAACAAAGGAAAGGAGGAATGCAAATATGGGGGCTTGTTGGCTGGTTTTGGAATTTTCTACTCTTTCCACATGTAGCAAGTTGACGCACGTCTGTGTTTTTAAACTGAATTTGGTATGAAAACTGCTGGATTATTACGTCAACGCTCACCCCATTTGTCATTTGCCGAGATTTTTAATAATATCCAAAATTAATTATAAAATATTAATTACATCCAGCTTAGCTGATTTTTTTTTTAAATGTCCAAATCGGTCAAAAAATAACCGGTTGGATTGAAATATTTATTAGATTTTTTTTTGATGTATCATTAACATAATTATACTAAAATGCGATAAATTACTTGAATTATGTTAAATTACACTAACTTACGCTAAATTGCACTAAGAGAGACGATATCTTCACTGAGAAGACGAAAAACAATGACGAAACTTCAAACAGCCATAAAACGGCGCTCGAGTGTCCAATTTCAGCAAATGATCACTTTTCGAAAAGTTTGTGAAAATATGCATGCAACGATGATTGCTTTGCCACTTTTTGAAATTCAGAATTGCCTACAAATAAAGGGAAGAGCCTCAAAACTTGAGTTGAAGTTTCCGATAAATATTTTCATTTATATTTTTCGATCTAAGTAGTTCAATAAATTGGTTATATAATGAACTTGTAGAATACCAATTTTTACTATTTTTGGAATTTTTTTTACTATTTTTTATGATTTATGAAAGACGGCACAAAATCGGCATAATTTAGCGTATTTTAGTATAATTAGCGTAATTAGCGTAATGTAACGTAATTTAGCGTAATTTAGCGTAATTTAGTGTAATTTTAACATAATTTCAAGTAATTTAGCGTATTTTAGTATAATTATGCTAATTATACATCTAAAGAAGTAATCTAACAATTGTTTCAGAAAAAACCTCCCGACTAGCCAAAAAATGGTTTTCCTAACTTTTAATCCAACCTGCCATTTTTTTGGCCGGTTTGGATATTTTTATAAAAACCCAACTAAGCTGGTATAATTAATATTTTATAATTAATTTTGGATATTAATAAAAATGTCGGTGTCATTTGGTCAGATCCATCCCGAAATTTTTATTGATGATTTATTGATATCCTCAAGAAAAAAGAATTACAAATCTCCTCTCACATTCTTTTTTCTTCTAAATGCCTCAAGGAACTCTTCGGTTGTCTTTTTTTTTTAATTCAAGAAGATATGATCTTATTACATAAATATTGATATTTTACATTGAAATATCTATACATTTGTGTTACAATTAATCAGGATATAAAATATCGGCTTGTCATCGATATTTTTGTTATAAAACATCGATTCATTTGTACTAGAATTAACCAGAGTATAAATATCAGCGCGTCATCATTGTTTTATGAATAAACCATCGATGCGCTTGTATTGTGTTCAACCAAGATATAAAATATCAACGCATCATTATTTTTACAATAAAACATCGATACATTGTTTCAAAAAGAAACAACTATAAATATTTGTAAGAAACTCTGATTTGAGTGTTTGATGACAATTTGAAAAGCCCGCAAAGAGATAGAGTGTCGGGTGTCCTAGTTGCAAAAATACGTCACTTAGGGCTTCAAAATTTCAGTTGAAGTTGTTTCTGATTTTACAGTTCGTTAATTATTCATTAGAAAATTTTATTTTACAATAATAAACATTCTAAAATTAGTATCAATATTACAATAAATGAGGAGCATCACTTACTTTTTTTTACTTGAACAAATATAGTGTTTCTGTCTTTTTATGTCATTTAGTTAGGATTATATATTGTGAGATTGATATTCAATATTAAAAAAAAAATTGATAAAAACAACTATTAAATTAATCCTTCATCATACTATTTGTTTAAGAATTTTCAAAACATAAAATACAAAATACAAAATACAAGACAATGTTGAAAAAACCAGCGATTGGTACTTTTTTTTTAAATGTCATGTTAGATTTGTAATTTCTTTTTTCTTGAGGATATGATAAAAAATTTCGACGATCCATCCAATTTTTTTTGTACTATCTTTCAAAAAAAAAATAAACCCGAACGTCACTTTTTATAGAAAAATTTATCAAATCTGCATATTATAGTTGCACAACCAATAAGTTGGTTCCGTAGATTATAGTTGTACAATCGGTGTCACGCTCAAGAATTTTTACGTTCCAGAACGTGATAATATAAACATCTTCTTGTCTCTTGTGTAGTCCCTAACAGCACTTAGAGGGGATTTTAAAAGAGTCTCAAAGACTCTTAAACGTTTTTCGGTTAAGTCCTCTAAACTAACAAGTCAAATAAGCGTGTACAAGAAAAGTAAATAGAGTAGAGTTTAGAGACAGTTGATAAGCAAAATGATAACGAAGTTCAACGTAAAAAGTCTACGTCTCTGGAGTAGAGTAACCTCGTCGGTGCCCCTTTCATATTATCCAGAAATAAGGGACAAAGCACATGATACGTGAGCCCAGTAACAGTGGAAAGTCACGGCCTAACTAGTGTGCAACTTGAGCTTAAAAGCTCGAGCTGGAAAGTCCCTTGGGATCGTCACACAGCTATGGATACAAGCAGACCACACTAGCGGGGATGTAAAAGTTATAGAAGTAAATCCTAGACACTAAACTATATCTCCTAAAAGATAAGTCGAGTGAATTTGAGAGTGTTGAGAAGATATTGAAGTTTAAGTTCACTCAACAATGGAAGCTATCAAGTGTTGCACAATAAATGTGTTTTCAAATATGAGAGACGGCTAGCTTAGCAAATCTGAAGTGATGATTACTCTATATATAGTGGGAGGATTCAGATTTGCTAGATCCACTCTAACGGGAAGAAACCCATTAGGTTGAATTGTATGGATATTGAAGTTAGGGTTTTCGCAAAATAATTCAAATTAATATTAACCGTTCTAAACTTTTATGCCCGTTTAGAACGGTTAGTATAATTTGTCTCGCAAAACTTGATAAGCAACCATTAAGGATGTCATCCGTTTTGCACAAAACCAAATTAGAATTTTGTGACTTGTCATTCTAAATTTGTTCCATATATTTGTTTCGGTCAAGGCAGATGCTCCAGAATCAACAAGCCTCAAATATACTTTACTTAACTATTTGATTATTACACAATTCTATAGCTTCGTAAAGTCTTGTTGACTTCTCAGGTTTATCAAAAGAATCTTGAAATTCAGCACTTCATGAACCTTGGTTCTTTATTATAAATCTTGAAATTAAAACTCTGAACCTACAAACTCACTAAATCGTGTAAAATATTAAATTTAATTAGTGTACATTTTACAAATCTAGTCAAACAAAGTATTAGAAGATTGCATACAACTAACACCATCAACCTACGTCGCCAACAACATGAAGGAAACAAAAATAACAAAAATGAGTCAGCTACAAAGCTCAGTAACCGGTTATTTAACGACGTGTTTCTCTATATTTGGCTAAATTTAACAACCACTCAAACATGCCGGATTAATCTACACAAATAGACATCAAATTATGTATGCATATTTAACCGGAGATAGCACCCTGAGTCTAGGTTATCTGTAAAACAAGTCACACATAATTCACACAGTTGAAATCCTTACTCACAGGTGATTTCTAACTTCCACAACACACAGTTCCATAACCATCACAAATCAAATTTCAACCTCAGACTCGCTATCCCGTTAAATATGTCATCATAATCCAATACCCAATATTAATATCCAAATAAACCATACAAATTAAAAACACAAATTATAGAGAAATCCGGTTACCTGATAGCAAAATATTCATAATTTCAATCTAGATTGAAATTACAACTCGAAATCACTGTGATGTAGTCAGAATTCGAATCGGAGATACAACAAAATAATAATTTATATTACAAATTTTGTTTACAAAAATAACTTTATCTTTTTTCTCTTTTGATTTGATTTTTACTTTGTGTCTTTACGGGAGAAAATTTAAGAGAGAGAATAGGCCTTTTTAAACAATTCAGGTGGTCGGAGAGAATAGGCCCTTTTAAACAATTCAAGTGGTCGGTTAAGGGGTGGGGAGCCTCAAATTCAGCTCCTCTCCGGTATTCGTAACAGGGAATCTTTTAGAATTAGTGAAGCTGGACCTTTATTTTTAATTTGACACAAATCTCAAAGCTCAATAATACTGCCCCTGTACTAGACCGAATCTCAAAGCGCGGCTGGGAGTTAATCCCAAACCGTAAAGTGAGGGGAATTTTTTACGGTACCAAAGAGAGGATACTTTTCCGCGGAGCCTCTTGGTTTCGTTCTTCTATTTTTTTTTTCCGCTGTAGTACTGAACTTGAAAGTAACGACTAACGATAGAGCACAAATCAAAGAAAATCGAAGGTTGTTATATGATTTAATACTTGTCGTCTTGGGCCTAATAAAGAGGTCAATTTTCATTTCCAAGGTATAATCCATTCCTATTTTTGGGCTGGGCCAAATCAGATCTCAATTTCAATGGAAATCATTACAGGACCAATTCCGTGATTTTGGAAATCAAATGAAAATAGAAATAAATAGTGAGTCCAGTTTTTAGTCAAATAAAAATATTTTCATATTAGTGGGGAAGAATATTCTCAAGCCATTAAATTATTAGCATAACTGTAAAGAAGAATTTTAGTTGGTTTGGGAAACATACAACGGCAACTTCATATTTGAACAATACATGGATTGTATTTCTAATTTAGAGATTTTTATTTTATTTTATTATAAAAAATTGTAAACAAATAATAACAATTACTTAAATTTACGGAATGTTATAACCGGCCTGTTTGATGCGCAGATATAATCTGCGAACCTGATCAATTTGAAATTTCTCTCAAAAAAATGACGTTTGGATTTATCTTTTTTTTTTTCAATAATGGTAAAAGAAAAATCGACTGATCCATGCCCCATATAGTAAGTGCCTTTGTTGATTGTATCGAATACACGATTGCACTAAGCTTGTTATTTAATAAACATTCAGAACTAATTGTTTAAGGATTGCATCAGCAGTTCTATCTAAACTAAATTCAATTTAAAATTAAATTAAATTATGCAATTCAAATAAATTTAATTCAGTTTAAATTTAAAAATTAACATAAATGTTGCTTCACTCTATTCGATTAGCGGTGCAAATATGGAAATACTTCTTAATTTTTTTTAAAGGAAAATACATAGAAATACACTTTCAAGTCCGGAGTGGCAAAAAAACTCACAGCTAGTGGATCGATCGTGACTCGCTCGCTAACAACTAATTAATTAGTGGACTGAGTTGTTAACGAGTCAGCTCACCACTAGCCCGATTCAGAATTAACAAGTTGAAGCTGGACCTACCTCGCTCGCGAGCTGACGAACCAACTCGGTTCATGTACGAATATGTGTGAATTTAGTATGCATGAATTAATTTTGTGAATTATGTTTGTATAAATTTGGAAATTTGATATTTTGGTATGTATGAAGTTAGTTACAAACTTAATATATGGTAGTTAATTTGCTTAGTTGTACTTGAATTGAGATTACTAGAGTACTACTCAAGCTATCGAAATGAATATATGATGCAAACTATGTTTTGTTTGATGGTTTTTATTATTTCTTTTATTGAGTTTGTATGATAGTAGTGCAATAAAGTCCAGCGAGCTAACGATCCACCTCAGTCCAGCTTTAAATTGGCTCGTGTTGATCATTAGCTAAAATTTTAATTCGAATCCTTAATCTTAACTCACTCGACTCACTTGCGTTGACCATAGTAGCAATATACGGGTATAATTCGCAAATAATTCGCGTTTTGTTCCTTTTTTTACCTTTCCGAACCGAATTCCGAATAAAACTCAAAAAATGTATAATACGTTTTATTCGCAAATAAAACGCGAATCACGAATTATTCATGAGAAAAATGCAGAAAAAACACGAATTTTTTTAATTATTAATTTTTTGTGGGTTTTTTTGTTTTTGTTTTTTTAACTTCCGTATTGTACATAATCATTTTCGAATTATATCCGAATTATACCTGAATAACGAATTTTTGATCCCGTCAAACCGAACTCGAACTATTCATTTATCACTGTAGCTGTGACAAACCAATGATAAGCTGGACCCAGCTCGTTGCCACTCCTGTAATCCAAGTTCATCCTCCAAATCGAAATTAGGTTTAGGTGCAAGTGGATAAGTATAATGACATGATGTATTGCATGTCAGTTACTCCTCTTCGGATAGGTATAATGGTATTCTAACTAGAAACTATACGAATTCGCTAAATCGAATAATGTGATAGATACCCAAATTTTTTATAAACGATAATCAATAATTTATTTAATACAAGGCGTCTAACAAGTCCGCAATGGAGTTGTTAATATGTTGTTATGTTCTAACGGGAAAAGCGATAGAGACGGGAAGAAAATTGGGACAAGACCAAGTGATAACAAAGGACAGAATGCAAATACGGCGACTTGGCTGGTTTTGGGGGATTTTTCAGCCTTTCCACAAATAGTGATATTGCAAATTGTTGTGGCGCTCATGGTTTGCAAGTTGCAACTCAATTTGGTATGAAAACTGCCGATTGATACGTCAGCACTTGCCTCGTTTGGTCAATTGGGCTTATCCATACTCCATGTAGGAATTATTCTAGGTGATTGTTTTGACTATGTTTATCGGTGTTTTAAATAGCAACCTACAGTCAATTGGTCTTAGCCATACCTCATATAGTAATTATTCTAGGCGATTGTTTTGACTATGTTTACCGGTGTTTTAAATAGCAGCGCTATAGTCAATTGGTCTTATTCATACCCCATATAGTAATTATTCTAGGTGATTGTTTTGACTATGCTTACCAGTGTTTTAAATAGCGCGCTATAGTGCCGCTATTGCGTTTTTGGACCCTAAACGCTAAGCAATGACATAAAAATGCGCTATTTGAGTATAGCGGTAATAACGGTCTACTATAGCGCATAGTGTGTAGCGCAAATAGTGCACACTATGCTACATGGATTTTTTTTTTTTTTTTGCAATTTACATGGGATTTAACCATGATGTTATTTTTTGCAATTTACATACTATGCTCTATATTAAACTTTTAATTATTAAATGAGAAATCTATTCACGTATTGGGTAAATTATCTTGTCACATCATCCTCATCGGGAGATAATGACATTGAATTGCTTGTTGACATTGACTCAGATAATGATGTGTCTGACTCTGACTCTGACGAATCTATAGAATGATTGATTTGAATATGGAGTAACAAAATGATACTTACTATATAGCAGTTGGAATATTTTTAATAGAGAAAGATAAATAATATATGCCATGATACTTAGATTATTTTCAAATTTGAATAGAAAAATATAGATTATGCAATGATGCTTAAGTTATTACGAACATAAAATATCGATAGTTTGTGTTACTATGGATATTTTGAATAGCAATTTAGACTTTGTACTAGTTCAATATGAATATTATAATTCCTTAATAAATTTGGTATTATTTATTGTTCTATGAGACTTAAGATAATGTTAATATTTAGTACAAATATTGAATATACGGAATGTAAAAAAAATACTATGTAGCATAGTTTCCGCTATAGCGATGCTATTCGCTATAGCTGTTTTTATAGCATTTCCGCTATAAGACTATAAATGCTATTTAGAACCTTGATGCTTACTACTTAAGTTCCTCACACACAATTGCATTAGGCTTGTTATTAAATAAACATTTAAAAACTGATTTTTAAAGGACTGCATCAGCAGCTCTATCTTAAATTAAATTTTACTGTAATAATAAAATGAATTGTAAAATTCAAATAAATGTAATCAGCCTTCATTTTAAAAATCAACATTAATTTTACTTCACTCTAATTTATATTTCTTCGGCGGTCGGCCCAGCAAATACAGAGATGTTAAATACTAAAGCAAAAAATAAACATAGAAAGACAGTTCCAGTTTCCAAATTCATCCTCCGTTGCAAACGGAAACTTGGTTCAAGTGGATAGGTAGAAGACAAAATACTACTTTCTGAGAAGCTAGCAAAGTTCATCTTCCCTGCTTATATAATTAATTTTCCACATGTTTCATAATGACGATCGCTGTTTCTAATTTAATTTTGAAAGAGCAGTTATTGTCTCCGACGGTATTGACGCTTTTCATGATGAATGAAGGGTTGCCTAAAACAGAAATATATATTGACGAAGTCATGGCAGTTATATGTTGGGACCAATTTGACTTCTATAAGAATTAAATAACAATTATAAGAGTAAATGCTAATTTAACCTTGAACTCAATTTGTACCATCAAGTCAACAACATACTAGAATTATTGGAGATACATAGCATGACCCCCTTAGTGGTGGATTTTTGTAAAATCCTCATGTGCGTTGTTCCTTTTCTTTGCCCTCTCAGATATTTACTATTTTCAGAAAGTCAGCTGCTTCTTACTTCTTTTTATTCCCTCCAACGGCTATTGTCCTTGTAAATCCTTTATATACTGATGGTACGTACATTGTAAAAAACACAATTTGATGAATAAAGAACAATAATTCATTTCAATTAAATTAAATTAAGAAGAATTAATTAATATACATCTTTTAAAATCTTGCTAATCTTCGGAGGATTGGATAACCTGCATTACCAAGTTTTTCAATACCTTTCATTTGCAAGGAGATTCGTGCATAGATCACATTCGAGAGCTAAGGTTCAAATATATCATAGCATTTAACGGTTTGTTGGACTAATTAGCTACACCAATTGTAAAAAAAAACTGGGATTCTAGTTCTAAGTGAAGTAATGAACAGAGAAGAGACTTATGAATAATAACTGTCGCTCCATAAAAAGGTAATAAAAGCCGATTATATAACTGAAATAATCTTTTAATTAATACTCCTTAAAGTACACTACAAATAATGGGTACATTATGTTCCCTGTTCCAACAAGGTAACAAGATGAAACAGAGCATATTCAATGCATCCCAAACTATCCAAAGAAAATAAAAATTTCAGAACATCAACTCCAGAGAGACACTGGCGTACACCATTGATTGTCGTCTAAATCACTGAACCAATCTAAACGAGGCTCGAACATCAGTCCCTCCGCCAAGCTCGCATAGTACAGCCCCAAATTCATATCAACATCTCCATCCCAATTAGAATCCATTTGATCATTGGCAACCGGATTGCTCTTAGACACAGGAAATGATGACGAGATCACTTCGGTCTCGTCAACAGTCTCAGTTGATGATGATGATGAGGAGGATGAGAAGTTCTCAGCCGAGTCTGATGAATTCTTTGAATGAAGCGCCTCGGCCGTCTCAAAGGCAGCCTGTTTCAGCTCTTTCACACTTGAGAAGGAAGGAGGGAGGCTGACAAGCCATGCCGAGTTGGCAAAATTTAGGCAAGCAGAGCGGCCCTGCAGTGCCATCACTGCAACGTCATGTGCCCGAGCCGCCATCTCAGCAGTCGGAAAAGTACCGAGCCAGATTTTCGATTTATTATTGGGGTTTCTGGCCTCGCAGACCCACCGGTTCAAGGTACCTCTCCGCCGAACTCCTCTGTAGACTGGATGCCTTGTTTCTTTAAACTTGGTGCGTCCTGACGGCTTCTTCGGAGGCGCCGACCATACAGTCGTGTAGTCTGATTCGCTGCTAGAACAAGAATCCATATGAGAATTGAATTGTTTGCTGTTGAATAAGAGTGAACTAATGGAGCTGAGTTTAGAGTGTGAGCTGTTGGTGTTTTGAGTTTGGAAGGGAAAGGAAGAAAGTATTTATAGACTGTGGGAAGCAGAGAGGAAGTCACAACGCGGGGTTAAAGACCAAAATAAAAAAGTCGGGGTTAAAGCTATCTCCTTGCGAGAAACAGCTGGGGTCGGGGAAGTAACTGGAATCTGGATATTTCTTTTCATTTTCTGGATTTGTTTATCTCAACTTGTGGTGCGGAGGTCCGGAGTGTCGCTTTCTGTCTTAATTCAATTCAGCGGGCGTTAGCTTAGAATTGCTGTACTGCGGCTGTACGCGCACAGGAAATTTATTTCTTTATTACTCTGTTCAGTTGAGTTTCCTTACTGCTTAACTTTTCTTCGTCCTGACCGTCGTTTCGTTTGAACTTTGAACCAGTGAAGTAGTGATGCACTTGCACGACGACCATATGCTCAATTGTTGAAAAAAGTGTGCGTTTGGGTCCTCAAAATAAAATAAGTTTTACGCGAATCAGTGTTTTAAATACTATATATATGTTTATTCTTTTTTAATAATTTGCACATATTTATATTTATATGATATAAAGCCGAATGTATAATAATATACAATGAGATTTTAATTTTAAAACTTTTAGTAAGATTAGACATGAATTTAACTTTGACTTGTATCATTCAATAAATTTTAAGATAATAAAGTTAGCGTCTTAAATGCACGTTTCCGTTTTCTACTAAAACTCTTTGAAACAGAATTATACTTCCAATTTCCAAAAAAATTTATTTTTTGGTATCTTTCTATTTTCGAACAAAAAAATTGTGAGAATAAGTTTTCCGGAGAAACTTTTTGTTAGAGAATTGTCAGAGATATTTTTTTTGTTTTCTTGAAAATAAAATGATCACAATATTTTCTGTATTTACTTAGAAATGACTTTTGAATCGGGATCAATAACTCAGATTCAAAATATTTTTATTTTTTTTTCAATAACACATAAATAAATATTTTAATTTTTCTTACAGCCGCAAAAAATCTAGCCTGAAAAATATTGATTCGGGTTATTTGTCGCAGTTTTTCTAATAAATCAAATTATATAGTATTACATCTATTTTTAAAGAAATATATAAAATATTTCTAATATTTCAATACAAAAAATAAATAAATTAGAACATATCTGTTTTATTAAAAAAAAAAAACCTAAAACTTAGCGGTTTTGAAATTCAAAAATCGCAAAATTAATTTGCAGTTTTTGTCTGAATTTCTGCAAAAAAAAAAATTACGGTTTGGACAAATTTCAAAATTTCTTTGATATTTTTTTTAATATTAATAAAAATTTCGGAATCAAATCACTATATTATTTGTTTTTCTCACTAAAGAACGCATGTCAGCTTAGTGTTTGGCAAATACCCCCACGGGTCAGACCCGTGCCCGCCCGCCCGGGACCCGTACCCGCCCTGCCCGTGCCCGTGCACGGGTTTTGCACGGGTTCAACGGGTACGGGTTGAGAAGGGACGGGTACGGATTTTTTTAAAATTTACCCGTGATACCCGTCCCGTTTCAAACCCGTACCCGCCCGTACCGACCCGTGGACCCGTATTACCCGTACCCGTACCCGTACCCGAATACCCGTGCCCGCCTACCCGTAGACCCGTGCCCGCCTACCCGTACCCGAACCCGAACCAGAACACCCCTGTACCTTTTTTTTTTTTTTTTTTTTTTTTTTTTTTTTGAAATTCGAATTTTTTTCCCCCCAACCCCAGCCAGCCCCCTCCCCCCCGGATCTTCTGTGCCCTAGCTAGTAATTAGATTTATGCCAAGTAATTAGATTTATTAGATTTATTTGTGAATATGCCAAGTAATTAGATTTATTTGTGAATATGCCAAGTAATTAGATTTTTTGAATATGCCAAGTAATTAGATTTATTTGTGAATAGGTTAGATTTTATTTTTCAAATTCGGATTTATTTCTAATAGGTTAAATAAGCATGTTAGATTTAGTTTTTGAATATGCCAAGAAATTAGATTTATTTGTGAATAGGTTAGATTTTATTTTTCAAATTCGGATTTATTTTTAATAGGTTAAATAAGCATGTTATATTTAGTTTTTGAATATGTTAAGTAATTAGATTTATTTGTGAATAGGTTAGATTTTATTTTTCAAATTCGGATTTATTTCTCATAGGTTAAATAAGCATGTTAGATTTAGTTTTTGAATATGTTAAGTAATTAGATTTATTTGTGAATAGGTTAGATTGTATTTTTCAAATTCGGATTTATTTCTAATAGGTTAAATAAGTATGTTAGATTTAGTTTTTGAATATGTTAAGTAATTAGATTTATTTGTGAATAGGTTAGATTTTATTTTTCAAATTCGGATTTATTTCTAATAGGTTAAATAAGTATGTTAGATTTAGTTTTTGAATATGCCAAGTAATTAGATTTATTTGTGAATAGGTTAGATTTTATTTTTCAAATTCGGATTTATTTTTAATAGGTTAAATAAGCATGTTATATTTAGTTTTTGAATATGTTAAGTAATTAGATTTATTTGTGAATAGGTTAGATTTTATTTTTCAAATTCGGATTTATTTCTAATAGGTTAAATAAGCATGTTAGATTTAGTTTTTGAATATGCCAAGTAATTAGATTTATTTGTGAATAGGTTAGATTTTATTTTTCAAATTCGGATTTATTTTTAATAGGTTGAATAAGCATGTTATATTTAGTTTTTGAATATGTTAAGTAATTAGATTTATTTGTGAATAGGTTAGATTTTATTTTTCAAATTCGGATTTATTTTTAATAGGTTAAATAAGCATGTTATATTTAGTTTTTTAATATGCCAAGTAATTAGATTTATTTGTGAATAGGTTAGATTTTATTTTTCAAATTCGGATTTATTTCTAATAGGTTAAATAAGCATGTTAGATTTAGTTTTTGAATATGCCAAGTAATTAGATTTATTTGTGAATAGGTTAGATTTTATTTTTCAAATTCGGATTTATTTTTAATAGGTTGAATAAGCATGTTATATTTAGTTTTTGAATATGTTAAGTAATTAGATTTATTTGTGAATAGGTTAGATTTTATTTTTCAAATTCGGATTTATTTTTAATAGGTTAAATAAGCATGTTAGATTTAGTTTTTGAATATGCCAAGTAATTATATTTATTTGTGAATAGGTTAGATTTTATTTTTCAAATTCGGATTTATTTCTCATAGGTTAAATAAGCATGTTAGATTTAGTTTTTGAATATGCCAAGAAATTAGATTTATTTGCGAATAGGTTAGATTTTATTTTTCAAATTCGGATTTATTTTTAATAGGTTAAATAAGCATGTTATATTTAGTTTTTGAATATGTTAAGTAATTAGATTTATTTGTGAATAGGTTAGATTTTATTTTTCAAATTCGGATTTATTTCTCATAGGTTAAATAAGCATGTTAGATTTAGTTTTTGAATATGTTAAGTAATTAGATTTATTTGTGAATAGGTTAGATTGTATTTTTCAAATTCGGATTTATTTCTAATAGGTTAAATAAGTATGTTAGATTTAGTTTTTGAATATGTTAAGTAATTAGATTTATTTGTGAATAGGTTAGATTTTATTTTTCAAATTCGGATTTATTTCTAATAGGTTAAATAAGCATGTTATATTTAGTTTTTGAATATGTTAAGTAATTAGATTTATTTGTGAATAGGTTAGATTTTATTTTTCAAATTCGGATTTATTTCTAATAGGTTAAATAAGCATGTTAGATTTAGTTTTTGAATATGCCAAGTAATTAAATTTATTTGTGAATAGGTTAGATTTTATTTTTCAAATTCGGATTTATTTTTAATAGGTTGAATAAGCATGTTATATTTAGTTTTTGAATATGTTAAGTAATTAGATTTATTTGTGAATAGGTTAGATTTTATTTTTCAAATTCGGATTTATTTTTAATAGGTTAAATAAGCATGTTATATTTAGTTTTTGAATATGCCAAGTAATTAGATTTATTTGTGAATAGGTTAGATTTTATTTTTCAAATTCGGATTTATTTCTAATAGGTTAAATAAGCATGTTAGATTTAGTTTTTGAATATGCCAAGTAATTAGATTTATTTGTGAATATGTTAGATTTTATTTTTCAAATTCGGATTTATTTTTAATAGGTTGAATAAGCATGTTATATTTAGTTTTTGAATATGTTAAGTAATTAGATTTATTTGTGAATAGGTTAGATTTTATTTTTGAAATTCGGATTTATTTTTAATAGGTTAAATAAGCATGTTAGATTTAGTTTTTGAATATGCCAAGTAATTATATTTATTTGTGAATAGGTTAGATTTTATTTTTCAAATTCGGATTTATTTCTCATAGGTTAAATAAGTATGTTAGATTTAGTTTTTGAATATGTTAAGTAATTAGATTTATTTGTGAATAGGTTAGATTTTATTTTTCAAATTCGGATTTATTTGTAATAGGTTGAGTAAGTATGTTAGATTTATTTTTTGAGTATGCCAGGTAATTTGCATTTATTTTTTAATCTATTGTTTTCAAATAATTCATTATTATTTTTAAAGTAACTGATTTAAGAAATTTTTGATTTATATTTTATTGTTTTAAAGTAATTGATTTAAAATATTTTAAAGTAATTGATTTAAGAAATTTTTAATTTATATTTTATTGTTCAAAATTTAAAGTAATTGATTTAAGCAATATTGTTTTAAAATAATTCGTAACTTTGATTTTGATTTTAGTATCACAATAATTATTGAGTTCGAATATGCAATCATGTTAAATGAATTTTGATTTGTATTTTATTGGTTAAAAAGAAAAAAAAAAAACAGCAACAGCCTAAAAAACAGAAAAAAAAAACAGCAGCAGGGAAAAAAAAAAATAATAAAATAAATTTACCCGCCCGGACCAGACCCGTTCTACCCGGACCTAAACCCGCTTACCCGTGACCCATGTTGCTCGTGACCCGTGTTGCCCGTGACCCGTGTTACCCGTGACCCGTGTTGCCCGGGGGGTTTGAGAGGGGCCGGGTAAGGTTTTTCAAAAAAATACCCGTGCTAACCCGTCCCGTGTCGCCCGTGACCCGCGTTACCCGTGACCCGCGTTGCCCGTGACCCGCGTTGCCCGTGACCCGCGTTGTCCGTGACCCGTCCCGGGTTTTGCCCGTGCCCGCCCGCCCTTACCCGTTTGCAAAACACTATGTCAGCTCTTACCCAATATACAACTTCTTTTTCTCAATGACGCCTGGAGCGGGAACCTTGTTTCCGTGGGGGATTGAGGTTATATCATATTTACCCTTTATGTTTTATTTATTTATTCATTTTATAAAAAAAGTTGAAAGTCAAGCTTACCAACTTTCATTTAATGTCTACAAATAACTTTTTATTTAGATTTCGAATATATTTTTATTTTTAACAAGGGGTAAAGTGAGAAATATATAAATTTAAAAATATTTTAAAAAATAATTAATTGAGTAAATTAGTGAGTTTTTGAAATTAAGAAAGGTAAATATAATAGGCATTTGCTTCGGTGCACACAAGGACCTATTTGTAAAATGAATCCTATTTTCATTTTCAAAGTTCAAACAGTCGATCCGACCGTTCAACATTATCTCCATTTTAAAATATACTTGGAGGTCAAATTTTACATTTTTTTGAATTTTTTTACTATTTATTAAGTATTTTACAAAAACTAGTCAAATTCAGACCATTGAATTTGTAAAATACTTAATAAATAGTAAAAAAATTAAAAAAAATGTAAAATTTGACCTCCAAGTACATTTTAATATGGAGATAATGTTGAACGGTCGGATCGACTGTTTAAACTTTGAAAATAAAAATAGGACTCATTTTACAAATAGGTCCTTGTGTGCACCGAAGCATTCCTCAATATAATATTATGAATATTAGAGGAATTGGTACTTAATTTTGACATTTTTGAGGGATATACGTAAAAATTTGCCCTTAATTGTTTATTGGACTAATTGCTCTCCAGTTGTTAAAACGATTCTAGTTCCAGTGAACTGAGAAAAGACTTGTGAATATTCACTGTCACCCCATAAATATGTAAATTAAAGACAATTAAATAAATGAACTAATGATTTAACGAATACTACTTTAAGTGTACTACAAATAACGGGTACATTATGTCCCCTGTTCCAACAAGGCACTAAGATGAAACAGAGCATATTCAATGCCTCCCAAAACTATCCAAAGAAAAATTACAAAACATCTAACTCCAGAGAGACACAGCCGTACACCATTGATTGTCGTCTAAATCACCAAACCAATCAAAACGAGGCTTAAACATCAGTCCCTCGGCCAAGCTCGCATAGTACAGCCCCAAATTCATATCCCCATCTCCATCCCAATTAGAATCCATTTGATCACTGGCAACCGGATTGCTCTTAGACACAGGCAATGATGACGAGATCACTTTGGTCTCGTCAACAGTCTCAGTTGATGATGATGAGGAAGTGAAGTTCTCGGCTGAGTCTGACGAATTCCTTAAATGAAGTGTCTCTGCTGCCTCGATGGCAGCCTGTTTCAGCTCTTTCACACTTGAGAAGGAAGGAGGGATGCTGATCAGTGACGCTGAGTCAGCAAAGTTCAGGCAAGCAGAGCGGCCCCTGAAAGCCATTGCTGCTACATCATGCGCCCGAGCGGCCATCTCAGCAGTCGGGAAAGTACCGAGCCAGATTCTCGATTTATTATTGGGATTTCGGACCTCGCAGACCCAGCGGTTCAGAGTACCTTTGCGCCGAACACCTCTGTAGACGGGATGCCTTGTTTCTTTAAACTTGGTGCGTCCTGACTGCTTCTTTGGAGGCGCGGTTAATACAGTCATGTAGTCAGAGTCTCTGCCAGAAGAGGGTTCCATTTAAGAATTGAAGTACTTGTTATCGAATAAGAGCGAATTAATAGAGCTGAAGAGAAGCGTATGAGTTGAGTTTAGAGTGAGCAGTTTGGAGTTTGGAAGGGAATGGAAGAAAGTATTAATAGGTTGTGGGGAGCAGAAAGTGGGAGTCGCAACGCGGAATTATAGAAAAAAAAAAAAGAAGACAGCGTTAAGCTATCTTTGTGCAAGAAACAGCTGGGAATGGGAAAGTGACTTGAATGCATACTGACAACTTAATTGTTCGGAAAAGATTCGGCGAGGTTAAAAATTTGTGATTCGGGAATAATTCGGGTATAATTCGGAAATGATTCGGAATAATCCGGATCAGAGATCTCAGTCCTACAAGGAAGCAAAAAAAAAAAAAAAAACCAAAAAAAAAATTTCTGGGAAAAATTCGGGAAATATTCGCGAATAATTCGTAAAATTCGGAAAAAGTTCGTAAAATTGGCGAATTATTCGGGTATAATTCGGTCAAAGTTCGGTCAACCGAATAATTCGGCGTTCGGTTCGGCATCACCAAAAAAACGAATTATTCAGATATAATTCAGCTATTATACGCGAACCTTGTCACTATGCTTGAATGTAGTCACTTGTTTCGATTTTCTCGTTTTCTTTATTGTTTCTCGTCTAATTGGGATAAAGAGGTTATAGTTTGTGTTTTGCTTTCAGTCCCATTACAGCGGATGGGCCGTTAGTTGTATAGTTGCTGGCTTTTGCGGCTATCCGCGCACAAAAGAATTCTCTCTTTCTATATTCCTCTCTCTTGACCTTTCTTACCTTTTCATCGTCTTGACCGTCGTTTCGTTTGAATCGCTGATGCACTTACATAGGGGTGTCAATGACACCCGTTTACCCATTTAACCTACCCGTATCGTATTCGATAAGACGGGTATGGGTAAAGTTTTTTTCGTTAGCTTAATGGGTATGGGTATGGGTAAAGATTTTTTTTCATTAAATAAACGGGTATGGGTACGGATAAAGATTATTTCGTACCCATTGGGTAACGGGTAATTATATGAAATAAATTATATATAGATATATCAATATTATATTCAATTTATTTATTTCCATGTTTTTCATATTGCTGAATGTTTTGTTATTTAGTTAACAAATTGAAATTGAATTTGTTAGAAGAGATATTTGTGATTTTTATTTTATTTTTGCTTTATAAAAAACTATTAGTTAGAATTGATTGCATATTTGTATTTTCATTTTTATATTAGTAATTGTGATGGCGTATGTATGACATGATAAATTTAGATGATTTATTTGTAAAAATAGTAAAATCATTATATTAGTATTTTCGTTATTCGCCCACTACCGTTTCGTTACCCGTTAATCATAACGGGTATGGGTAGGGTAGGGTAAGACAAATTCTTAACGGGTATGGGTAGGGTATGGGTAGATCAATTCTTAGTGGGTATGGGTATGAAAATGGTTCCACCCTACCCGTATCGTACCCATTGACACCCCTACACTTACACTTCGACCACTTAGTTAAGTTGGATGGATATTTAAACTATGATTCTATGAACATGATTATGATGGGTATGGTATAGTTTTAATCAACCTATCATAATCAAATATGAACTTAATTCGATACCTATATAAATATCCGATTTAATTTAATGCTAATATAATACTAATAATTCTTTTAAAAATAAACATTTATAATAAGTAAATCGTCCATATGCCAACAGTAGAATTGGTATATATCTATTAATATTGTTGATTAGTTGTCTAATTTTAATGCAATCCTGAAATCATGAAGGTTTTTGCTAGGGGTGCAAACGGATCAGATAATATCCGACCGTATCCGGATCCGTATCCGAAAATTAAATACGGATATCCGATATCCGAATATCAGTACGGATACGGATACAGATATCATTTTACATTTTAATTATCCGTATCCGAATAGTAGATATATACCATATAATTTAATATATATTATGACAATATTTATGTATATATCTACGGATATCCGATATCCGATCCGTATCCGTCTAATATCCGATCCGTATCCGTATCCGTATCCGAAAAATAAAAACGGATACGGATATGGTTTTACCACTATCCGATCCGTATCCGATCCGTTTGCACCCCTAGTTTTTGCTAATAAAATTTTATCTCTAATAATAATACTACCTTTCTTCCTCCTAAATATTACATCAAGGGAATAGTACTTTTAATTTACATGGGTAATACTTTGAATTGAAATTATTATTTTAATTTTATTATCATGTTGTATTGTATTATTACGATTAATAATAAAATTTTGACTTAGAATAATGCTTATTTAGATAGATAATAATCTGGGGGCGGAGGCAGGTCAAATGCACTTGGAAGTCCTATGAGATAACAGAATTGATATTTTGGTTTAGATCCGGGCCGCCGATCAGAATCCGGACCAATCTGATTCGAAGTGAAATATACATAGCTTCTTTAATATTTGTGTCAATTAATTGGGCGATCCGGATCTAAACAGTCTGTGACCTGAGGTGATATGAATTCAATACTTGGTGGTTTGTTGGACAAAATTTAAACCCCCGTTAGAAAAAAACTTGGTTTTTAGTTCCAGTGAAAAGAATTAACGAATATTATTTAGATAGATAATAATCTAGACTGATGAATATATTTACTATGACTCCATAAATATGTAATCCAAGCCGATTTAATAAATGAATGAATGAATTAACGAATGCTACTTTAAGTACACTACGAATAATAAGTACATTGTGTTCCCTATTCCAACAAGGCACTAAGATGAAACAGAGCATACTCAATGCCTCCCAAAACTATATATCCAAATAAAATTTCAACTCCAGAGAGATACCATCGTACACCATTGATTGTCGTCTAGATCACCAAACAAATCAAAAGGAGGCTCCAACATCAGTCCCTCGGCCAAGCTCGCATAGTACAGCTTCAAATTCATATCTCCATTGTCATCCCAATTAAGATTCATATGATCATTGGAAACCAGATTGCTCTTAGATACAGGCAATGATGACGAGACCACTTCCTTCTCGTCAACAGTGTCAGTTGTTGATGATGCTGAGGAAGAGATATTCTTGGCCGAGTCTGACGAATTACTTGAATGAAGCGCCTTGGCCGCCTCGATGGCAGCTTGTTTCAGCTCTTTTATGCTTGAGAAGGAAGGAGGGATGCTGATCAGTGACGCTGAGTCAGCAAAGTTCAGGCAAGCAGAGCGGCCTCTCAAAGCCATCACTGCCACGTCATGCGCCCGAGCGGCCATCTCAGCAGTCGGGAAAGTACCGAGCCAGATTCTAGATTTATTATTGGGGTTTCTGACCTCGCAGACCCACCGGTTTGTGGTGCCTCTTCTCCGAACTCCTCTGTAAACTGGGTGTCTTGTTTCGTTGAACTTGGTTCGGCCCGATGGTTTCTTCGGAGGCGCTGACCAAACAGTCGTGTAGTCCGTGTCGCTGCTAGAAGACGATTCCATTGAAGTGTTAATTGATCTCTGGGTTGATAATTAGAGAATGTGAGTAGACTAGTAGAGTCGGAGAGTGAACTGTATGATGTTCTGAGTTTTGAAATGGATAAAGAAATAGGAAGAAAGAAAGTATTTATATGTTGTGGAGAGGGAAAAGGAAGCGCACCCAAAAACGCGGAGTGTTAAGCAACACCTGAGATGGGAAAGTGACTGGCAGGTCTGATTAGTTTATTGTTTCTCTTTTCGGGAGTGAGCAGCGTGTTGCTTTGAAGCCATACAAACAGCGGCTGGGGCGTTAGTTTGATTGCTGGCTGCTACTCTCCGCGCACAAAGCTTTGTGCATGAGTTTTTATTTTTCCTTGCCTTTTCTATGCCTGGACCAGGCTGCACAAAAGATCCATAGTTCGTAATTCGATTCGAGTTTGATTCGAAAAAGTTCGTAAAAAATTTGATTCGAAATTGAGTTCGTTCGAAATTAATTCAAATCAAACTTAGTTCGAAATTAATTTCAAACCAAACTCAAACTGGACCTAATTCGTTTGAAATAGGTTCGCAAACCAAACTTAATTCGAAATTAACTCAAACGTGAACCGTTGATTTCCGCTAATAACTTATGTTTGTTGATGAAAATATAAGGCCGCTTAGTCCATAATTGCTCTCAGTTCTAACTTAAATTGTACTTTAATACTTTGGATATTTAAAAACTTTAGTGATATTTGCTCTTGTTAGCTATTTGGAAAACTTTAGATACTATGATTGTACTGAACTTTGATTAATTGTACTAAACTTTGGTATTTGATATAAATTTTGGTACTTGTAATGAACTTTGATATAAACTTTGGTGTAATGTGTAATTAGAATTCAGAATGCCTGAGTTTTTATCAAAGTGCTGTAATTTCGAACTATGGCACAACCATAAGTCATAACTCGTAAGTCGTAACAAAGTTCGTAAAAGTTCGAAATTGAGTTTGTAAAAAATTCGATTCGAAATTGAGTTTGTTCGAAATTAATTCAAACCAAACTTAGTTCGAAATTAATTCAAACCAAACTCAAACTGGAGATAACTTCGATTCGGTTCGGTTCGGTTGGTTTGCAACTCTAGTCTGGACCGTCGTTCGGACTATTGAAAGTTGTGAAGGATAAAAAGTAAAAAATAATATATGTAAAAGAAGAATGAACTAGTGACCAAATGGATTTGATATATAGTTTAGCAACACATGGCGAAATTAACTAAAGTACTTGAGAAATAAATTCACTAATATCTATTAACATACGGGGAAATAACGTAACGGATATATGATTGAATATAGAGGGTTCAAATGCCTCCCTTTATTTTAAAAGTTTTAATTACTCAAAATTTAAAATTTAAAAGTCAAAATAAAACCGTTAGATATAATCTACATTAATTTATCTATGTATGTGTAAAAAATTATGACATTTCAACTTTGTTTTGGTTGTCATCAAGAGCTTGTAAAAAAATACTAATGTTGATCATTTCTAGATATTGATTTTTCGACTTATTAATTCACATAAAAACGAAACTGAATTGTGATATTTTTTTTATGAACACAGAGAGAAAATAATATATATCACATCTAATAGTTTTATTTTAACGTTTATGATTTAAATTTTAAATTATTAATGTTTTAAAAATGAAGGTATAACGGAGACACAAAAAATAAAGACATTTGAACTATTTTCTTGAATATATATAGAAAAAAAGAACTGACCTTAAAAAAAAGATGGTATAAAAAAAATCAATTTCACTAAAAGTTGGATAGTGCCTTTTGCATTCCTGCTTAGGTAGCACGGCATGCAAATTAAAATGAGATTATTCGATATTAAACAGACTAGCTTGATGGAGTTTCTTTTTTCTAATTAAAAAAAACATTTGATTTCAACTCTTGGAACCTCATAAATATTGTTTAGACTAATTGAATAACCTGATTATGACATCACGCGAGGATAAGAATAGAGGTGGTAATATATGACTCGGTAAAAAAGAACGATACAATTTTGAATCAAAATTTGAATTGATCTTCAGATTACTTTTATAAAGTCAAACTGATGACGGATGATTTCCACGTCAGTCACGTAGGGCGTGTTAAGTCAGCGCTCACGACGTTTTAATCGTAGCTTTTGACTATTCTTATTTACATTTAACATCAAACTTCATTACCGTCCTTTTAATTTAACAAAATAGAATCTAATTTACATTGAAAGGTCAGCTAGTGATTATTTTTAAATAAATATAATTTCACATTGGCCGTTGTCTTTTTTCTTTTACCTTTTAAAACCTTAACGGGGATTGTCAAGCTTAAACATTGGCTGTTGTCACATTGTGAATTATAATATAATTTTTTTAACGAATTTGAACAATATTCCCATTTTTAAAGTTTATTTTCATAATTGTTACACATGGGACGACGTCTCATTGATGAGCGAGTACAGAGTGATTTTGTCGTCCTTTTTATTAATATCCAAAGTTAATTAGAAATTCATAAATGTGCCCAGATTCACTCACTTTTATTAAAAATGTCCATACCGGTTATTTTCTGATCAGTTTCTATTTAAATAGGGTACCGGCCACAAATTGGCCGGTACTAAATTTTTTTTTTAAAGTAAAAATGTTGAAATCTAACGCTAAAAAATCGAATTTTTTTTAAATATTTGTTAGATTACTTTTTTATATATAATTAGCATATTTATACTAAAATACGCTAAATTACTTGAAATTATGTTAAATTATGCTGAATTACAATAAATTACGCTAAATTACAATAATTATGTTAAAATACGATAAATTATACTAAATTACATATGAATAGGACCGATTTTGTGCCATATTTCATAAATCATAAAAAATAGGAAAACAATTCCAAAAATAATAAAAATTGGTATTCTACAAGTTTATTATATAACTAATTTACTGAACTACGTAGATTAAACAATAGAAATAAAAATCTTAATCGAAAATTTCAACTGAAGTTTTGAGACTCTTCTCTTTGTTTTTTGGCAATTCTGAATTTCGATATCCGGCATTGCCTAGCATTGCCGGCACTAATGCATGTGTATTTTTGCAAGCTTTCCGAAAAGTGGTCATTTGCTGAAATCAGACAATCGATTGCCGTTTAATGGCCGTTTGAAGTTTCGTTGTCGTTTTTTCGTCTTCTCAGTGAAGATATCATCCCTATTCATATGTAATTTAGTGTAATTTGCCGTATTTTAGCATAATTTAACATAATTATTGTAATTTAGCATAATTTAGTGTAATTCAGCGTAATTTAACATAATTTCTAGTAATTTAGCGTATTTTAGTATAAATATGCTAATTATATATAAAAAATCTAACAAATATTTATAAAAAATTCAATTTTTTAGCGTTGGATTTCAGTATTTTTGCTATTTGTCTCTTAAAAAAAAAAAAAAATTAGTACCGGTCATTTTCTGGCTGATACCCTATTTAAATAGGAATCGGCCCAGTATGAACATTTTTAATAAAAGCTAGCGAATTTGGGCATATTTATTAATTTCTAATTAACTTTGGATATTAATAAAAATCACGGGTGATTTTGCACATGGCGAGAAAAATCATATTTCTAAAAGCTAATATAAAGTGTGTTGTAAAAAATGATAGTGTAGCCCGATTAATTAGTCGATTAGTTAGTGGCGGTTACAAAATCGTCACTAACAAACTTGTTGAAAGGCAATTTGCGAATAAGAGCGACTAATCGGCCGATTTACCCGTGTTATGTTTAAACGGCATGATTAGTCGTCAATTTAATTATTATTTTCTTCATTTATTCTTTATATGTACTATACTTTTTTTTTGTCTTATTTGAATTTTTTTCAAAATGACAATTTCATGAAATTTTATTAATTAACAAGAAAATTATGTTTATTTGATAAGTTAAATTAATTATTTTTACAAGTATATGCACATAACTTTAATAAAAACGTAAAATTGTCTGCAAAACTCTAATTAATCAGCCACATATTGATTAATTGATTGAGGATACCCAGTCCGATCAACAAGCGCATACTGTTATTTACAACATTAGTATAAGCAAGAGCTGTTACATTTTGTATACCTGAAAGGTTAATTGGTATTTATAATGATAATAAGGTCAACTTATGCAATATTTCATGCTTATCGTTTGATTAGAAACTTTTTATTTTTTTAAATAATGAGACAAAAAATTATATATATTTCCGTTATATCTTATGATATCATATCCATTTATAGTTTATAGTAGTGTATTTATGAACAAGATTAATGTTTAATTCATGATAAGATGATATAAATAATATGAGTAGAACTAGGGTGTGATGTGCTCACCAAATTCTTTGGTGAGCACAACTCTACATAAACTATCGAATTCACTTCAAACGAGATTAATCAAACCGTTGAAACCGATGTACTTTACGAGTGATGGGCGTACATGCAAAATTTTGAATTGTTTGAATTCATTTAGTCTCAAGTCAAGTGGTCAAACTTAAGAATTTTTTGAATGCATTAAAACAACTTCATTTTGGATCATTCATTTTTCATCAATTTTGACCACTTGACTTGAGACTAAATGAATTCAAAAAATTCAAAATTTTGCATGTACATGCATCACTCGTAAAGTACATCGGTTTCAACGGTTGGATTAATCTCGTTTGAAGTTAATCCGATAGTTTATGTAGAGTTGTGCTCACCAAAGAGTTTGGTGAGCACATCACACCCTAGTTCTACTCAAATAATATTAATAAGACTAATTTTTGATCGAGTTTCCATTAATTAGTGATAATTATGACACGCGATATGAATCATTCTGTTAGAATTGGTACACATTTGAAAAACTCCTCTCCCAACTCCTAAGCGGCGACATCAATATTTGACACTTGCAAAGTGCATCAAATGATTTAAATCACTCTCTATAGTTGCAACCATTGTTGTGTTTATAGACCGAACGCGAGCTTGACTGAATTAAGTAGTCTTTGTGGGTATATGATGTGAAATGAGAGGTAATACACTTGGTTAGAAAAAAATTCTAAAACTATTAATTATCTACTGAGAAGAATTTGATTTTCTTCATAACTTCGCAGTGTTTGTGAATTATCTTCTTAAAAATACATATGCAAATTTAAATTTCTTAACTTTTTTAAAATTAAATTATAAGTAAATTTAAACTTCGTTAGTTTCTATAGTAAAAATATGTTGGTACTATATATATATATATATAAATGTATGTCTTTCTAAAAATCGTATTTTAATAACTAACTTGACTCAAATTAACAATTTAATCAATGGTGTCATTCATGAACGTGGTTTAATCAAGAAATTAGAATTAGAGTAATTCGAAGGACATTATATGCACTTAATTGAGGAAATCAGTAAACATCTTGCATATAATGTCTTATGGTTTCTTACCAGTAAATCAGTAATGTTAATAGAGTTGGAGAATCAAGAATTACATTGAGAAAGGAATTGATTTCATTGAATTCATCTGAGAGTACAATGTCTCTTATATAGACAACAATTGATGCTTCTAGAAGTGTGACTATCCTATAACAGAAATATAACAGAATTAGTTACACACACTACAGATACAACTACTGAATCTATTACCCCCCCTCAAGCGAAATTAAGGCAGGGCCAATATGAAGCTTGGAACGCAGAAAAGCTAGTCTGGGAGCAGGTAGACCCTTAGTGAGCAAGTCCGCCAGCTGATCTTTGGAGCAGATGAACCGAACCAGCAGGTCCTTTGAAGCAACCCGCTCACGAATGAAATGGAAATCAATTTCAATGTGCTTAGTTCGGGCATGGAAAACCGGGTTGGATGCTAAGAAGGTAGCCCCAAGGTTATCACACCAAAGAGTCGGTTTAGATCGAAGGGGCACATGGAGCTCATGAAGAAGTTGTTGCAACCAAACGAGTTCTGTACATGCGACAGCCATACTCCTATATTCCGCCTCCGTGCTGGAACGAGACACCGTGTGCTGTTTCTTTGACCCCCAAGAAATAAGATTGGAGCCTAGAAACACACAAAATCCCGTGGTAGATCTCCTATCATCCGGACAGCCGGCCCAATCGGCATCCGAGTAAGCATGCAAATCGAAGGAGGAGGTGGCATGAATGTGAAGACCATGATCAATCGTGCCCTTGAGATAGCGCAAAATGCGTTTCACCGCACACCAATGGTCATCGGTTGGAGAGTGCATGAATTGCGAGGCTTTGTTGACCGCAAAGGAGATGTCGGGCCGTGTGATGGTAGCATATTGAAGAGCACCAACTACACTACGATACATGTGTGGTTCAGCCATGGGTGCCCCTTGGAATTTAGAGAGAGAAGGTCCGGGTGCACATGGAGAGACACACGGTTTTGCACCATCCATTTTAGAACGAGTGAGGAGCTCTCTAATGTACTTAGGTTGAGATAGGTGGATGCCATGAGATGTAGAAGTAACTTGAATTCCTAGAAAATAATGCAAGGAACCAAGATCCTTTAGAGAAAAATGAGAGGAGAGGGAAGAGATAAGAGAGGTAACCCGATCTTCATGAGAGCCCGTGACAATAATGTCGTCGACATAAACTAGCACAAACATGAGAGAGTTCGTGGTGTCACAAATAAACAGCGAAGGATCAGATTGAGAGGCTTGGAAACCAAGAGCAAGGAGAGCGGAAGCAAGTTTGTGAAACCAAGCCCGAGGTGCTTGTTTCAACCCATAGAGCGCCTTTTTGAGAAGACAAACATGTGAAGGGTGAATAGGATCGACAAACCCCGGTGGTTGAGCCATGTACACGGTTTCATGAAGATCGCCATGGAGGAAGGCGTTATTGACATCAAGTTGTCGAACACACCATTTTTGTGAAACGGCAATAGAGAGGACTACTCGAATGGTAGTCGGTTTGACAACGGGGCTAAAGGTGTCATGATAATCCACCCCTTCTTCTTGAGTATAGCCCTTGGCTACAAGGCGAGCTTTGTGACGCTCAATTGATCCATCGGCATTCCTCTTGACTTTGTAAATCCATTTACACCCAATAATATTTTGGTCACTAGGAGGAACAAGAACCCATGTATTGTTTTGGGCAAGTGCAGTGAGTTCTTTAGCCATCGCATCTCGCCACTCGGGAACTTTATTAGCCATAGTGAAGGAAGTCGGTTCATCAATAGAGCAAGAAGGCAGAGGATGCTTGGTGGCAAGAAGGGTGACATGATCAGGAAATTGGCGCTTTTTCCTGGTGTGGTCTCTCTGCCGAGTGATCATGGGATGGGAAGAATTCGGCTCTGTATGAAGAGGTCCACTGGAGGCCGTAGCATGAGAGGGAAGTGGAGGCCCAGAAGGTAATGGAGTGGATAGAGAGGAAAAAGAGTCGGCCGGCCCAGAAGTGCTAAGAGGAGCTGTCGGCCCAGCAGGAATAAGAGGAGCAGTCGGGCCAGGAAGATCAACAGGCCGAACGGGCTGAACGGGCTGGGAAGCTGTGGTTGGAGGAGCAGGCCGAGAAGATGCAGGAGAGGAAACAGCAGGCCGACAAGGCTGAGAGACAGGCTGGAAAGCATGCGGATCAGGAGAAATAATAGGCAGAGTCGAAACACACCAATCCAGAGGTAATGTGGGGGAAGTGGGAAGAGTAGAGAAGGGGAATTTCGACTCATCAAATCTCACGTTCCGGCTGATATAAAATTTATTGGAGGGAATATGAAAACATTTGTAGCCTTTTTGAAGTTGGCAATACCCCAAAAAGACACAAGGTAAAGAGTGAAATTGTAACTTATGGTCATTGTAGGGGCGAAGAAGAGGGAAGCAAAGACACCCAAGAATACGAAGAAAAGAGTAATCGGGAGATTTATGATAGAGAGCGGTGTAAGGAGATATATGAGGTGAAGAGGTTGGAGGTAGTCTATTTATGAGGAAAACCACACTTTGGAAAATATGGTCCCAAAATTGAGGAGGAATGGAGGCATGAGACATGACACTAAGGCTTAGTTCAACAATATGTCGATGTTTTCGTTCCGCCAAACCATTTTGTTGCGGCGTGTATGGACACGAGGTTTGATGAATGATTTGGGGAAAAAGCTTGGGAATGGGTTTGTATTCGGTGCCACCATCCGTTTGAAGCATTTTTATAGAAGTGCCAAATAAATTTTCCACTTGAGCCTTGAATCGAGAGAAAACATTAACTACCTCATCCTTTGTTTTAAGAAAATAAATCCAAGTAAACCTCGAAAATTCATCAACAAAGGAAACATAATAGCGAAAACCGCTACAAGAAACAATAGGGGATGGACCCCATAAATCCGAATGTACAACCTCTAAAGGTGAGGTAACAAAAGAAGAAGAAGGTTTGAAAGGTAAAACAGTGGCCTTTCCTTTGCAACAATCACTACAAAATTGCAATTTATTCGAAGTAAGAGGAAGTTTATTCGAATTGATGATAAAACGGGTTGTAGATGAAGAAGGGTGTCCCAACCGGGCATGCCACAAATCGGCCGAGACACGCTCCCCAATAAAAGCTCTAGGAGAGGGTGAGAGATGATAAAGACCATTAAGAAGCTTTGCTTGAAGTAGAGGGATCTTGGTGCGGCGGTCCTTCACAATGCAAAATAATGGGTGAAACTCAAGAAAGACATCATTATCCCGAGTAAATTTGGAAATGCTAATGAGGCTTTTAGTGATTGAAGGTACATGAAGCACATTTTTTAAAAACAAAGAGCCACCAGTAATAGGAAAGGAACAATTACCAAGATGAGAGATAGGTAGATTGTTTCCATTACCTACTTGAAGCTGGTCATGGCCAACATACGGCATGAAGGACTGAAGGTTATTGATGTCGGATGTGACATGATGAGAGGCACCTGAGTCGAGAAACCAGCCCTCACTAGGATTCGCAGTAATGGTGTTGCAATAAGCTTGATACTGTGCCTCAGCCTCTCTGGAATAACTGGAATCATATCGATACCAGCAATCTAAAGCCTCATGTCCTTGCTTGCGGCAAACCTGACAGGTCGGTAAAGGAGCAGTGGGCTGAGAAGAAGAATAGGAGGCCTGCCCTGCAGAAGTCTGTTGGAAAGAGCCGTTGAGATGAGAACCAAGCCCAGAACGGCCCAGACCTCCACGGCCCTGTGAGGAATATTGCTATGGAGTCGGTAAGAGACCCTGTTGAGAAGTGGATCCCCTTCCTGTGGAACCCGAACCACGACCAGATGAACCCGATCCACGGCCCTTACCTCTACCAGATCCGCGGCCTCTACCTCGAGGGTTGTGAGAAGAGTAGAAAGCAACCGGATCAGAGGAAGAAGACTTGTGTTGAGCAGCAAGTAAATTTTCATGAGAGAGGAGGAAGCCATGAAGATCGGCTAAAGAAACAGGATCGGATCTAGTGGTGAGAGCAACAATAAACGAATTATAGTCCGAGCCGAGGCCACTCAAGATGTAAGAAACTAGATCAGAATCAGGAAGGGGAGCACCAGCAGCAGCAAGCTGATCGGCCAGCCCTAGCATATAAGCAAAATACTCGGAGCATGTCTGACCTCCTCTGGTTTTGGTTTGAAGTGAACGACGCAGATCCATCACCCGAGCAGAGGAAGTCGCAGAGAAAACGCGATGAAGAGCCTGCCAGAGAGAGCAAGAGGTCTTGTAAGCCACATACTGAGAGAGAATAGTGCCAGACATTGTAGATCGAAGCCAGCCAAGCAAGAGTTGATCTTGCTTGTGCCATCGAGAGAACTGCGGATTTGATTTAGAAATGCCAGCTTCAACCAAAATCGATGCAGGAGGTACAGAAGAGCTGTCAATGTATCGAGATAGATCGAATCCATGGATGATCGGCTCCACCTGAGAGCGCCAGGTAAGAAAATTGTCTCTATCTAACTTGACAGAAACTGGGATAGTAATCTGAACGACTGAATCAGTCGAAAGGGAGGAAGAAGAAAGAATATCAGAGGAGGAAGAAGTGTTTGTAGTCGCCATTTGAAGAAAAAAAAATGGCGAAGTTTAGGGAGAATCAGGATCGAAGAGAAGAAGAGAGAAAAAGAGAAGCTCTTGATACCATAATAGAGTTGGAGAATCAAGAATTACATTGAGAAAGGAATTGATTTCATTGAATTCATCTGAGAGTACATTGTCTCTTATATAGACAGCAATTGATGCTTCTAGAAGTGTGACTATCCTATAACAGAAATATAACAGAATTAGTTACACACACTACAGATACAACTATATTGAATCTATTAAATGTCCTCTTCCATTATTCATCGCTTCAATCCTTGAACATTTTCATGATCTCTCTGAGCTTTGTGCTCAAACCACTGACAACTAAAATCCTCGTTTGATCCTGCTCGCGGCAGTCATTGATGTGTTGTGAGAATCACTTTGCACTCGTACCAAGAAAAGAGTGGTTGTTGAAGCAAAGAGGGAAGTTTAGGCAGGCGAGTGGAGACAAGCGGCAAGGGAGCTGAAAAAGGAGATGACGAATGAGAGAAAGGAGGTAATACTGTAATAGAGCAAGTGGAGATGACGCGTGTACTGGCGGCGAGAGGATGGAGAGATCTAGCGTTAATGTAAGAATTTTTTCTAGAGCAGATATGTATATAGGTAGGAGGTACGATTGAAGGCGAAAAAGAAGCGACGATTGAGGAAGAAAGTCTCTCCAATTTCTTAGAATGGGAGATCTGCTTAGCAACACATGACACGTGACTTTCCAAAAGAAGATTATTTTAAAGAAGAGTGAGGCTATGGTGCTATGCATAGCACGGATGGCTAGTGTACTACGGCTCAATATGGTACTTTTTAAAATTCTAACGGTCGATCCGACCGTTCAATGTGATAACCATATGAATATGTACTTGCAAACTAAATTTTATATTTTTCGAATTTTTTTACTATTTTTTCGGATAGGTAGAATTTTGATGGTTCAGAATTTTCAAAAAACACTAATTTTTCTACCTATCTGAAAAAATAGTAAAAAAATTCGAAAAAATATAAAATTTAGTTTGCAAGTACATATTCATATGGATATCACATTGAACGGTCGGATCGACCGTTAGGATTTTAAAAAGTACCATATTGAGCCGTAGTACACTAGCCATTGGTGCTATGCATAGCACCATAGCCTCACTCTTTAAAGAATTTGTTGAGGGGATATGAACATTTCTCTCTACCGTTACATTAACATCTTCTCTAACTACAAACTACAGTTTCCTCAAAAATTAAAAAAAAAAGGTACATGCATAACCATTTAAATGTAAAGCAGGGAACTCTGTTTCCTTTACTCAAATCTTCAAATTTCAAACAGAGCATCTCCATTACGTCATCAAATCTTCAACTTTCAAATAGAGCAGCTTCAGTTAATCAAATCTTCAAATTTCAAACAGAGTAGCTTCGTAAAATCATCAAATCTTCAAATATGAAACAGAGTAGCTTCATAATCTCATCAAATCTTCAAATTTCAAACAGAGTATCTCCATAAATTCATCAAAGTCTTCAAATTTCAAACAGAGTAGCTCCATAAAGTCACCTCTGTGCTCTCTTCATCATCATCCCAACTTCCATAACTTCCCAGTGGAGGCTCCATCACTAACGCCTCCGCAAGGCTCGAATAGTACAGCCCCAAATTCATCTCTCCGTTTGTATCCAAATTAAACTCCATCCGGTCAAACCCATCGGAATAAGGCGCATCCTCATCAGACGATGCTGCACTACTAACCACTTCAGTTTCATCTGACACTTGGCTTGCTGACGTAGACAAAGCGTCTGACACCCTGTCCCCATTCTCCCTCCCATTTAATGCCTCAGCAACATCAATTGCCATGCGCTTAAGCTCCCGCACACTCGAGAAACTGGAAGGCATGTGGATGAGCCATGCCGAGTCAGCAAAATTGAGGCAAGCGGCACGTCCCTTGAGCGCAATTGCTGCCACGTCATGAGCTCGGGCTGCCATGTCAGCACTGGGGAATGTTCCAACCCAGATTCTCGATCTTGTATTGGGCTCTCGGACTTCGCAAACCCAACGGTTCGAATTGCTCCGACGCCTGATACCCTTGTAAACCGGGTGGCGGGTTTCTCGGAACTTGGTTCGGCCGGCCGGTCTCTTAGGTGGAGACGACCAGACAGTTGCATACTCTGATGAGGTTGTCGGTGAACCCGATTCGCTTGATGATGACTCCATTTTCGTTTTTGTCTTTTGATTGTGAATTCGCTAGAACAGAGAAGTTTTTGTGTTTTGAGGGGTCTGACTTTAGTGGAGTTATTTATAGGTTAAGTAGGGGGGTAATTCAGTATTTTGGGGTCTACGCGGAAATGAGATAGACATGAAAAGGCAGGGACAGCTTTAAAAATTGAAAACTGAAAACCAAGGAAAGGGGGAGGAATGCGGATTTGTTGCGGAGTTTCGCTTGGTTTTGACATTTCGGGGGTATTTTTGTCTTTTGTCATAGCAAGTGGCTATGGTGTCCTGAATTGGGAGAGTTGAAATCTTACGTCAGCGCTCACGATTCAAAACAATTATTTTCTCGGAGGAATTACGTCGGGGGGTCAACGGATTTTTTAAACGAATATTTTGCACATAAAAAAATACTGACATAATTATAAACGATAGATTCCTTATTTTTCAAATAAGGTGCTCTATCATCGGATAATACTTCCACATTAATTACTTATTTTTATATATCTTGGATAGGTTTGATTGTAACGCTTATTATTTAAGTTCCTTTCCATTCAATATACAATTATACATACCCGCCTACACGATTTATTGCATTTATTACTTAACGAAATGATCAAGATAAGGGTCTGCGTCAGCAGTGAGCAGTCTGATCTTGACGGTTTCACAGCTGCTTGCTGCTTTGCAATCAAATAATTTAAAACAATAAAAACCAAATTGGATAGGAAGAAGACAAAAGAGCACTTTTTGATAAGATGGGTACACCGTTTCCAAATCGATGGAAATTAATCCAACTTCATCCTCCCTTTTCTCAATTAAATAATTTCCTCACGTGCACATTAGGTCATTAGCTGTTGTGATTTTTAATTTATTATACGGACGTCACTGTCTCTACAGCCTTCCGTTTAGAGTTTAGACATCCAGACTACAACGCATAACGCATTCGCCAACGCTTTCGCCGTGCTTACGAAGTCACTGAGGAACTTGAGCATTAAGCCCAATGTTTCAAATATAGTAAATTACTAGTGTGGGTATCAAGTTAGCATGTAATAAATTTAATTTTAGAGGAGAGATCGGATTACACTGTTTTTTGTGATATCGTATTACATTGTCTATTTTTAAAGTTTTCAAAGTCTAAAAAGTCGATTCAAACAGTTCAATATGATGGATATATTAAAATGTGCTTGCAGATCAATTTTTACATTTCTTTTGAATTTTTTTACTATTTATTAAGTACTTTACAAAATCGTTATTTTCAGACCATTGAATTTTTGTACCCATCTTAATAAATAGTAAAAAAAATTCAAAAAAAATGTAAAATTTCATCTGCAAACACATTTTAATATATCCATCATATTAAACAGTTTGGGTTGACTGTTTGAATTTTGAAAATTGACGATGTCATTCGATGTCTCAAAAAAAGAGTGTAATCCGATTCCTCCTCTTAATTTTAACAATAATAATAAATAGTTTATAATTATAAAATTTGATCTTTAAATTATGATGTATACTA
Source organism: Carex kokanica (assembly GCA_025461125.1). NCBI lineage: Eukaryota > Viridiplantae > Streptophyta > Magnoliopsida > Poales > Cyperaceae > Carex > Carex kokanica. The sequence goes on along the minus strand of JAJGRX010000142.1, from coordinate 2,653,401 downwards.
TATTTGGGATCGATGCGCATGAAAAGTGCTATGATTTGATTTAAATTTTGCCGCTCATTAGTTGACTTTAAACTTGCGACAATTTATATTAAACATTTTTTTTACGAAATATTAAATAACCGCAAATTATATTAAATTTGTACTGTAATACATGTCTATATTTTTTTATCTATAAAAAATTATTTTGTAAAAATTTGTTAAAATATCATTGTTAAGCGAGTTCAACTGATCAATAAATACTTAATATTTTGTCAATGGACTTAATTTGACTTTAAAATTTCTTAATATTTTTATTTAAATTCATTTTTATCACGTTTTTCATGTAAGAACTAATAGAACTCTTATTTCTATGATTTGATATAGTAAAAGAACAACCTTGTTAGAAAAAACATACATTCTCATTAAAAAACTATCAATGTTAGCTTTTTACCTTTTACATTAAAATTAATGACATAGATTGTACATTAGGGATGTCAACGGTAAGAGTTGGGTGAAAATATTTTCATACCCGTACCAGTTACAAATTATCATTACTTGTACCCTACCCTTATTCACTACGAATTACTTTACCCGTACCCTATCCTACCCGTTATGAGTGTCGGATTACGAAAGGTAGCGGGTAAATAACGGATAATGCTATTATAATAAAAAAAATTATTATTTACTAGATAATAAATTAAAACACATTCATTTCATAAATATATATACGTGTTTAAAAAGTCTAAACTATATTGAGATTTGTTGAAATTTATTTACATGTTTTAATAGTTAATTAAGCCTAACACAATAATCAAGAATAGTTGAGAATTAATATTATTGCTCATTAATATATATAATATGTGGGGAGGGATCAGATGACACCGTGCATTTTCAAAGTTTTCAAAGTCCAGACAATCGATCCAAACCGTTCAATATGATGGATATATTAAAATGTGCTTGCAGATCAAATTTTATATATTTTTTGAATTTTTTTACTATTTATTAAGTATTTTACAAAATCGTTGTTTTCAGATCATTGAATTTTTGTACCCATCTTAATAAATAGTAAAAAAATTCAAAAAAAATGTAAAATTTGATCTGCAAGCACATTTTAATATATCCATCATATTGAACTGTTTGGACTTTGAAAATGTAGGGTGTCATCCGATGTCATCAAAAAAGGGTGTCATCCGATGTCACCAAAAAAGAGTGTCATCTGATCCCTCCTCATAATATATATAATTTTTATTATAATTACCCGATCGGGTAACGGGTAAGGAATAGGCTTTACTTGTACCCTTACCCGTTTAGATTACGAAAAAAATCTTTACCCGTACCCGTACCTGATAAGTTTACGAAAAAAAAATCTTACTCATACCCATTTTATCGGATACAGTACGGGTGAGATGAACGGATGAAAGGGTGCCATTGATAGCCCTATTGTACATAGAGGAGGGATCCGATTACACCTTTTTTGGTGACACACTTTGACACCTACCATTTTCAAAGTCCAAATAGTCGATTCAAACCGTTCAACGTGATGGATATATTAAAATGTGCTTGGAGATCAAATTTTACATTTTTTTGAATTTTTTTGCTATTTATTAAGATGGTTACAAAAATCGTTGTTTTCAGACCATTGAAAAACAGCGATTTTGTAACCATCTTAATAAATAGTAAAAAAATTCAAAAAAATGTAAAATTTGATCTCCAAGTACATTTTAATATGGTGATCATGTTGAACGGTTCGGATCGACTGTTTGGATTTTGAAATCGCAAAATTGACCTATATAAAAAACAGTGTCATGATGTGTCACCAAAAAAGGTGTAATTGGATCCCTCCTCTTGTACATATACTGTAAGATAATAACATTATTAAAAGAGTTAGGCCATGGTGATATGCAATTACATATTATTTTGTACTCAGGATCTATATTTTTATTTTTAAATTTTAAACAGTCCATATGAATTGCTCAATATAATATTTTTGTAAAAATGTACTCAAAAATCAAAATTTACATTTTTTTTTGTTTTTTTTACTATTTTTTTTTTATATATAGAACATCACTATTTTAGAATGTTCAATTCCAATATAGTGATTTTCTATCTATCTAATAGTAAATCATCTTAAAATATAAAATTTAATTGACAAGTACATTTTTATTGGATTTGAATTGACTGTTTGAACTTTATAATAAAAAAAATATAAATTCATAACACCGAGTGCTCTTAATATATATGTAATATGCGTATCTCACTCTTATTAAAACATCAAGATGATTTTTCATAATATATTAAAGAAATAAATAGAAATTCAATTATGTAGGAAGGACTAATCAAAGTTGTCAACTTTTACATGAAGTTACAACGGCCTAATTAGTGTGAACGACCGCGAAACATTTTAAAGTCCAAAGAATAGACACATTAAATTTTGGTCAATTGAGTTACGATCAGTGTTCTAAATAGCGCCGCTATAGCGTTTTTGGATCCCAAACGCTACGCTATGACATCAAAATGCGCTATTTGCGGTACGGCCGCTATAGCGGTCCGCTATTTGCGCTATACAATATGAGTTTTTTTTATTTTTTATTTTTAAGCAATTTATACGGGTTTTAAATAAAAAAAAAAAAAATCTCAAACCGAAATTGAATTTGTTGCTACTTGCTACAGATAAATCAATTTGAAATTGAGAATATAAATTGAAATTTGAATAGAAAAAAAGTCCAAACCGAAATTAAAATTTGAATAGAAAAAAAAATAGATTATGTCATGAATTATGATGCTTAAGATATTTTTAATAGGACAAATTGATAGTTTATAATATTACTATGAATATTTTGAACCGCAATTTGGACTTTGTACGGGTTCAATATGAATATTATAATTTCTTAATTACTTTGGTGTTATTTATTGTTCTATGAGACTTTAGATAATGTTGATATTTAGTACAAATATTGAATATACGAAATGTAAAAAAAAAAACGCTATTTGAAATAACTTCCGCTATAGCGACGCTATTCGCTATAGCTTTTTTTTTAACCTTCCCACTACGACGCTATAAACGCTATTTAGAACCTTGGTTACGATCGAAGCGTGACTGGTAAAATCAGGCGAACTTGATCAACAATTCATACATATTAGATGACGTACGAGTGCATTGCACAAATTCGTCGCATCTTAACAAATTAAAATATAGTTATTCTGGTAAAAAAGAGGAAAAGAAGAATCACGCTTCTTAGCTTCCGAGATTTATATTAATACATAAAAAAAGAAAGAAAATATCAAATCTGTTATCGATTTTTTTTTTATTAAAGATGGCCTGACCGCCCTAAAGTGGAGCTGTTCACTATTCAAACCAAACCTCCCTATTGTGGGGCGGTCTGCTTCCTATACAAAATCGCCCCTCTGTTGGGGAAGTATGCTATAAAAATCCTATAAAAAGTCAATTATCTCTTCTCCTCACTCACAATTCACTCTAACTTAACTGAAAGAGAAAGAGGTAGAAGAGGAAGAAAAGAAAGGCGATTTTTTGACGATTTCAAATAACAAGAGAGATAGATCTTCACAGTTTTTTAATTAATTATTTTAATTCATTTTTGTAATTCATTTTTAAAATTCATTTTTTAAAATCATTTTTTTTTAACGAGAAGAATGGACAGTAACAATTGAGGTAGAGAGAAAGAGAGCAACCTAGGTAGGTCGTCCTATCGTGGCGGCCTAGCGAGAAGAGGGTCAATTAGTGATTGAGGTAAAAATGGGAGAAAAAAGTACAAGTGTCCAGTATGCCCTAATACACAGACATGTCGATCATTCATACAACCAGAATTTCTTAGCTATGAAATTTCGGACGATGACTTTGTGAAAAACCCCTACAACTATTCTTCGAAAAAAAGAAGGTTGATCCTGAGCCTCCAGCATCGAACAATGATTTTGTTCCGTGTACTTATACTGGTAAGGCTACCACTTCGTCTGCTGTGACTGATCAAGATCCGACAAAATCTGATGATGACTTTGTTCCATGTACTTTTAAGGCTCGTTGTAAGAAGTAGTACTAATTATTAAGAATTTATATTGTATACTTTATTCCATGTAATATTTATTCCATTAATTTATTGTTTATTTGTATTTTATGTTATCAATTTGTGTATATGTAATTAAGTTATGAAAATAACAAAATTCAGGCATATAAAATAATTTCGCATACTCTGAATTAAATAGTTCATAAACTACGAATTAAAATAGTTCACAACATATATCTAAATAAAATAGTTCACGACATGCCTCTCAAATAACTTGGTAATCAGCAACGACGTCTGAACAAACTAAGTCGACGAGTTCTGGGTCTGCTTCCAGATGATTGTGTGGTTGCTGCTGGGATGAGAATTTAGAAGATAGAGTGAATTGTGAGTGGGGAGGAGAGAAAAAACAACATTTTATAGGGTTTTTATAGCAGACCGCCTCACTGTGTGGCAGTTTGGTTTGAATAGTGGACCGTCCCACTGTAGGGCAGTCAAGTCATTTTTAATATAAAAAAAAAATCGAGGGCAGATTTGATATATTTTTTTTTAAGGGTATGAATAAAAATCTCGGTCTTAGCTTTAAATGGCTAGATTTCAAAAGACAACTTTTGCAATTGAATTATTCCGAGAGTCAAGGAGGTACCACTTGATGCTGTCTACATCTTGCCAGTCAAAATTAGCGACCAAATTTCATTAATTTCTCTCCCCAATTCCGAACCAAGAAAGAGAGAGCAAACTAATTTTGACTTGTTGTTTGATTGATTTTTTTTTTTTGAAGAGTTGGTAGAGGCTACCAACTATAAAATTTTATTGAATGTCGTTGGATTGATTTATGTCTCAAGATATCCGGATTGAAATTCAGATTGTGATGAGGTTTTGACGTCATTACCTACCCTTGATAAATCAACTTTAAATCATTTTCCCACATGTTATTATGGCATCAAATTAATCGGACTCTAGACTTCCTTTGTTTTAGATTATAGTTTTAAAGTAGGTTAAACAAGTCAAGGTGTCATGTCAAGCTAATTGAATTTGGGTCATGATATTTATTGTCTGGACCAAAATTATCTTAGACTCGTTCATCAGTGAGAGCACATCACATGTACGAATCATATGTAATTTTATTTAGAAAATACAAAATTATTTGAACATGATTTATAGGCACACATTCACACACACAACGTGTACCTTGCTGGTGAATAAGCCAGGATGATTTTATCACAATTATTAGCAAGTTTGTTATTCAACTTAGTTGTCAACTCTGTTGAATACATTTAGTCAATCAAATATATGGATCTGATATTTTTGGAGCGTTTACTTCTCAAATTAGTGTGAATTCTTTCGATCGAACACACCAAAGTGTCCCTCTCAACAAATCAGATTTGTCGTGTAATTGAGGATCAATTTTAAATGTGATATTTTCATACAGGTTTAATGTTTGATTTCTCCGTTACGAATGTAATTATTATTAAGTCAAAGTATGGATGACTCTGGTTTAGTCCAAAGGTGAAAGGAATATACCTCTAGAATCTTAAAAGGCAAAATTAAACTTATGACTAGTGAAATAATAATTATTCGATTTAATTTTGTCATGTACTTGAGGGTCCTTAATTTTTTTTTATCTTGGCATTTCTAAAAAAAAAAATGCAGAAATAGCATAAAAAATGAAGAAAGAAGAAAAAAATATGCACTTTTTAGTGCTATTATTTTATTTCAATTACCTAATATACTTAAAAACAAGCACTTTTAGTCATTTTAGTCATTTTTATTACCATTCTTTCATCATAATTTTGTAACTATATATTGCTCTCCTAATGCAATATTATGTTTTGTGAGACAACACCTTTAAATTAGCTATATGTTCTGCTATGGATGTTCTTTCATCATAATTTTCTAACGTTTTTTAGGAGTACACTTAAAATCCCCCTAATTTCTTCTGCATCTTAAATTTTTAAGGTTTTCAGTGCATAATTTATTTTTTGCTTTGAATTTTTTATCTGCTCCGTATACTCCTATTAGACGACAATACATGATAAAATAATGTTTCATATTTTTAATAATGCTGTTTTTTTTTTGGCAAATACTGTTATATTAAGGTTGGACCTATTACAAAAATTTGAATATATACTAGAAATTGAGAATTTTTTTCTAATGTAAAATAAGATTAGTGTATCCAAAGCAATAACTTATTGACCGTAAGATAATCCAAGAGCCAAGGATATCTTAGTTGAAGGGTTTAGACGTTTAGTATTGGGCTGGATCTAGCAACGGCTTGATTTTTCTTTGAGTGAGGCTACGGTACTATGCTTAGCACAATTTGGTCCATGCTACGGCTCAATATTTGAGTTTTCAAAATTCTAACGGTCGATCCGAACCGTTCAACATGATTATAAAATGAATATGTACTTGCAAATCAAATTTTACATTTTTTCAAATTTTTTTACTATTTTTTTAGATAGGTAGAAAATCATTTGATCTGAAAATTCTGGACCATCCAAAAACAGTGATTTTCTACCTATCTAAAAAAATTCGAAAAAAAATGTAAAATTTGGTTTGCAAGTACATATTTATTTTATAATCATGTTGAACGGTTCGGATCGACCGTTAGAATTTTGAAAACTCAAATATTGAGCCGTAGCACAGACCAATCCGTGCTATGCATAGTACCGTAGCCTCACTCTTTTTCTTTTCTTTTAGTTCTTTTAATTTAGTAGCTGGATGGCTTTATAAAAAGTTTTAGCTACAAACATCTTCACAAATATTCAGGCCAGTAATTTTAATTGCTGGATCTTCTACCACCCATCCAAGCCCCAATAAATTGAACCCCAGTCCTTGTTAGCTATGTTGCATGAATACGGATATGGGTATCGTATCAAATACGATACGGGATAAGGTGATACGATAATTTTCAACACGATATGAGCATCAGACGATACGATATAGGTATCAATACTTGTAATAGGACCTCTTAACCAGTTCTCATTTCTTTCTAAAAGGTTAAAGAAAAGGGTTCACATGTCTTCATTTTTTTTGTCTCCATCATACTTTTATTTTTAAATTTCTAATAATAAAAATTCTAAAATTTATTTGTCAAAATAAAACATTTATATTTAATATATATTATATTTTCTATATGTAAATAAAAAAATTATAACTTTTCAATTTTGATTTTATATAAATCAATAAGTTGAAAAATAAACTCTAAAATTTATTCACATGGGTGTACTTTTGCAAGTACTTGATGCTAATCAAAACAATATGAAAATGTTGTAAACTTTTACGTATGCATAGAGAAAATAATATATATCATATATTATGATTCTAAAAATGGAGACACGATGGAGACATAAAAATTGAAGACATTTGAAGCCTCTTCAAGGTTAAAATATTAGAAAACAAAGAAAGGATAATTGCACGGCCCAAGGCACAGTGATAACATTCCCCGTATACATATCTAATACCAAAAGATCATAGTATACAAAACACACATATAGCAAAGTGCAAACATCACATACTGATAAAAGAGCATATAGTCTTCCAAATATCTCAAACAGCCTTGATCAGTTAGCTTCATCATTAAAAGCATCCGATGGATTGTCTTCTTCCACAGTCCACATCTCCCGTAATTAGTCCAAATCTGACCTTTTCCTCTGTCCAACAAGTTATGAGTGAAAAAATAGTAGCACACACCGTTTGTCTAGAGTAATTACCCCCTCCTCTTGGAAAATTAGTTTGTTCCTCGTAATCCAAATTAGTGTTTTGCAAATGGGCACGGGCGGGCGGGCACGGGCAAAACCCGGGACGGTCAACGGGCAACACGGGTCACGGACAACGCGGGTCACGGGCGACACGGGACGGGTTAGCACGGATTTTTTTTTCAAAAACCGTATCCGGCCCCTCTCAAACCCCCCGGACAACACGGGTTACGGGCGACACGGGTCACGGGCAACACGGGTTCGGACCGGCTTTTTTTTTTTTTTTCTGTTTTTGGGGGAAAGTACAGGCATCACGGGACGGGTACAGGCATGGGCAACCCGGGTCCACAGGACGGTACGGGCGAGTACGGGTATGAAACGGACATGGGTATCACTGGTTAAATTGAAAAAAACCGTGCCCGGCCCTTTTCAACCCATACCCGGGTTACCCGTGAACCCGTGTCAAACCCGTGCACGGGCACGGGTCCCGGGCGGACCGGGCCGGGTCTGACCCGGGCGGGTAAAATCAATACACTAATCCAAATAGCCCATATTACTGTACAACATTGTGTTTCTTTGACATCTGCACCGCTGCACGCAACTTTCCCGTAGTTCCTCCAATGAATCCAAATTAAGAATTAAATCTTTATCATTACCAGAATCTAAAGGATTCCAAAATTAGCTGATCGCATTACATGTGAATTCGTATCCTCTGCATTAACTCAAAAGGGAATCTTTTGAGTTAATGAATCTTGACCGTCAGATTTGTTTTAAGATTCGTGCAAATTAGATCTGCACTAATATTAAAGGACCCTCATGTTATAGGCACGAGCCGGATTGACTCCATTTCAAATCAAACAGTTGAAATTAACTAACTCAAAAAGATTTCCTTGAGTTAATGCAGAGGATACGGATCCATTACATGTGGCCTTTATTACAAAAAATAGCATGCTTGAATAATAAATCAGTCTAAAACTAAATCTGTCCAAGCCCACAATAAGTAGAATCCATGCCCTATCAGGCGTTGCGTTCATAGCCTGTAATAGGGCCTACAAGTCAGCCCATTAATTTCAGTTCTATTCTATTTACCCATAAAACTAAAAAAATTAAATTATGGATGACTCTTCACTAATTACTTTTAAGTTTTATCTCTTCTCATTTATCAATTGAATTAAATTAAATAACTTGTTATTTACATTTTCTATCTATAAATAGAGAATTGTAAACATATATTATACACACACAAAAAAATATATGAATAAAAGATAGCCATCTTTATACGTTCTCAATATATTGTTTACTTTTTTTTTCTCCAATTTACAACAAATAAGATTATAGGAATATCTCTTTATCTTCGTTCTCCTCCAGAAATACAGCGCAAGTTGGAGAAGCGCTGAATCAATAAGCGGACATTAATATCTCTAACCATTTAGAATAGAAAAAGAAAGAAAAGGAAGAGAAATTTAATGGAAACCTTAAAGGCGTTCATCCGACCTCCTCCACCTTGTTTTGACTATAAGACGGCAGTACTCGCTGAGACGCGGTCCACCGTGGCTGTGGCGCACCCAGAGTTGATGGACCTGGTTCAAGGAGGCTCTCTGGTACTGGTACAGAAGCGGCGGTTTGGGCCGGTACCAGAGTGGCGGCGCTGGTTTGTAGAACCAGAGAGGATATGGGTACTTGGGACCTCTCACTTGTCAGAGAAATCAGCTGCTGACGTGGAACGGGTCGTGCGGGCGGTACAACCTGATAATGTGGTTGTGGAGCTATGTCGCAGCAGGCAAGTTAGAAGAAAGGCTTAACTATGCAATTTTCATTCTCTAATTGGATTTTTTAATTGAAACAACGGCCAATATATTAACCCAAAACCTTACTAAAATCAATACATTCATTAGCCAAGGTGCATATCCAGTATTATGCACAATGGATATGGTGTTTGAAAGGTCGAAGGTAATAATTCATAACAGTAATATTTCAACTCCTAGATTGTCATTTGGAGATTCCTGTCTGTACCAAATCAATATAGATAAAGCTAACTCGTGTATTTGCAGAGTTCTATTTCAGAGCTGGAATAATGTATGCTTCAGCAGATGACCAGAATGCCCCACTTTTGAATTCGAACATGTTTTCCTTAAGTGGCGCCAAATTTTTCGGAGCAATTAGCCGTAGTATAAACTTGGGTACCTTTCTTCTTCCCATGTTAAACATTTAACTACACGTACCAGGTACCTGTTTGTGGTACTAATTCAAGGTTTCAAATTTTACATTTAATTCAAATGCAGGGGGGCAGAGTGCCCTTGCATTACGGCTGCTCTTGGCTGTGTTTTCTTCGAAAATTACTTCTGGCACAAATCAAACTTTTGGAGATGAGGTTATATTTGACATCTTCTAGAAGCTTCTGGTTCTGACATTTCTTGACTGCCCTATATAATAACTGTTGATATGTTCTATTTTTAATATTATGTGTAGTTTCGAGCAGCCAGGAAAGCAGCTGAAGAAATTGGAGCTCAAGTAGTTTTGGGTGATCGGCCAATTGAAATAACAGTATATATCTCTCTTAATTATTTTAGTATCTCATTCCAATGGTCTATTTTATCCAACTATTTCATTTTGCAATGGCTAATTTTAGCTTCAACGTGCTTGGAATTCTCTCAACTGGAATGAAAAATTGAGATTCGTGACTTTGCTTTTTCGTGGTATAACTTCTCCTTCACTCGAAAGTAAAGAGGGTGATTTTGAGGTGAATTTTGTGCCAATATCTCGATGTAATAAATAAACTATGCTGTCTTTCATTATTTCTTAATTGAGCACATTAAATACGCAGATTGAAGATAAGGGAGGAGGTCCATTTAAGTTATACGAACAGCTGAGCAATACATACCCATCCCTTTTACAACCTTTAATACACGAGCGTGACACGGTATATCTCATTCTTTTAACCAGAAACTTACATTGAAAATTTTGATGTGTGTGCCATTATTGAGCCTGAGATTAGTACTAGGTTGAGTGCTCCCAAATGCTTATATTAAGCTCATTCAGGTTGTTGGTTCATTTGTTCAGCCAAGAATCAGTTAAGCCTCAATGAACTAAATTTATACATTCTGAATTAAACTTTTTTATGTGTACTTTCAGTATCTTGCATGGTCTCTAAAACGGAGCAAAGCTGTGAATAATTGTAACACAGTGGTCGGGGTCATAGGGAAAGGTCACATGAATGGTGTGGTCTATGCATTAATGGCGGACCAAGGAGATTTGCGCTTCCGTGATCTCGTTGGAAGAACATCACAGGAGAGCTCTAATAGCTGGGTGAAGAGTCTCATTAAAGGCTTAATTAGAGATACCATAATTGGTGTTGTTCTTTGGGCTCTGTATGAACAATTACAGAAGGCCTTTTAAGACTAATCAACACGGTACTAATTGAGTTTATATGGAAAAAATGTCAAATATTGAATGAATAAATAATTATGTTATTTACAGTACAAATTGTGAAATACAAATTTCAGATAATTTACTTTGCTTTATATATAACTACAAGAAAGAACGCAAAATAATATGCACATGTGGTGTTACTGAATTCTGATCAGAAGTTCAGCTAAGAATGGTCCTTATCTATCTAACTCGGCTATTTCAAGAGAACTATGGTTGGATGTTTCCCACTGGTTGACAAAATGTCGAAAAAATGCATTTCTATTCATTGTATTTCTTGAAGTAGTCACATAATTACCCGCAAAAAGATGATTTAATGAGACTCGACAAATGGGGCACGTTGAGTGTGACTCGAGCCAGACATCGATGCAACCGGAATGAAAGTTGTGGCCACAGGTCGGCATGATTCTCAGTATGTCTCTTTCTTCATACTCCCCTAAGCATATGGTACACCTAAGAATTTAACGCCGAAAAAGGCACTACTTCAAACTGCTTATATTATTTGATATAATTTTCTTTGATTAGATATATTCGATTTCACTTACTGATCTTCTGTTACACAGGGAGACTGCTTGATGTACTTCAATGTTGGCATTGCTGCAATCACAACTGGTTCAAGTCCATCTACAATGCACTCTGGCTGCTGAAATGCATCATTTCAGAATATTGAATAGAGTAAATAATTCAAACAAGTAAAGGTTCCATATCAGTTGAGAAAACTTTAGTCACTTTTTTTGATGTTTTGATATACGGCAACAATTAATTCATAAATTTTCAACTGCCAACAATAAAGAAAGGACAATAAAATTATTGAAATGGATTCTTTATTTCGGCTTTCAATCAAATTTGAAATTGGTTAATTTTGCTTGGTACATCCCGCTTTGGATTGACATATTGGATATTCCTAAATTTAGTGTAATGTAGAAAACTATGGACATTAATTTAACGGTACACGAAAAAAAAAAAAAAGTAAAGAAATTAATTTACTATTTTCATGCAAATAAAATTGAAATACAACAATGAATGCCTTATTGGTATAAAAATTATAGTATAGCAAGAAAACCATGATATTTTGTGTCGCGCGCATTTGAGAGCGCATCTCAAACTCATAAGGAACTGTCCGGAGATCAACTGACTCGCTACGGCCACATACCACACGTGCACAAACAAAGATGATCAGACCTAAGCTCACAACGAACCCAACGAGTGTTGTCGCGAGATTCAACCCGGAGTCTAGCATATCATCAACGAGTGTTTGTCATGGACAAAATTGGTTTGGAATGGTGGAAAAGGGAGGAGAATGGGAAATGCAAATAAGGGATTTAGATAGTTTAACTGCCATTTAGGATTAGGAATAGCTTTGCAATATGGCAAGGAATTAAAGAAGCCTGGTTAATTGTAATAGGTATAACAGATATGCTTTCGTTTGGAATCAAACAGCTATCAGAAGTGCCTTTTTTATGGGCTGGGACCAGCTTTATTTTTCTAGTTCAAACTGTAGTCATGTAAAGAAAGGAAGGAGATGTTATTCCAATACAGACCATCGATTTAATACCAACGGACCGGATCGATCTGATTTTGAATTAGAGGATCCTCTTTGTATAATTATGGTCCGTTCATTTCAAAAGTACGGTACATTTTTTTTTATAAGGAAAAACTTAATTTTTAAATCCCATCTTGATTGAAAAACGTGACATGACGTGACTAATACGTTGTGACTTGGACACATCACGTGATAAAAAAAATTCACGTGACGTGACTTATCACGTTCAATTTTTTTTCTAAGCTTTAAGTTCATAAAAATTAATAAAAAAATATTACAAAATAAATTATAGTAAAGATATAAATATAAAAAAATATTCACGTAATGTGTCACGCCACATAAGGTGATTGATCACGTTCAATTTTTTTTTTTAAGTTTTAAGTCAGTTCATAGAAAATAATAACAAAATATACTAAAAATTAAAAACTAATACAAAATAAATTATAATAAAGAAATAAAGTTGAAAAAATAGATCATATAACATGACGTGAATGATCATGTTCAATTTTTTCCTAAGTTCTAAGTTAGTTCATTACAAATAATAAAAAATATACTAAAAAAAGAAATTATAATAAATAAATAAAGTTGAAAAATTGGCCACGTGACGTGACCGGATCAATTTGTGCGGCGTGACGTGACTCGATCAGTTTGATGTCACAAGACGGTTAACAATATGACTAAATTCAAATTGTACCGTAGTAACTCAAAATTTGAGTTTGGACCTGGACCGTCCGATTAAAACCTAGACCAACCCAGTTCGAGATAGAATTCATGGGTCCTTCAATACTCATGTATATTCTGATTGAATGGTCCGGATTCAATCTCAAACTTTGAGTTACTTGATCCGAATTCCTACTAGTTATGCCGGTGTGTTTACCATGCTTTTCAGTGCGCCTTATTTATGAGATAGTTGAAAGAATAAAGTTATATTATTGTTGGGTCATTTTTTGAATTATGAATGACTAGGTTACGGGTTAGGTCGGATTCCAGATTGTTTAGCTTCAAACCATCTCGGATTTTGAATCGGATTGGATTTCAAACTCCAATTTGTTGGTCATCTCGGATTACGGATTGTTTGGGATCAAGTTAAATAGATTTTGTGTCATTTTGCTTTAGGTCATCTTAATTTCAGGATCTTGTATCACGTCGTCTCAATTCAGATTGAATCAGTTTAACTTTACCAAAAATCAGGTTAAATTGGATTTGGATTCAGATTCAGATTCAGATCGGATAAATTTTTTGGAATCAAATCAGATTTTGTTCCTTTGAACAGAATAATGAAACTGTTATTCACAAGCTGAGCCAGCATTGAACGAGCTAATTACAAGACTTTTCTGAACCAATCTCGAACAACCCATGAGCTACAAGTATTTTTGCCAGCCTTAAGCATTATCTCACAAGAAAAACCATGAAGGCACAAATATGGAAAGCAAATTGCGAATAGTACATTTGATTATTTCCATAAGCTAAGTTAGTATTTACTTAACAATTTGCCAAACTGAGTGAGTATTACAAAGAAAAAGAAAAAAGCTTCAGCAACAACTAAATTAGTTGAAATTGCAAATCAACATCTCCGTAGAGAAAGTTCTATGGCATTATTGCAAAACTAGTCCCTTAATCCAGAAAAACAAGTATACAAAGTCAAGAAATGCTCCATCTCTAATCATAACTTGAAATAAAACAAAGATCACACAATATAGGAAAACAACCCAATTCTTTTCACCGAAGCTTCGTATTGACCTTTTGGTTCCTGGCTGCCTCTTTCACCATTTCAGCATACCCTTCAATTGGTGGTGTAAGCGTAGCCATCAATCTGTTGGATGGGAATGGCGTAAGATCAGGCACTAGTGCAGCCTCTCTGAGCTTCTCTGGCAATGCCTCGATTGCCTCCTTTTTTAGCTTCAGAAAGTCTGTCTCAGCCTTTTGTCTGGCACGGTGCCGCCTCATCAAAACCCTACTGTATTCCTTCGCCAATTTCCTACCATCCTCTACAGTCAATTCGTATTTTGGTATCGCGTCTTCGTCTACTAAACCCAGAGATATGTAATCTAAACCTGGCGGACCTGTTATGGAGATACTGTCATCTGATTATCTCCCAAAGATTACAGGATTGATAGCATGTTGGTTTGAGACTGAAATTGGGACCCACAAAGCTTGAAGCTTAAGAGGGTCCCTTAATAAGGGTTGTGGGTCTGGAATTTCACCCTGACAAGATAAGTGGGTTCCCTCATCAGTACCACTGGAAACTCGAACAATGTATGCAATGCTGTTCAATACTGGTACTGTAATGCACCTACTGTCACAGTACAAATGCCCATCCTGATTTAGTATAAGACTAGAGCACGACACTCTATGTACAAATGTTATCACAAGAACTTCTTGTGCTGTATATATTGGTCCAACTACCAAACCAAAATCTATTTTCAGTACAGTTACTACTATTATCAGATCAAATCAGGAACTAGGTTTGTAATAATTACCCATTTGGACACGCCTATTTTGTTCCTCTTTCTTCCCATCCTTAGCGGCTTTCTTCTGAGCCTTGATCATTTCAAGCTCCCTCTGCCTCTCCTTCGAAATAAGACCCAATTTCTCACGCTCGACCTCCCTGGCTCTCTGTTGGGCTGTGAGGTAGCGGATCGGGGTTGGGGCGGAGAGACAAGAGTTGGCCATGGTGGAAATGCGATTCCCCGTCTCTTTGTCAAACCGGTTTCCGCGCTCCGAGTCGGGTTCGTCGGAACCTTGCTTCTTCTTTGGCAAGGAGGCACGCTTGAGCACCTGGCCGGTCTTGAGCTTTCCCTTCCCCTTCGCTGTGCCACTCACGGATCGGGTTAGGATCAGGGTTTGGTTTTGCGAGAGCGTTTTGAGAGAGCCGAGAAGCGATTGTCGAATCATGGTGGTTTGTCGGAGAGAGATCTGCGCTGGTGGTACTGGTAGGGTTTTTGGTTTTAGCACTGGAGGGGCGACTTGGGAGCAGCCGGTTGCTAATTAGGAATTGCGAAGGAGAGAGGAATTCATATCACCTGAGATAACTCAAATTTGGAGTTAACATCGGAACCGTTGGATCTGCTTTGGCACGAATATTGAAAGGGCCTGCCCATTCCATCTCGGGCCGGTTTGGCCCGGAGTCTAATCGGACGGTCCAGATCTAAAATCAAAATTTTGAGTTACTTCAGAGTATTCGGATTGAGGAGATACTGGGAAGAGAAAATATTGGACTTGGCTTAAGGTGGGTAGGAGGGGATTGAGTTGTTGGATCATGGATGGAGTATTTGGTTTTATTCAGGAAAGAGAAAAGGAAAATGCTACAAGGGTATTGGGCTGAGATAACTTAGGGCCTAAATGAGACTGTGTTTACATGATAGGCTTTTTTAATTTTGTTTTTGTTTTAAGCCCAAAAATGTTCTTACATGTCAAGGAATATACATGGTTATGTACTAACTTTTTTTTCTGAATGATATAATTAATTATATATATGCTGTATTTGCCGAGATTTTTATTAATACCCTAAAAAAATATATATATATTAAAAATACCCTCATTTTGAAAAAAAATTTAAAAATGCCCTAACCACTCGTTCACTGGGCGGTTCACCCTACCCACCAAACCGCCCCTTCACTGGGCGGTTCCCTTGCTCTACCCAACCGCCCAGTGGGTGGGCGGTCCAGGTGAAATTGTTTTTTTTGTTTTTTTTTTTTAGAGATTTGAGAGACAATATGAATGAAATTTAACAATAATTTTTTTAATATTTGCTAGATTACTTCTTTTGATGTATAATCCGACATTTAAAAAAATACCCAAAGTTAATAAAAGATTAATAAAAATGCTCAGACCCATTCAACTTTTTTGATGTATACTTCTTTTGATTTATAATTAGCATATTTATATTAAAATATGTAAAAAAAATTTAAAACCATAATTAAAAAAAATTAGCAAACCAACATTGGTTTTTACAAAAATCATGCTGAATTAAAAATAAATATGCTAATTATAAATCAAAAGAAGTAATCTAACAAATATTAAAAATGTCGGATGAATAGTTTGCAAACCAACATTGGTTTTTACAAAAATCATGCTGAATTAAAAATACGGTAAATTACGCAAAATTACGTATGAATAGGGCCTATTTTGTGCCATCTTTCATAAATCATAAAAATAGTAAAAAAATTCCAAAAATAATAAAAATTGGTATTCTACAAGTTCATTATATAACTAATTTACTGAGCTACGTAGATTGGAGAATACAAATGAAAATCTTAATCAGAAACTTCAACTGAAGTTTTGAGGCCCTTCTCTTTGTTTTTTGGCGATTCTGAATTTGGAAAACTGGCAAAGTAAGTACGGACGCATGCGTATTTTCACAAGCTTTCCGAAAAGTGGTCATTTGCTCAAATCGGACACTCGAGCGTCGTTTTATGGCCGTTTAAAGTTTCGTCGTCGTTTTTCGCCTTTTCAGTGAAAATATCATCCCAATTCATACGTAATTTAGCGTAATTTACCGTATTCTAGCATAATTCTACATAATTATTGTAATTTCAATTAATTTAGTGTAATTCAGCATAAATTAATATAATTTCAAGTAATTTAGCGTATTTTAGTATAAATATGCTAATTATATATCAAAAATGTAATCTAGCAAATATTTTAAAAAAAAAATTCAATTTTTTAGTGTTATATTTCAGCATTTTAGTTATTTGTCTCAAAAAAAAAAAAAAAATTCAAGGAATCGGCCGGTTTGGACATTTTTAATAAAAGTTGAATGGGTCTGAGCATTTTTATTAATCTTTTATTAACTTTAGGTATTTTTTAAAATGTCGGATTATACATCAAAAGAAGTAATCTAGCAAAAATTAAAAATTTTATTGTTAAATTTCATTCATATTGTCTCTCAAATCTCTAAAAAAAAAAAAAAAAAAAAAAACAATTTCACCTGGACCGCCCACCCACTGGGCGGTTGGGTAGAGCAAGGGAACCGCCCAGTGAAGGGGCGGTTTGGTGGGTAGGGTGAACCGCCCAGTGAACGGGCGGTTAGGGCATTTTTAAATTTTTTTTCAAAATGAGGGTATTTTTAATATTTTTTTTTTTTTAGGGTATTAATAAAAATCTCGGCTGTATTTGTAAACATGTTTAATTATATAGTGCTGTGATTTCATGATATTTTTATATTTATGTTTATTCAACTCTCTGTCTATTAGCATATATAGAGAGAGAAGATGCTTCAATGTTTAATGACTTTGTCTAATTAAGTATTTATGTTCTAATATTTAACATGTACTTGAATTCTTGAAAAAATCACCCTAGCTAAGATAATTGAATTATAAACTGCCACATCAGATTAGAAACTCTAATAATACCTGGTATTATTAGAGTTTCTAATCTGATGTGGCAGTTTATAATTCAATTTCAGAGATGTGGGAGAGTTTATTATTTAGAAACTATGCAGTAAAGTTTTTTTATTAAGAAACTGTTTATAAACTCCAAGTTGGCAAAATAATTAGCTCAAATTATTTCTCATTTTTTAATTTGTTGCTGACATGGCTTAATAGAACTCTAAAATTAATTTCATAAATGTGGGAGTTAGAAACTTTAGAGACCTTAATTTCTAAAAAGTGGTTAACAGTTATTTAGAAACTCATTTGAGTTGCTGGGATGTAGATGCTCAAATGACCTTAATTTTTAAAAAGTGGGTACCAAAAATTCGGTGCAAAATTTAATATGAATATAGAACATGACCAGTTCATACTTCAGAATATAAGCTTATTTCAATGATTTAGAAAAATGAAACTCTAATTATATTTATTAAGAGCAACTTGCATTGAACAACAATTATTCACATCTAAACCCAATAAACCAATTTAGTTAACCACGCTATAATGACCCTACCTAATAGGATTTATATTTGTAAATAGGTAAAATCCTAATGATCATAGTGACCTTCATTAAGGTGGCCGCAATTATTGGGTTTTAACATCTCTAATTATTGAAGGGCTGGCATTTCATACAATATATATGTTGAAAGAGGAGGGATCCAATTACACCTTTTTTGGTGACACATCATGACACCGTTTTTTTTATAGGTCAATTTTGCGATTTCAAAATCCAAACAGTCGATCCGAACCGTTCAACATGATGGATATATTAAAATGTGCTTGGAGATCAAATTTTACATTTTTTTTGAATTTTTTTACTATTTATTAAGATGTTTACAAAACTGTTGTTTTTCAATGGTCTGAAAACAACGATTTTGTAACCATCTTAATAAATAGTAAAAAAATTCAAAAAAATGTAAAATTTGATCTCCAAGCACATTTTAATATATCCATCATGTTGAACGGTTCAGATCGACTGTTTGGACTTTGAAAATGGTAGGTGTCAAAGTGTGTCACCAAAAAGGGTGTAATTTGATCCCATGTTGAAATTAAGGCGATATATATATTGTATACTATCAAATTCCTAAATGCCAAACAAGTCAGAGGTCCGTGATATCATATTTTAGAAGAATCAGTCTACGAAAAAAAAAAAATTATATTTGTAGGTCTTACATGATGGATGGCATTTTAATACGCACGATTAGAATTGAAAAATATACGAGAGCTGTACTTAATTATTAAATTCAAATAGGATCTCCATTTATTGGAGGCAGACCTCTCTCAGTTAAAGTAAATTTTAAACCCTATCAAGATCACATTACGTACGTGGAATAAATATGCTGATCTCTGATTGGTTAGTTTTTTGCCAGGATTTAATTTGATTGGTGGAGAGAAGATAGGCGGTGAAAGGGGGGCAGGGCAGCAGATGACACGCTCCCTGGTCAAACCTCATCTCTGCCTCTTTCCTTCCAACACGGATCCTTCTCCATCCCATAGGCCATCAATTTCTTCGTCAATTCAATATCTTACACAATTTTTCACGCAACTTAAATTATACATTTAATTATTATAAAATATATACTTAACTATGAGTAGGCTTAAAATGCACCATAGGTTTTGTGCCCCAATCATGCTCCACGTCTTTTTCTTCGTTTTTAAAGTTCAACAATCGATCCGAACAGCTCAATATGATCTTCATATTAAAATGTGCTTGGAGACAAAATTTTATATTTTTTGAAATTTATTTACTATTTTTTTTAGATAGGTACAAAATCACTGTTTTGGAGCATGATTGGAGCATAAAATCAATGGTGCATTTTAACCCTACTCCTCAACTATTATAAAAGAGTGAAACTATATGATAATATGTATGTTATGAATCGCTCCTATTATGAATTCATATTTTTATTTTTAAAGTTTAAATAGTTAATTTGAATTATTCAACATAATATTCATATGAAAACATATTTTACAAATCAAATTTTACATTATTTAAAACAATTTTACTATTTTTATTATAGAAAAAGAAATCACTACATTCAAATGGTCCAGAATTTTAAAATCAATTGTTTTCTATCTATCTAAAAAATAGTAAAAAATTATAAAAAATGTAAAATTTGATCTCGAAATATAGTTTCATATAAAGATCATGTTTAACTATTTGAACTTTGAAAATAAAAATATGAATTCATAGTGTGAATCGATCCGTACTATGCATATTACCATATAACCTCACTCATTATAAAAAGCACTTAATTATAATAAAATACTGAAATTTTTATTAATACCATTTAAAATATATATATAAATAAAAAAAACCATTTTTTGGGAGATTTTGAAAAATACCAGAGCCGCAGGGTCAATCAACGGCTCTTTTCTTGGGGGCCGCCATGGGCCGCCAATTGACCCTGCGGCCCCACTTCTTTTTTTTCACGGACTTGAAACTGTATGTATAGCTACATATTTGATCTTTCAGTTGCTAATTTGAGTCAAGTTGGTTATTAAAATACGATTTTCTGTGAAGACATACATTTTCATTCGTTAGTTTTTCCAACAAAAATATGTTGGGGCCGCAGCTGCACATGGCAACCCTCAGTCTATGGGGCTGCCAATTGACCCTGCGGCCCTGATATTTTTTGAATTATGGAGAAAAAGTGGTTTTTTTTGTTTTGTTTTTGAATAAGGTATTTATAAAAATTTTGGAAAAAAAATATGCATATACTATTATAAATATACACTTATCTATTTTAGTTTGACGAACAACTATGAACAGCTGACATGATATTTATCCAAATCAAAATATATTTTCTAAAATTTTCAAAATACAAACTTAACTATTTCAAAATATACATAGTTAATTGCAGATGTACGTATTGCTTATTACAAAATGGAACTTCACTATTAAATTTTTTTATAATTTTTTTTGGAGAATTTAAGAGATAAGGACAGAGAGGACAACTCTAATATTTTTCTGCGTTGACATTAATTATTTTAAGCTATCTTGTGAAAACCCAAAAATTAATTTCAAATGATTCTGTGGCGGCAAAATGTAGCTGTCCATTAATTAAGAGAAGCCAATCTTCATTTGAAAAATTCATTTAATATGTAGAGAGATTAAATTTAAATCTCCATTCTCTTTGTTAGTTTGGTTTCCTATCTTCTTTTTTTATTTACTTCAAATCTAGATATTAAAAACAACAATTTCGAAGCTTTTGATTATGTTCTATATATCAATAACTAAATATGTATTCACATTGAAATTTTGAAGTTTAGAGTTCATTGTTTATATAACATCTGGTTTATAATATCTGATTATAACGAACTATGAATTTTTTAGCTCCATAATCTTTTTATAGAATTATGTCTAAAAAAGGCATTTAATGTACTATCATCAAGTTTGGTACTCATTCAAGATGTAGGACTAATTAAGTTTGGTACTCATTTAAAATACTAGCAACCAATTAAGTCTTCTAGTATTTTATGTATACGTATGTACTACGATAGATGTAGACTACCTATTCCTACGGTGATGTCAAATATATATTCCTGAAGTACGTATAGTATATATAATTATGTCAAACAAATTATTATATATCTGTGGCGGCATTAATGCACAAAACATGTTTAATTTCCATTGGACAAAATTTTTATTTTTTAATAGTTGAACAAAAAGCTGATCTAAATTTGTATATAACAATTAATTTTCTATTTTAATGAAAAATAAACCGTACAGTACTATCTCCACGCCATTTTTTAAAGCCTGACCATAGTTTTCTAATCCCAAATCAAACATTTATATATAGCTTTTATATGGCACAAAGTCACCTAGCAAAAAGATAACAGGACTATAATTAATTAACAACATGATATTTATTTGAAAATATATTTTACAAACCAAATTTTAAATGTTTTAAAATTATTTTACTATTTTATATCAAAAGAAATGATTTTTTTATCTATATAAAAAATAGTAAAAAAATTCTAAAAGATGTAAAAAATTTGGTTTTTAATTTTTTTTTTTAAAGTTAGTGTTTTTAAATACCTACTAACAATTTCATTTATAAAAAAACGTATTTACAACGAATCAAATTATCCTAATTTCTAAATTTACATTTTTATTCTCACAAAATTCTATAAATTACTCTAAATTACTCTAATCCTCTAATCCTACTTATATACACTCATAATTACTCTATTATATTCTCCATCTCTCTCCATGACCGGATCTGCTCTTCTTTGATCGCCGTGTTCCGATGACCGGATTTCCTCACCGTCGTGCTCCTATTGAGATGGGAGTAGAGACTCCATACTTCGAGTTCTGACGATACTGCGCTCTCGGCTCCGCTTCACTCTCCCTCATTCTCCTCTCCGTACGAGAAGGTGAGCCGAGAGAGAGTGGAGGTGTTGTGTCGGGAGTGAGACTTAGAAAGAGTGGGAGGGGCGGACTGGGATGGATCACAAATTTTTCGCTGGCACCTTGCTAGAAGCAATTAGTGTATCCTTCAAATATATTTTAATATGAAAATCATATTTAATTGTTCGGATTAACCGTTTAAACTTTAAAAATAAGATATGAATCCATAGTACAGGTCAATCCCTAAAAAATATATTACCATTGCCTCATTCATTATAAAATATGCATTTAGTACTATGGACAGCTGACATATCTTGCCAAATCAAAATATATTTTCTGAATTTCTCAAACTATAAAGTTAACTATTTCAAAATGTACATTGTCAATTGCAAAATGTACATATTGGCTTATTACAAAATGGAACCTCACAATTAAAATTTCTTTTTAAAATTTTAGGAGAATTTAAGAGATAAGGACAGGGAGGATAACTATAATATTTTTCTGCGTTTACTTTAATTATTTTAAGCTATCTTTTGAAAACCCAAAAAGTAATTTCAATTGATTCTGTGGCGGCAAAATGTAGCTGTCCATTTAAATAAGGAAAGACAATCTTCATTTCAAAATTTATTTAATGTAGAGGGATTAAATCTCCATTCTTTTTGTTTGTTTCGTTTCCTATCTGTTATTTTTACTTCAAATCTAGATATTAAAAACGACAAGTTCGAAGCTTTTGGTTCTGTTCTATATATCAAGAACTAAAAATGTATTCACATTGAAATTTTGAAGCTTACAGTTCATTGTTTATAACATCTGATTATTAACGAACTATGAATTTTTTAGCTCTACAATCTTTTTTATAGAATTATGTCTAAAAAAGGCATTTGATATATGAGGAGGGATCCAATTACACCTTTTTTGGTGACACATCATGACACCGTTTTTTTTATAGGTCAATTTTGCGATTTCAAAATTCAAACAGTCGATCCAAACCGTTCAACATGATCACCATATTAAAATGTGCTAGGAGATCAAATTTTACATTTTTTTGAATTTTTTTACTATTTATTAAGTTGGTTACAAAATCGCTATTTTTCAATGGTCTGAAAACAACGATTTTGTAACCATCTTAATAAATAGTAAAAAAATTCAAAAAAATGTAAAATTTGATCTCCAAGCACATTTTAATATATCCATTATGTTGAACGGTTTGGATCGACTATTTGGACTTTGAAAATAGTAGGTGTCAAAGTGTGTCACCAAAAAATGTGTAATCCGATCCCTCCTCTTGATATATTACCATCAAGTTCGGTACTCATGCAAGATGTAGGACTATAATTTTTTTTTTTTCACTAACAGCAAGTAAATTAATTTTAGCTAGATTTTCGTTACTAATTACTCTACTTTGAACCTCTGTGTATACTGAGATAGGTGCATGTGCAGAGAGAGATACATACTAGCTACCAATTAAGTCTTCTAGTATTTTATGTATACGTATGTACTAGGATAGATGTAGACTACCTATTCCTACGGTAATGTCAAATATATATTCCTGAAGTACGTTGTATAATTATGTCAAACCAATTATTATGTATCTATGGCGGCATTGATGCACAAAACATGCAAGTGTATGTTTAATTTCCATTGGACAAAATTTATAATTTTTTATAGTTGAACAATTTTCTACTTGAATGAAAAATAAATAGTACAGTATCTCCACACCATTTAAAGCCCGACCATAGTTTTCTAATCCAAAATCAAACATACAGTTCATTCAAACATTTATGTATAGCTTTTATATGGCACAAAGTCAACTAGCCACAGGATAACAGGACTATAATTAACAATCTCTGATATTATTATCCAATCACCTCGCTCTCCACATTCATACCCTTTCGTGAATTTAATATTATACACTGATCTAGGGATCATTTTGACAATATTTTTTTGTCCTTTTGTAGTTAATGGCCCTTAAAATAAAATAAAATGTTGACAAAATTTTCTCCTTTTTTGAGTTCCCCACAATCCCACATCCACCTCTTCCTTATCCCTTGGACGGTTGGACCTCACTTCTTTAACCTAACCCCATGCATAGATAAATAGATATGGTAGGAAAGGGGTAGATGCACATATAATGCATCCCTTTTTGTAACTTAGCTTACCAGTACCTATATATGCACTGGCATTTCTCCTAGCTAACCCCACCTATGTGGATTCTCCTCCCCTGCTGGATATATTTAATGATCATGATAACCTTCATTATTAATTGTAACAAAAATTTTACTATAACTTTTCAAGTACCATGGCAATTAATTAAGAGGGATCCTTTTCGGTTGACATAAATATAACAAGTTACCATGCATATGTTATATCTGTATGTTTTAGGTTATATAAGGCTTGCAGTACTGCTGGTCGTATACCGGTACACATACATATATAGTATGCCTATATATAGTATTAATGGTTAGTAGTACAGTTTGGTACAAGATTTCTGTAGTATCCATAATGGTTTTTGTCTGCTATTTATCAATTAATGTTTTATACTATGCCAGTTCAGCAATTTAATGAGATCAACTATATACTACACCAATAAGTTGCTTGGATTATGACAGCATATAGTATTTTTTTTTAAATTACAAGAACAACACATGTGTAAGTTAGATGGCATGTCATTCTCTACTAGGCCACTACCACATGTGAGTTGCGATCCGACCGGCCTACTAAACAACCAGCACGAGTTGCATGATTAGCTCCCTAGTCGGATGGTCCCGGAACCAATTGAGCTGTGCCTTACAAATCATGAACAACTAGCTAGGTGCTTACATGCTAGTGAAATTGGTTGGTTGATCTTACAGTACCAGTACAGGGGCAATCAAGACAGGTCCAGTCGAAAGGGTGGCATTAGTAGGCTCTGAAAGGGATAGAGTATCTAAACCTGATGTCATTAATCTCTAATTAAATTTCCTTTGGTAATTATCCAAGCTGACGAAGTAAATTTTTTGCATGAGCGTAAAAAGGCCTTGCATTTGGTTCCTTGCTATTACAGCGGCACCTTGATGCTACGCACCATGTGTAGAGTACATCACATGTCATTAATCACCACATGTTCACACACTATTTTTTCGTTTAGAAAAATATTTGGTGCCCCTCTTGTTTTTCCTTCTCTTTTCTTTCTATTTTGATCTATTAATTGTGCACAGTACACATATATAAAAACAACGTAAGGTAGGTACCGATTGTAGATAGTACTGGTACAGTTAAGTTGCATATTACCAGAACAATAAAACCAATTAGAAAAATTAAATGGGGGAGGGAGGGGGAATCATATGAACATAATATCTTTTCTGTATTGTACGTAGCTAGGTTGACCTGAATAGCCCGTAGAATATGGAACTATAATTGACCTATAACAATTATTAAGCAAATGATTCCATTGAGATCATGCATTTTTTTGTACACGACTTTGAAAATACTTAAATGTTTTTCTGTTATGATTTTTTATTTATTTAATAACATCTAATATCAACTATAGTTATAAATATCAACTGCTAATGCAGTGATAGCAAGATCTTACTTAAAATAGGTTATCCTGACAATCCCCAAGTCAAAAGATCATTTAGTCCCAGACTTTTATGTTGTAGACAGCTGGAATTAATATCCTATTTTACGGTTTATTTTTGTACTATAATAACATGATGACACGATATCATATTGTAAGGTCAAGTTCTCCTTCATTAATAATGATATTTACTTCATATGAAACCAATTGATTAATGCATCCAAAGTACAAGGCAATCAATTTAAAAGTCTCTCGAAAAAAAAAATGTACTTTGGACAGCAATCTTAGATTATACAAACACAATTAAATAGTGAAAAAAAATACGAAAATGGGAGGTTGGTGGGACAAAGCTCGATAATATGCAGAAAATAAATAAGATCCTGACAGATCTATTTTGTCATTATCATACATCAAGGAATATTAACTGGCAATTGGCTTTTGGGTGCTTCCAAAAAGCTGTTCTATACATGTTTGCTGTCCATCCATAAATCTAATTAATCAAGAGAAACCACTTAAATCATTGTCTTAATTATACAGTAACAAAATTGTCTTTTTAGAAAGATGGGGTCAAGCCTTCGTATATATAGGGTTGATAAAAAAGTTTGTAGCTCGTGGATCGATCGGCCGGGATTTGCATCTTCGCATCTGACTTGATTGCTAACAGCTAATTCTCAACTGATATGAGCTGTTAGAGAGCCAGCTTGCCACTAGCTTGGTCCATAATTAATGAGTTTGAGCTGAGACTAGCTCGCTCTCGGTCCAGGTGTGAATTTGTATTAAATTTGTGGGACCTGGGACTAGCTTGGTCCATAATTAACGAGTTTAAGCTGGGACTAGCTCGCTCTTGCTCTCGGTCCAGGTGTGAATTTGTATTAAATTTGTGGAGTTGGGATACGGTACTTCACGAAGTAAAGCGAGTGTTTTACTTCACGTCTATATCTTCAATTTCAAAATTCAAAACGTTGATCCGAACCATTCAAGTTGATCTCCATATTAAATTGAGCTTGGAGACCAAATTTTACAATTTTTAGAAATTTCTTTACTTTTTTTATTGGAATTATTTAAAATCACTGTTTTTCAGAAAATTGTGGACCATAAAAAATCAATGATTTTCAAAAATTCCAAAAAAATAGTAAATTTTTCTAAATTTGTGTGAATTTCTGTAATTCTGTGAAGATTAACTATGCATGAATTTAGTTGTGAATTTGTGTGAATTTATATCATTCTATGTGAATTTGTATGAATTTGTATATTTATATGTGTAAAGTTCATGTTAAATTAATCGCTATGTTATGTAAAATGAATCTTTGTCATTATGTCATATCTGATGGTTTGGATTATGTAAATGTTTGATGGGTTTTATTATTTATTTATTTTTGAATTTGTGTGATAGTAGTCCAATGAATCTTTTGGCTCGTGATGATTATGAGCTAAGATTTCAACTCGGCTCCTAAATCTCAGCTCACTTGGTTGTTGTGGCAAGCCAATCATGAGCTAAGCCCAGCTCGTTGCCACCACTAATCATATATGCGTTAGAGATTTGTGCACAGTCAATTAATTATTATAAATATATAGAACAATGTTTTCAAAGGCGGAACTAAAAAATTTAGATTAAGAGTTTTGAAACATAAAATACAAAAATAGATAATGTTGTGAAAACAGTCTCTTTATAGAAATGAAACCCTCACAAATTAGGCAGATGTAGTACTAGGATGGGTGACCTCTTGAGAAGTTCTTCTGCTGTTGATTCCGGTTGGGTTTCATTTCTAGTCTACCCCAACTTATTTGAAAATAAAGGCTTTAAAAAAGAAGAAGAAGAAGATAACGTGGTAGTTGGATTTCCACTCAAATTCTCCCACAACAATAATGAACAACTTTAACTACTAGACTACAAGTAAAATATTGATATTTAATAAGGAGGGTTGAAGTATATAATATTTTAAAGAAGAAGAAAATTCAATTGAATTTTGATATACATAATTAAAAAAAGGGAGTGCCTAGCTGTCCCCCCTGTAACAATCCCCCATTTTGTCCCCCAGACATTAACTACTTGAGTGATCACTAACAACTTGGGGGGCCACTAACTACTTGGGGGACCACCTAATAATTGAAAGATTTTACAACTGGCGCATGCAAATATGGATACCTATATGTGCAAGTTTTAATATATAATATATCCAGTATTCATATCTAAGATACCAAGTATTTAGAAAAAAAAAACTAGACACACCACACACACATCTTTTACACATTTTTAGAGGTATATTTTTTTTCTCCGTTCAATCTCGCTAATATTTCTGACTATATGTAAGGAATTTTGCGAATCTAAAATCACGAACGTCTTCTACATAATTTTCTCTTTCAAATAAAATTCATGATGACATATTTTCGGATTGTCCGTCGCGCAAAGATTCATACCTCGTCATGCAAGTATTCATATTCAATACTCGTCGTGCAAATGTGAATAACTAATGTATCAAGTGTTTGTATACAATAAATTATATCAATTTTTTTTCCATATGTCACTGAATGATGTCTAAAGGTATTAATATCAAGTATTGCAAGTATTCATACTTCGTCATGCAAGTGTTAATAGTTCATGTATCAAGTGTTTATATCTAACAAATTCTATCAATTTTTTTTTTCAAATGACACTGGATGATGTCTGAAAGTATTAATATCAAGTATTCATATCTCATCATGCAAGTGTGAATAGTTCATATATCAAATGTTTGTATCTAACAGATTCTATCAATATTTTTTCCTTGTGGTATTGGATGACGTTTGAAAGTATTAATATCAAGTATTGCAAGTATATACCTCGTAATGCAAATCTAAATAGTTCATGTATCAAATGTTTGTATCTAATATATAGATTCTATCAATTTTTTTTTTCCTTATGACATCGGATGACGTTTGAAAACCTAAAAAGGAAATTAGGAGAGATTCTTAGATCTGTGTAGAAAACCATAAAAGAAATATATACAATATGAAACCACATGTGAGTATGGTACAAAAATTAGTAGAACCTTATATATTATGGTTGCTAACGGCCACGACACCAGCTCTATGGGATTGATTAAATGATCGCCTAAATTCAACAGCCTATTCCAAACTCTGTTATCAAACATATATATTAATGTTCTACTTTTCCTGCTTTTTTAGAGAGAGATAAATATTTAGTTTTTCAATTTTCAATATTCATAAATCTCTCCCTATTTAAATCTCGAACCCGCAACCGCAAATTTTCATACGAAGAATATTTTTTTTTCATCTGTTTACTCTTTAAATTACTGCTTCTTCCACTTTATATTTATTTTAATCTATATAACCAAGCTGCCTTAACGGACGTCAGCAAACAATTAACAAGTTCTACCATTGCAAACAAGTACATGAATTTGGGAATAAACTATTTACAAACTCTATTCACATCTAACATAATTAAGAAATTAACTGTTCTCTCTACAGGGAGGTCGACAGATTGAAAAATCAGTAGCTCGTACTTACATAAGCAACGTATCTGATATGTTTGTCATAATTTTGAGGGAATAGGATCCGGTACTCTTTAAGGGCCTGTTCGGCTGTACTGGGAAAATCACTGTTCACGTGGGAAAAAAAAAATTCACTCAGAGTGAATTTTTTTTTTCCCACGTGAACAGTAATTTTCGGTTCAAAAATTTTGTTTTCCCGTACCCATTCCCGAACCCACACTGCAGCCGAACAGGCCCTAAATCTCTACTTTTCTTCTGTTATTCTCTCTATTTCTCTCCTCTTTTCTCTTTCTCTCACATGATTCTCTTTCTCTCTCTCTCCTTTTTGAAGAGAGATATAGAGAGTAAAATAATAGTAGGAGTTTACTTTTCTATAAAGAAAAGTAGTAGAGTCGGACCCAATTTTGAGTCCCTACTTTTATGCCATAGTTGGCATAATGTTTGTTGAATGTTCTCAGATTTTGAGTCTTCTTAGACTTTAATAAAGTACATTATTATAATGAAAAAACTTGCGAATTTGGAAGTCATTAGAAAAGTTTTAACTTTTAAATGCATGTTACTTTCGTTTATTCGGTTTAAAAATAATAACTTCCTTTCATAATTTTAACTTAACTTTTAATATTTTAGAAGACAAAAAAAATCTTGGTTTTAGACACCACAACAATTAAACATGCAAGATAATTTTTGTACTAGTTTTCCTAATCGATCAGCATACCATATTTTTGAAAAGAAAAATTGCCTTATTTTTCTGTTTATTCCGTTTGAGAAAATGAGATAATGATGAGATGTTGGGAAAATTGTGAGATGGTTTTTCTAAAAGAAAATGTTCGTGATATATATATATCTAGAAGGCTTTTCATAATGAAATTTCGCTAACATATAGCTTATAATTGCATATTTTATTAGAAGTATATTTTTGGTAACTCTAGAATAAGGATTCACATGTTTGTCCTCAAATTAGCTGTTTGTTTGGTTATTTCATTTTTTTTTTTCCTGGCCAATCACGAGACGTCGCATGTTAGGATGTGTTAATATGATCATAATGTTTATGTGTTTGACATGGTTTAAATAATTGCATGCCACGTTGGGTTCGTTTTCGTCATATTCCTAAACGACACACTTAAAAGAGCATGCACTTTGACATATTGAGCTATAGTCCTGAAAAATCATGGACTATGTTGTTCAAATATCTAGACACACAATGCATGCATATAGACCTGTAATTCCGACAAATAAATCTTTTGTCATATGTACCTCTCCATTACACCTCACTCTAGCAAAGTCAAATGATAAAATTTTAACAAATGTACCTCTCCATTACACCTCACTCTAGCAAAGTCAAATGATAAAATTTTAACAAGTGTACCTCTCCATTACACCTCACTCTAGCAAAGTCAAATGATAAAATTTTAACAAATGTACGGCGGGTGTCAATGACACCTGTTTACCCATTTATCCTACCCGTATCGTATTCGATAAGACGGGTATGGGTAAGGTTTTTTTTCGTTAGTTTAATGGGTATGGGTAAAGATTTTTTTTCATTAGATAAACGGGTATGGGTACGGATAACGATTATTTCGTACCCATTGGGTAACGGGTAATTATATGAAATAAATTATATATAGATTTATCAATATTATATTCAATTTATTTATTTCCCTGTTTTCCATATTGCTGAATGTTTTGATATTTAGTTAACGAATTGAAATTGAATTTGTTAGAAGAGATATTTGTGATTTTTATTTTATTTTTGCTTTATAAAAAACTATTAGTTAGAATTGATTGCATATTTGTATTTGTATTTTTATATTAGTAATTGTGATGGCGTATGTATGACATGATGAATTTAGATGGTTTATTTGTAAAAATAGTAAAACCATTATATTAGTATTTTCGTTATTCGCCTACTACTGTTTCGTTACCCGTTAATCATAACGGGTATGGGTAGATCAATTCTTAGTGGGTATGGGTATGAAAATGGTTCCACCCTACCCGTATCGTACCCATTGACACCCCTAAATGTACCTCTCCATTACACCTCACTCTAGCAAAGACAAATAAATCTTTTGACATATGTACCTCTCCATTATATGATCAAAATCTACAACATGCAAGTTGGCATAGCAAAGTCAAATGATGTTTGGGGAAGACACTTGTCCTTTTTAAGTAAAAAAATTATAAACATATATATACTTATTTTTGCTATGATTCTTTGTTCGAAACAATTAATGGTAAGGTTGTCCCTACTTTAAAATTTTAACAAACCTTACAGTACTTTTTTTGGATTTGAATCATAAGTTTATTCATAAAATTAATAAACGAACCATAACAAGTAATTTAGCGTTGATACTTGGTACGTAGATGATTAGGCTAGGTATATATACATATATGGTATGGTGCAAGGGCAGAGTCAGGAAAAACAAGAGGGTAAAATTTTCAGAGTAGGACATAATTATATAATTATTTTGAGCACAATCATATTTTATTTATTTCTGAAAAGCAATGACAAAAGAAGCATATTTTGAAAAGAATTAGGAGTAGGCAAGTATCTTCCCAGTCTGTCATTGGTACGGCGCCTGATTAGCTAGGATGAGGTTTTTGTCCATGATAATATTAATACTGAGGTCAAAATTATGATTTGCACATTATTTAGAATGGTGTTTCAAGTAGGTATCGGTGAGAAAAATGATGATAATTGTTCTTACTTATAGTTATTTATAATAGTGAAAAAAAGATGATCTTAACAGTCTTGTCTTATAGTTGTCTGATGTTTGAACTCAATGACAAATTACTGAGGTGAGATGATCTCCTCCTCAGTATTTTGAGGTGGACCTAGCAGACACAAACAAGTTGTACAAGCTCAAAGTGCACTCTTAATTTGGTCATGTTTGGTTGTAGAGTTAACCCTTACTCCACACTTAATCTGTCAAATAAGAAGTAATTAAGAAGGAAGGATTAAGATGTAGTAAGAGATGAGTTAATCTGGAGTATAATTTAATTTACTTCATGACTCTAAGTGGATTAACTTACTCTACACTTCCTCACTTATAAGTTCTATGTCATAAATAGAGGTTTTTTTTTTCCAATATCTTACTACTTCATGTAGATTAATTTAAACTGTCAAACAAGATGTAAAATATGAGAAGTCAGTGGTGAAACTAGAAAATAATTGGGGGATGAAAAAACAAATATAGTGTGATTTCATTTTATAAGAGAGAGGAGGAGGGTAAGTGTCAAAAATATTAATGATTATAGAAATTACAAAATTTAATGGATCAAAATACAAACTTTCAATTTACAGGGGTGGCTTAAAACTCTTTCTCCGTCACTATGTTCTGCCCTTCTAAGAAGTAAAATATTGACCTACGGACATGAAAGTTTGCAAAATAAAATAAAATATAATAAGCAACTTAATTCTTTTTAAATTTAAGTAGAAGCTAAACAGAATCTCTACGTGTTTGAGTTAGGGCTTGGACCCTATCAACTATATAGCATTAGGGCATGTTCGGCTTGCCACTGTGCTCGTGGGAAAAAAAAAATTACTGAGTGAATTTTTTTTTTCCCACGCGCACAGTGTTTTGGCTATTCAAATATCTTCATTCCCCAGCTCATTTCTATTCCCTTCAATCCGCCGAACAGACCCTTAAGGTGTTTACTAGACAAGGACAATAGAATGAAAAATTAATTTCGGTTTTGGTTAATTAACAATTGAATTTCCCATATTGAAGCTATCTTTCGATTTTTATTTTATTTTTTCTTTATTTTATTTTTTCTTTTGACTTTTTCGGTTGGAGAAATATGATTTTGTTAATTTAGAAAGAATAAATAAATGGATTTGCTTTGATTGGTGTACATGAATTCCACCTCATTCACTAAGGTATAAATGAAGTGAGATAGCTAATTTGGACTATTGAAGAACGACAAAACAAGTAATGATTTTAAAGAAACAATTAATTTTGTCTTAGAAACACGGTTAACGTTCACTATATTTAAACAGAAGTTGAAGCCATGTGTGGCCTCAATGAACGGAAATTATACTTAATTTATTGACAATAATAAAAAGATAATCAACTTGTGATTTAGGCTCAGAAGATTCTCTAGTTATTTTCTGTGTGTTGGAAGAATAAAGAGGTCATGACCAATGAGATCTTGTCATTTAAGTATTGCAAAAACCGAGGAGATTGCTTTAAATACTTAACATAAATATTATATGTAAAAAAATAACAGGGCGTGTTATTAGAATTAAATTTCGGAAACAAATATTAAAGATTTACTGCGTTTCTCAACTACATGTCTGCATTCAAGTACCTCTTTACATTTATAAATTTGAGCAATTTTGTTTATTTTCCTAAAAGTAATTCAACAATTTTCTTCAGAGATGTGGATAAAAATTTACTGCATAAACTCACTTTTCTGTTTTGTTGACTTATACTCCATCTATTAATATTTTTCAGTGTTCTAAATAGCGCGCTATAGCGGCGCTATATCGCCGCTATAGCGTTTTTGGACCCCAAACGCTACGCTACGACATCAAAATGCGCTATTTGCGCTACGGCCGCTATAGCGGCCGCTACAGCGCTATTTGCGCTATACAATATGGGTTTTTTTTTATTTTTTATTTTTAAGCAATTTATATGGGTTTTAAATAAAGATAAAAAAAATCTCAAACCGAAATTGAATTTGTTGCTACTTGCTACAAATAAATCAATTTGAAATTGAGAATAGAAATTGAAATTTGAATAGAAAAAAAGTCCAAACCGGAATTAAAATTTGAATAGAAAAAAAAAATAGATTATGTCATGAATCATGATACTTAAGATATTTTTAATAGGAAAAATCGATAGTTTATGATATTACTATGGATATTTTGAACCGCAATTTGAACTTTGTACGGGTTCAATATGAATATTATAATTTCT
Source organism: Carex kokanica (assembly GCA_025461125.1). NCBI lineage: Eukaryota > Viridiplantae > Streptophyta > Magnoliopsida > Poales > Cyperaceae > Carex > Carex kokanica. Next base: position 2,619,050 of record JAJGRX010000142.1, on the reverse strand, counting down.
TAATTACTTTGGTGTTATTTATTGTTCTATGAGACCTTAGATAATGTTGATATTTAGTACAAATATTGAATATACGAAATGTAAAAAAGAAAACGCTATTTGGAATAGCTTCCGCTATAGCGACGCTATTCGCTATAGCTTTTTTTTTAACCTTCCCGCTACGACGCTATAAACGCTATTTAGAACCTTGATATTTTTATTTGCTCAATTTGGTTTTTATATCCTTTCTTTTTTGATCGAATGACTTGTGTACGTATTATACTTCTTCCTTCTCATTTAAAAGATATGTGTTAAAATATCTAAGGTATAATATACCTATTACAACATACAATTATTTCATACGTTCGTCGGTTGAACTATTACATGATTTAGTTGTGTTATTTATCATTATATGTCTTTAATGTTTTGTAAAATATTTACATGTGCTCAAAATTTTCTGAAGGCAAAGTAATTTTCTAAAAAAAAAAAATTTACTTTGAAAATTAATATTTCATTTAACAGATATTTTTTCGAGACGAAGCTCGGAAAACAATAGTAGTTTCCATATACGACGATACGGTTATAAACATCTAAAAATAGAACTTCTCCTACATATTGGAAAAAAATAAAAAAAAAACTTTACAATTACCACTAAGCACATGCTTTAATTAATTCAAATCAACTCAAACCTGACAAATATATCCCAACCGTCTCTAAAATTGATGAATGGCTGAAATTTGTGTAGTATCAATATACAGAGTAGTGAAAGTATAAGTGTATAAGTGTAAAAACCAAGCTTCTAAATAGCGCGCTATAGGGCCGCTATAGCGTTTTCGGACCATAAAAGTTATGGCGTTATTGGCGCTATATGGACATAGCGCTGTTTTTTCAGCTGTTCCACTATGACGTGATAAATGTTATTTAAATCTTTGGTAAAAACCGATGTAACATAGAAGGGGAATTAGAAAGAAATAATTTTTTTTCCAAAAAAAATAAAATAAGATAACAGTAGAATGAAGAAGGAAAAAAAAATAATGTTAAAAAATCAGGAGATGCATGATGCATCCTCTTCATTAGACCAAACTCATATATGGGCTTTTCCAATTTTGAAACCATTTCAAGTTCATACAATTATATATGCACTTTGAACGTGAGCTGAAAGTGATTTACACAACTAATTTTGCCACAAAAAGTACAAGAGAGCGTTCAAGTAATCCATTCACGTGAGGTTAAATTAAGTTTCCATTTAGCCAAACCTGGCGGCTCCAATAGCTATTGCATGCATATAATGTGCACATCGAATTTGTTTGATAGTAATAATTTAATCTTTAATGTTCAATCGAAATGACATATATGTTAGACCGGAGATTTAGAAATGGCATTGCAGCCTTCAAAGAAGCCTATCATATATAATTAATTAGGTGAGAAAGCTGAACAAAAATCCCAATACAGATTCAAAAAAAATTGTATCCACTCTTTTTTATAATAAAACAATTTACTTGTGTGAACTTTTCTTATGAGACCAATATTGCTATAATTAAACAATACAAAAAAAAAACAAAAATTTCAAGTCAGCGAATTACCAAATCATAATTAGTGTCTAATCTAACAACCACACCAATCCTGTCTCCTCTCCATCAACTGCATCCATATTTTTCAGTCGTTCTTTGGCATCTTTTTCATCAATAAGCACACATATTTTGTTATCTTTTTCTATTTTATTGCTACTGCCTCTGCCAGTTAACCTCTGTGCTCTTTGAGTCTGTAGATGCCAGTCGGTACCAGTCACCGAGACTAGCATGAACATGACACATGCCATTTGTGCTGCTAGCATTCCGAGCCACATGCCAGTAAATCCCATCCTCAACCAAAATGCTAACGCTAAAGCCACCGGCATGCCAACCCCGTAAAATGCACCCATATTTATGTTTGCGGCCACGCTTGGCCTTGCGCTTCCCCTCAAAACACCACACCCGGCTGTCTGAGGACAGTTGCCTAGCTCTGCCATGCCCAATATAGGAAGCACTGTTGCCGTGATTCGTAGGATCGATGCATCTGACGTGAATGCACTTGCCCATATATCTCTTATAATTATTGTAAAACAAAGTGAAAAGAAGCCTAAAACCACCCCACATGCGACCCCGACACGTGCAGCTCGATGGGCCTTCTCAGGCTGGCCCGCTCCTAGTTCATTTCCAACACGGGTCGACACGCTATAGCTTAGTGAAGAGGGGAAAATGTATATCAAAGATGTGGTTTGGATGAGGATGCCCATTGATGCAACGGTTGATTTTGGGTCAGCGAGTAAGCCACAGAGCAAGATCATTATCTCGTACCACCACCATTCTAGGCAAACTGAAATGCAACTAGGTATTGCGAGGTTTAATAGTGATTTCCATTCTAATAAGGTTTCTTCATCACTACTTGAATTATCGGCATCAATATCTCCGGTGCTTTTAGAGACACCAGACAAAAAAATGTATAAGAATAAGAATAGGAGGAGGTTAAAGTTGGCCAAAACAGAGGCAATTGCAACCCCTTCTATACCAAGGCCAAGAATTGAAACAAGCAAATAGTTTATAGGAAAATGAAATAGAAGTGCAATGAATGCAGCATAGCTTAGGGGAAGGGTGATTGATTGGGTACGGAGATAAATACGGATCGGGTGGAGGAAAGATTGTAACAAGAGATCCGGTAAGGAGAAAAGAATGTATGAATGTGCAGCAGTGGCTATATCAGGGTCCTGGCCACAGGCCAGTAAAAGGTGTTGCATGGAGAACCAGAGAGCAGCAATAGGTACAGAGGCGGTGAGCAATAGAACAATTGTACGCCGTAGAGTCTGATTCAGGACATTGTGATGACCAGCACCAACAGCTTGTGCGCATATCGGTTCCATACCCATGGCAAGACCAGAGAGAACAGAGTAACCGGTTATATTGGCAAAACCGAGTGCTAACGAGCCACCAGCAAGCGATAACCGGCCTAACCGACCAAGAAATAGCATAGAAATCATCGACCGGAGATACAGTAACAGCCCTGACAAGACCATTGGTAAAGATAGCGCTAATATAGACCGGACCTCAGCCATGACCGGTACAAGGCTATTCACTTGTTGGGGTTCATTTGGGGTTTTTGGGCTTTGTTTATTGATGAGAGGAGCGAGGTGCGGGGGTTGTTGATGGTGGCATTGAGAATTCACACCGCACTCGCACATGGCTGAGACTGGAGAGGTGATCGTTAGAGAGGATAGAAGCCAAGAAGGGATTTGCTCTTAGTGATATGGATGAGAGACAGAGAGGGGTGTGTATATATATATATATAGCGCGGTATGATGGATTTGATTTCTTTTTTAAGTTGTTTGCCTTCTGTGAGACAGGAGAATTGTTTATCTTTCTTTTAGATTTATTGTTCATATTGAATTGTTTATCTTGTTATTGTTATCTGTTATAAGCTGTTTTTACAAGGGAAACAATGATATTTCCCGCCAGTGATAATTGGAAGTTGTAAAGTATTATCTCTGCTTCCACATGTTTTTCAATTATGCCCTTACTGTTTTCTTTTTGTCCCAAATTGCCCCTGCTGCAGTATGGGTCCTGTTATTTTGTTTGTCGTATTCATTTGTTGTTCATTAATGGTTTGACAAAAGGAGGATTTAAGTAGATCCGAACCCAACTTATTTGTAACATGAACAAACCTGGACCTAATTTATTTGCACATCAGAATTGACTTGGACCTAACTTGTAACTTGAGGAAGCCCCAAATCTGACTAATCCCAAAATCTGAGTTGAAATAGTATTAATAATACTATGAAAAAGAAATTCAGACTTTGGTGTGAACAAAGTTTCAGAAAGAGCTCATTTTAATTTAATAGAAATGAGCATAACAGAGTTTTTTTTTTTTTTTTTTAAAAGGCTATTAGCCCATTTTATTGACTGAAATATATAATTATATCATCCACTATCTCTGATTTGACATTATCTGCATCAAAACAAGGAACTCCAAATAAAAGCATAAAACATAGCAAAACCACATACCAGTAACATCTAAACTCCAAAAGTAATTAAGGTTAGCTAATACTAAGCCACTTAATAAAGGACTGAGACTAATTAGAACTAAGGTGCAAAATTGAGACTCTCTTCATGGCTGACTACTGGTGCACTGAGGAGGTGCCTCCAGTCTCCCCTAGCCCTCCATTTCCACCTTGTGCTTATACACACCATTTCTAAAGGCATGAATTGGTTGCATCTTTCTGAACAGGTAGCCAGTCACCAATAGTTGTTCTAACTCTCTGATTCATATGACCTGGGAGCATAACAGAGTTAAATCAAGAATAACATTTATTGATTGGAATCCTTCGTCTGGTGAGAAGAACTTGGTAAACATTGACTAAAAGTAATTCATGTGTTTATTCTAATTTAGCAATTAGTTTTTTTTTTTTTATAAAGGAGAAGGGATAAAATAAAAATAAAAGAATACGTATGATAAAAGAGAAATTAATTGAGAGGAGAGGGAATAGATCATGCACTTAATTGAAGCTTTTTTATATAGCAATCTAAGAAGAGCAAAATTAGGGTGTATTGTGTTTCACTGAGAGAGTTTGGTGAGTACAATTTTCAAAATTTATTGGATTTATTTCAAACAATGAATTCAAACCGTTGAAACACATCTACTTCACGAATAATGTATGTACATGTGAAATTTCAAATTTTCGAATTCATTTAGTACAAAATCAAGCGGTCAAAAAAATGATAAAAATAAATGCATAAAATAACTTATAAAAGATTCATTTTTTTTACCGCTTGACTTTGAACTAAATGAATTCAAAACTTTCAAAATTTTGTATGTACACATATTCTCGTGAATTAAATGGGTTTCAACGGTTTAGATTGGTTGTTTGAAGCCAATTCGATAGATTTTTAGAGTTGGTACTCACCAAACTCCTTTGATGAGTACACAACACACCCTAGCTATTACAATTTAATTAATGTCGTAGAGCCAAATATTTTATAGGATGGAGAAAAAATTTAGAATGCAACTTAATTTTATAATTATTTTTAGTCTCAAGTTTACAAGTTTTTCTGAAAAAAAATATATAAAAATGAAGTATATTTTCAAATTTTCCGAGCCACGGATGGCATATAATTATTATTATTTATCTTTTGTATTATAATTAAAAAATAAATTTTAATTATTTGTTCATTTATATAAGTAGTTATCAAAAATGGCATCAATTGGATCCATTGTCTTCTCTGGTTATCAGATACTAATTTCATTTTTGTCATCTATTACACGTTGGTCTTCTTCTATTGTGTTTCATAGTTTGATAAATGAAATACAAGTAATTAGAGAAGCATAACAACCTACCATATTTAATTTCATTATAAGAAATGAAAATTGATCAGTTTCACTAATAAAGTCGGTCCGTTAAATATAACTAATTAATTCAAAGGCTGTATCAAATGAGTAGCTCCACTATATTTTCAATAAATATCAGTGTTCTAAATAGCGCGCTATAGCGGTTTTGGACCCCAAACGCTAAGCTATGACATCAAAATGAGCTATTTGCACTATAGCCGCTATAGCGGTGATAGCGGTCCGCTATAGTGCTATAGCAGTCCGCTATTGCGTTACGGCCGCTATACAATATGAATTTTTTTTTTTTAATAAAACCTATTTGACAGCCACTGCCAAATTTTTCAAAAAAAACAATATGAGTTTTTTAAAGCAATTTATATGTGCTTTAAATAAAGACCCAAAAAAGCTCAAACCGAAATTAAATTTGTTGCTACTTGCTACAGATAAATCAATTTGAAATTGTGAATAGAAATTGAAATTTGAATAGAAAAAAAAATAGATTATGTCATGAATCATGATGCTTAAGATATTTTTAATAGGAAAAATTGATAATTTATGATATTACTATGGATATTTTGAACCGCAATTTGTACTTTGTACTGGTTCAATATGAATATTATAATGTCTTAATTACTTTGGTGTTATTTATTGTTCTATGAGACTTTAGATGATGTTGATATTTAGTACAAATATTGAATATACGGAATGTAAAAAAAAAAAAAACGCTATGTGGCATAGCTTCCGCTGTAGCGACGCTATTCGCTATAGCTTTTTTTGTAGCCTTCTCGCTATGACGCTATAAACGCTATTTAGAACCTTGATAAATATAATTAGTATTAAATTGTTTAGGTGGCAAACAAACAACCAATAAGGTGTCTTCTATGAAGATCTTCAGAAGACCTAATTAAATTATCATCACAGATTTTTGTTTAAATGTTGCCACGTGTGCATGAAGAGTAACATCTTTTTTTTTTTATATTCATGAAAATAATCATGTGAGCATTGTATTGGTCAACAGTTTTGAAATTGGGAGGTCACATGTGACTTGAAGTCCCAAGAAGCATCCATGTGATAATATTTAGGTACGGTACCTTGCATTAATTAGGAATACTGATTCTAATGCGCATCTAATTTACTGTGTAATTTTCTACGGTGGTCACTAATTTATCAAATATGCCTAATTAAAAATGAAATTCGAAATCTCTCCCAATCAACTATATACCTCGAATTTATTGTCAATACTCGATCAATATGAGATGAGAGTTCGAATTAGATGCAACTTTTTTATATAAAGAGTAACGCCTTAACTAATTATATTAAAGATTATTATCATATTAAATTTATTTTAATTGATTGCTTTATTAAACTTTTTCCACAAATAACAGATTGATTATGTTATTATTTACGTCAATGAAAATAAAGACATCTCACCCACATAGGGCTGTAAACGAGCTGGCTTGGGCAGAGCTGGGCCCAAGCTCAGCTCGTTAATTCTGGAACGAGCTCTTACCGAGCGAGCTGGACCTAGGGCATCCGAGCTAAAACCTCAACTCAAAATCGTGACGAGCTAGCTCGCAAGCTAACGAGCTGGCTCGCTAGGTCTGGCTAGACCGAGCTGGACAGTATAAAATGCATACAAATTCATATAAATTTACAAATTGATGCCTAGCCGAGCTACGAGCTAGCTCGTTCTGAACCGAGCTAGTGGCAAGCTGGCTTGTTAACAGCTCGGTCCAATAATGAGCGAGTTGTTAGTGAACGAGTCAAGTGCGAGCCACGAGCTACGAGCTTTTTTGCCACCCGGCACCCAAAACAATCACCGTTAACAAAAGATAAAATTTTTGCTTCATTATAACGAAAAAATAAAAAATAAAATCAAAGAAAAAACAATAAAGTTCAATGACCGATATTATGATATGAACCTCCATCACCAACAACGTTTAAATTACCCAATAACACTTGTGCTTGGATTTGATTTCTGAATTTAGTGTGGAAAATAATATTACAATCAACAATACTCATGCAAATATCAATTATCTCTTCAAAGATATGACAATCTCTTAATTGGCATAAATTCATTAGAAACCCTTATCATATGCGAACATCAGTGCGACTAAATTTTTTATGATTATTTGCAAGATAATGCAAACATTTATAATTTTTTTTTAGTTGTTTTACAAGTCAATAACATGAGAAATTCAAAGATGAAGCAAAATGTATCTTTACTTCTTAGAAAGCAAAAAAGAGAACTCTTTGCAACACTCATGCACGATAATCAACCCAAATGTACATCCATTGACAGTTGCAAACTTATCCTGAATGAGGCTATGGTATACATAGCACAAATTGGTTCATACTATGGAGCAATATCTTTGTGTCTCAAAGTTCAAATAGTTTAATTAAACCAGTAACTTCACATGATCTCTATATTAAAGTGTAATTGCAGACTAAATTTTACATTTTTTTAGTATTTTTTACTATTATTTTAGATAGGTAGAAAATCACTATTTTTGAATAATCTAAAATTTTTAAATCAAGTGATTTTTTACTTAATAAAAAATGGTAAGAAAACTCTAAAAAAAAATGTAAATTTTGATCTACAAATACATTTTATATGAAGATTATGTTAGACAGTTCAAATTGACTATTTATATTTTAAAAACTAAAATATTAATCCATAATACAAATCAATCCGCGTCATGCATAATACCCATAGCCTCACTCAACTTATCCTTCCAAAAAGAGTCGATTGGACTTGGACACAAACTTCACTCAAATTGAAAATTATTTAATACACAAACATCCAAATACATTTTACAAAATAAATATTCATATCTTAATTTTTAATTTTGTATATGGAGAGAAAATCAAAATTTTAAGAATTTATTAAAATACACACACACACATAACTAAGTTCAGAGTTTTACTTGCAGATATGTGATACATGTACCACAATAGCATGCATGGATATTTTTTTTTTTAGTAAAGATTGAAAGTTAACTAATCGAACTATTTAATACCCTTATTATTATAACAAATAATTTCCTTCATATATGTGTGGATACTAACACTAGATATATATATAACGTATACAAATACAGTTTGAACGGTCGATTATTTCAAAAAAGTCGCGCAATGAGATATCTCAGGTAGGGGTGTAAACGGTCGGATACGGATCGGATAGTGGCCTTACCGTATCCGTATCCGTTATAATTTTTCGGATACGGATACGGATACGGATAGTCTCGGATACGGATACGGATCGGATATTAAACGGATACGGATACGGATCGGATATCGGACGGAAACGGATACGAATATGAATATAATTCGGATAATTAAAAATAAATTACTAATATACATTTTAATAAAGAATAACATCTAAATATAACTTCTTTCATTCATAAATTAGATCTAATATTTTTCATAAGAAGTCGTTGGTTACAAAACATATATAATGTTAACAAAATAATAGGCACTAGTCATGTCATATCGTTCATCTAAATACAAATGAGGTACCATTCTGACAAGAATCATTATCTTTCAAATATATATGCATTCCACTTATCAGTGATAGCCTTGAGCTTTATATCTAGCAGGCATAAATTTAGAAAAATAAGGAAAGTTGTTTTAAATAAGGAAATAAGAATGAAGAACGCACGATGTACAATTACTTTATTTGGAATTCGCTTCACAAACTGCTCTACTGTGCAAATTGCAAAAGACGCTAGCAAATAATTATCGGAGTGAAATTCGGATATCCGAATTAAATAAGTTGTCGGATACGGATAATTATCCGTATCCGATTCAATATCCAGAACCGTATCCGCATCCGTATCCGGTAAAAAATTATCCGAATCCAGATCCGTATCCGAATATCTGAATCCGAAATTTTTCGGATTCGGATCCGGATGAATGCGGATAATATCCGATCCGTTTACACCCCTAATCTCAGGGGATTCGAATTCCAATAGCACGGAGCATGCAACCGTAGAGATAGCCAATCAGAGCAGGACACGTACTTGTCATCTCTGCCCCGACATTTCTAGATGTGGGTAAGCCTTTCAACTTGAAGGCTTGAAGCCGATTATTAAGTTAATTTTTGAACTCGTAATACCAATGATTACATAGTTTTTTTGTTTTGTTTCCGAAAAATATGATTTTTTTACGATAAATTTTGTGGGACGTCCCTAAATTTTTTATTTGTTTTATCGTGAATTAGTTATTCAAGTTTAATTTGAATTGATTTTTTTATTATTCTAATTAAATCAATTTATTAATTTCTTTTGTTCAAATACTAACAAACTATAAAGTGACATGTATATGCATGAGCATATTATGTCAGTATTTGAATAGAAAAGGTAACGAATATAAATTAATTGAGACAAATAAAAAATTTAAGAACTATAAAGACAAATCAAACTAGAGTGATCACTTTGTCACAAAATTTAGTGACATACAACAAAATTTACTCATTTTTTAACTAAAAGTCTCTGGATTATTCTATATAAATATACTAAATTTAATAGAGAGAGTGGGGTCCGGATCCCCTAAAGTAACTCAATTTTTGGATTTTGGATCGAGACTGCCAGAATTGAATCCATCGCTCGAGATCGTCTTGGGATTCGAACCTGTCTCTCAGGATGCGTGCGCTCCACTCCGTTTTCAGTGTTTTGCCGCTTTTCAGAAAGCTTGCGAGAAGATTTACAATTTGCTCCATTTCTTGTAATTTAAATAGACTTTGGCAGTAACTTGGTTCTTGACATATTTGAACACAAAATTATACTAAAATATAATAAAATTGGCTTAGTTTTTTAGGTTAAACCTTAATCAAAAGTATATATAATTTAGACTTATCAATTATGTAACAATATAAGAGTGCGGCTATGGTAATATGCATATGACGAATTGTTCCGTACTATGAAAAATTATAAAAATGTATTGATTCGAACCATTAAGCATGAACTCCCATGTAAAAATGTAATGCCGATCAAATTATATATATTTTTTAGAATCTTTTCACAATTTTTAATAGATAGGTGGAAAATCACTACTATCGAATGGTCCAGATTTTTAGATGAACTAATTTTCTACCTATCAAAAAATAGTAAAAACAATTAAAAATTATAAAATTTAGCCTCCAAATATATTTTTCATATAGAGATCATATTTAGCAGTTCAGATTGACTTTTTAATCTTTAAAATGATGATACAATTCCATAACACGGGTCTATCCGTGATATAATTGTTACCATATATATATCCTCATTCAAATTATAATTATAAAATGTTTAAATGAATGTGAACTGTATAATGGGATGAGTAGGGGTGTCAATGATACCCTTTTAACCGTTTATCTGACCCGTACCGTATTCGATAAGGCAAGTATGGGTAAGATTTTTTTTCGTTAGCTTATTGGGTATGGGTAAGCATTTTTTTCGTTAGCTAAACAGGTAAAGGTACGGGTAAAGGCTATTTCGTACCCGTTACCCTATAGGGTAATTATATAAAATATAATAATATGATAATGTTTGAGCAATAATTAGTTAGTACTTTTGTTATTTAGTGTATTTTTTGTTGTAAGAAAAATATTAAACATATTAGTTTTATTTGCATGTCTTGTTCTTTAATTAAATAATTGAATTTGTCAGAACATATATTCCAGTTTTTGAATTCTCTTGTTTTATAAAAAAAATACAATTTAGTTAAAATTTATTGCACATTTTTTTTAGTAATGTGATCAGAGTCAAAATGATGATGAATTACGTAGGGTTTTGGCTTAGGTTTTGCATATTATCTCACACTTATGTTTATTTAATTAGAGAAAAAGGCTATTGTCACCCTTCTTTATGTTTTATTGCAAAAAACAGGTTTTGGAACTATTTCACATCAAATGGAGCAAGAATCGATCAATCGGACAAGCGACGCTCATCAACTAAGGCCCTGTTACAGTCCGTACCAGTTGATACGGACCTAGCCGGATAAAGAGCAGGAGATAGCGTGATACGCATTAAACCCCTCAGCGACAAGGTGTGAATACAGACCGTATCAGTTAATACGATCCGTAACCAAGGCGCCATTTGGGGAATAACTGCCACAAGCGTGTCCAGACCGTGTTCCTTAGCCTCCACTCATCTCCAGACATCCCCCCACTCCTATATAAAGCCCCTGGACAGAAGAGGAAACCATCTTTGTAATTTTGGTGATTAGGGTTAGATTTAATTGAAGTGAGAGAGAGGAGTGTTGTAATGATGTCGTTCCACGGCTAAGTTCTTTTCTTAGGGGCTAGGCAGTAAACCTTGTTACTCATGATGCTTTGATATATATATTTTCTGTTGATTATGATTTCTTGTTGTTGATTGAAATGTTTTTGCAATTTATTCTCCCTTCACCTAATTTCGATGATCTAGTTTAATCATAGGGTAGTGACAGTACTTTATTGGTAGAAAAACTATGATAGACGAGTTAGCCTCGTTGGGAGCCATTAGATTTATGTGAAGAAAACATTCGCGGGGAAACCATAAATCAGAACCACAAAACGCAAACCAAGTTCTGTCATTTGCGTAAGATAAATCGCAGTGTCTTATGTAGTAACTTGTGTATTTAAGAGATCTGTTGTTTGCGTAAGATAACTCGCAGTGTCCTATGTAGTATCTCGGTGGAAGTCCCGTCATTTGCGTAAGTGACTCGCAGTGTCCTATGTAGTGTCTTCCATTAACAACAATAGGAAATCAAACCCGACAGAAGTAATATATTAAAGTGGATTGAGTAGCAATGGTGTGCCGAAACCCTAGGAATTCTCATCTCTATCTTTATTTTATTTACTTTTAATTGTTGCCAAATTTACATTAATCACAATTCCAACTCTTAATTTTCAGATTTTGTCTAGCCTTTCGAAAGATTGTGATTTTTGATCGCTCAAGACTGTAAACCAATATTTCATGTGGATCGACCTCGATTATACTACTCGATAAGGATTGTGCGCTTGTGATCCGAACCGATAGCATTTCCGAGTTTATAAATTTTAAAAGATAACATCACTCTCTTTTGAGTGATCATAATGTCATTGCATATGTGCGAAATAAATGAATTTTGATGTTCTATTTGTAAAATATAATAAAACTAATTATTATACTAGTATTATTCGTTATTCACCTGCTACCGTTTCGTTACCCGATAGTTTTAACGGGTAAGGGTGGGATAGGATAAGGTCAATTCTTAATGGATAAGGGTAGGGTATGGGTAAGGTCATTCTTAGTGGGTATGGGTATGAATATACTTCCACCCTACCCGTATCGTACCCATTGACACCCTTAGGGGTGAGGGGGACGTCCGACCCAAGGGGACGGTTTGTACAAAAGAAAAATTACAAAAAAAGAGAAAAAAATAGGGGTGTCAATGACACCCGTTTATCCATTTACCCTACCCGTATCGTATTTGATAAGACGAGTATGGGTAAGATTTTTTTTTTCGTTAGCTTATTGGGTATGGGTAAGGATTTTTTTTCGTTAGATAACGGGTATGGGTACGAATAAATGCTATTTCGTACCCGTTGGGTAACGGGTAATTATATAAAATAAATTATATATAGATATATAAATATTATATTCAATTTATTTATTTTCCTATTTTCCATATCGTTGTATCCACGCCAACCAAACTGATGATAAAATTTTCTTCCTTCTTCGTCGCAATAATTATATATTTTTAATAGTGATATCATGAGAAAATGTATGCCTTTTGTTGTAAGAAGAATATTATATTATACATATTACTTTTTATTTAAATGTTTTGTTATTTAGTTAACAAATCGAATTTGTTAGAAGAGATATTTGTGGTTTTGATTTTTTTTTTGCTTTACAAAAACTATTAGATAGAATTGATTTGTATTTTGATTTTTATATCAGTAATTGTGATTACATATGTATGACATTATGAGTTTTAATGGTTTATTTGTAAAAATAATAAAACCATTATATTAGTATTATTTGTTTTTCGTCCGCTACCGTTTCGCTACTCGTTAATCTTAACGGGTACGGATAGGATAGGGTAAGATATTCTTAGGCCGTGTTCGGTAGCATGAGATTTAACGGGCAAAAATGACATTTAGCTATTTGTTCCCATTGGATGTTCGGCACTGAAGGATTTTCCCAAATTAATTCCCATTAAATTTTCATGTGGGAACGGGAACGAGAATGGGTTGGACTTCAATTTGAACTGACGTTTACTGTACGCGTGGGACAGAAAACACGAAGTTGAACTGAATTTTTTTTCCCATGCGCACAGTAACAGAGCCGAACAAGCCCTACTTTTTCTCTTCCAAAAGCACTGTTCTAATGGGATAAATCAAATTGAGTCAGAGGTCTTTTTTTTTCCCAATTGGAGCAGCTGCTATGAAGATGAATAGTTTTTGTTGTTTCTTAACGTGATTAAACTATTTTATCCTAATTATTAATATCATAAATGCTTCTTATCTTGTCCGTGGTACATAATTATATATATTTTATCATTTGACATATTGTGATTAAGCTAATAGTTTGAAATTATTAATATAAGAATTGAAACATAAGACCAAAAATGAGCCTATATACAAGACACTCTAAAAAACATTTAATTTATTATAAAAGAACAGTTTTTTTTACAAAATTTTAATTTAAGAAATAATAATTAATAAATATTATTATGTTATTGTTTAATTATTTTATTTAATTATGTTAATAAGTATAATTTTATTGGTATCAAGCACTTTAGAAATAAAATAAGATTTCCTACAACTATTCTCATAGCACAACCGAACACTCATCTCAATACATTTCCATAATCAATCATGTATGTACCCGTATTTATGGGTTCCCACTTTTTCAAAAATGAATTCTCATTTCCGTCAAATTACATCCCGTGTAATTCCATTAAAAGAACATGCCCTTAAGGAGTAAGAGTAGGATATGAGTAAGGTTAAGTTTTAGTGGGTACGAGTATGAAAATGCTTTCATCGTACCCGTATTGTACCCATTAATTGACACCCCGCAGAGAAAATTCTAGAAATGGTAAGAGCAGGCTGTCGAGAAGCAGCGGTGCATATCCAAATAAGTATATAAACGGGGAGATGGGGGGTCACGTAGAGAACATGGGAGCCAGTACATCAATATGGCCAACTTGATATTCCAGAACGTACGACCAACCTCTTCTTTTAAGATCACTTGAAATTCAAACCATAGATTAAACTTTTAAAGAAACCAAAAAAAAAAACAAAAAAAATGAAAGAAAATCTACTAAAGAAGGCTGTCACGATTTGGTGCAGGAAATACATGTGCTCATGGTTGATATGCACATTCTGACTTTTGGGGGGTTGCGTTTGTTATTTTCCTCTGATCTCTGTGTCTCCATAAATGTGTGCATGCGTGGTTCGTATCCAACCTTAAACAGAAACCGATCAGCCTCTGGCTTTTCGGATTTCGGATTGGCCAAACTCCCGCTAAGAGAGAGAGAGGGAGAGTGAGAGAGACAGAAAGCGAGAGAAGTTCGAGATTCCTGAACATTTTTAGACAAATTAAGGCTCACAGTTTTTGTTTACATCAAATTAATTTTGAACTGTCGGTAAAAACTAAAGAGCACTTTCTTTTTCAAAGAAAGATGGAGGTTAAGTCTATAAATTTCATACTTTGTTATTATAATAAAGTTTTTTTTTATTTGAGTTTCAAATTCATGACTTCTCATTAGAAAGATATTGTATTTTGTCACTAGATCAAATATTAGTTCTTCTTGGACTATAGAGTTTGTTATTCTGTCAATTTAAATTATTTTTTGTTGTTCTTAGAAGCGTTTTAAAAGTAGAGCCGAAATATTTAGTAAGTTGCGACAAAATATCAGGATGAGAAATAATTTTACAATTAATGAGAAGGGTTCAAATGTCTCTATTTTTTATTTTCTAATAACAAAATAAACTATATATGTATCAAAATAAAACTTTTAGATGTGATCTATATTATTTTCTCTAAATGTAAATAAAAAGTTATCCCTTTTCAATTTAGGTTTTATGTAAATCAATAAGTTGAAAAATGAACGTCCAAAATTTATCAACATCGGTGTATTTTTACAAGCTATTGATGCTAATCAAAATAAAATCAAAATGCCGTGATCTTTTTAATTGTGGATAGAGGAAATGATATAGATCATATCTAACGGTTTTATTTTGACATTTAAGATTTAAATTTGAACTTATTATAATTCTAAAATGAGAGGCACGGTGGAGTTACAAAGAATGGAGGCATTTGAACTCTCTTTTATAATTATTTTGAATATTGTATATTTTTATAAAACATAGAAAAATTATCCAAATTGAAGCATTTTTGGAAGAAAAAATTAGGGTGAAATATAATTTAAATATATTTTTACAAATTAATCTGAGAAAAGTATAAAAATATAAACATATTTTTGAAATATTTTTGAGCAAAAATCAAGTGTCCCCATAGCTTCATGTGGCTGCGCTCCTGCTTAAAAGAAGAGTAAATAAAATACATTAATCAAAAGCCAATTTTTTTGTTAACTAAATTCTAAAATAAATTATTTTATTAAGTCAATCGCAATGACCAAATTAAATAACAGGGTTCTATATAAATCTATAGTGTTTTCGGCCCATAAAAGCTATGACGCTATCAGCGCTATAACGCGCTATATGGGCATAGCATCGTTTTTTTAACTGTTTCGTTATGACGCGATAAATGTTATTTAAACCTTTGTTAAATAAGCATGGAACGATTAGAACCATTACCACGCGTTCTGACCATTATACGGTCAGTATCGTCAAACAAAACTAGTTAAGTAACGGTCGTAAGCGTTGCTAACGGGATTTCACCATAAAGCATTAATTTTTCAGTTAGAAATACAAAATACTTTGAGAGATGACAATTAATGGTTGTAACTGTTGTAAATGTTATTGATAGTTATACATTTATTTCTATGGAAAAATATACATATATTTTTTTTTTCTTAAGTACGTGAACTTTTCTAACTTTCTTATGTGATCGATAAAATGCAATCGCCTCAAATATATCATCCAAAAGTATTATAAATATAATCTAAAGTAATAATGGCATGGATAATACTTTGCACAAATTAATTTAGTTGACACAGATGATATGTGCACTACCACTTCTTTTGGATTTTTAAGCGTGGAAACTATATAAAAAATGAGGTGTTTCCATTATATTTGGATCAATAGGTGTCCCTCGCATCTTCACGTCCCAAAACTCTTTATAATGTGACCTTTACTCTCTCCAAAAGGGAATCAGAGTAGGTCTGATGCCCATCGGACCTACCTTGGTTCGATGGGTGTGATGATCATTCGATCTGCATCAAGATTCATGTATTCTGTATTAGAATCCGTGCAAGTCTGTATCAATTATCGTGCACATTGATCTTGATGCTATTGTACGGTCCTAGAGCTAATTGAACCTAAATGTAGGTCCGATGCCCATCGGACCTACTCCTATTTCCTCCAAAAGACATGTCAATCATTCTAAGTCTTCCCATTATCAAGGAAAAGAGATATATAAAGAAGATTTTTTTTTTATAAACCATAATAAAAATAAAAAATTACGAAACCAACATGATTTCTTTTTTTTTAACAAAAATCATAAGAACCGAAATTTGTTTTATTCCGGACCGAATGCCATTTCGGTCCAGTTCTCTTTTTGGATTTTCTGCAGTGGTTCATATGAAAACTTGTGAAACCAGTGCCATAGAAAATCCAAAAAGGGGACCGGACCGAAATGTCATTTTGGTCCGGAATAAAAAGAAATTTGGACCGAAATGTCATTTCGGTTCTTATGATTTTTGTAAAAAAAAAAAAAGTGATCATGTTGGTTTTGTAAAAAACAAAATTTTAATTATGATTTATAAAAAAAATTCTATAAAGAAGGGGGTAAATATTATTAAAGCCCTGTTCCTCCAGCTTGTGAGTGAGAACGGGCGGTTTTTGTATGAGACATGCACTCAATTAAATTCGTGATACTTAGGTTGCAAATTAATTAGTGGGATAAGCAGGGCCTAGGGGTGACTAAGTACATAATGTCTAGGAGATAGGAGTAGGTCCGATGGGCATCGGACCTACATTTAGGTTCAATTAGCTTTAGGACCGTACAATTAGTATCAAGATCTATGCACACGGAAATTGATACATACTTGCACGGATTTTGATACAGAACACACCAATCTTGATGCAGATCGAATGGTCATCACACCCATCGAACCAAGGTAGGTCCAATGGGCATCGGACCTACTCTAATTCCAATGTCTAGAATCATAATCATGTATATAAGAATTTAATTGACCTTTCATTTTTTTTTTGTATGTAATAGCCCCTAATTTGTTGGTATGTATTATCCCCTATATTTTTGGCGAAAAAAATATATTCTTTGAATTTCTTTTCTGGTGCACCGACAGTAACAAATTTTCGTTATTGAAACCTTCAATTAAATTTAATGACATTAATGTAAAATTTATTACATATGACTGTTCAGTTTCCTCAAATAACTTCATTTTTATTTTCAAATGGCTAAATTGAATGACATTAATGTAAAAATTTGATTTTGATAGGCATGACACTTTACTGATATTTGTTATCTGTTGTATTTCTTATAAAATTAAATTTTGAATAATCCTGTTATATATCTTGATTCTTGAGTTATATATATTTTATTTTTTATTAAAATAAATTTTGCGAATGATGTTTAGCATCCCCCCCCCCCCCGTCTAAATCGTAATTTTGTTCCTAGAGTAAGCATGTTCTAAACGTATTTTATCTCTACCTAACGAGATTTTTGAAAGCTTGATGTGCAAGAGACGAAGAACGAGGACTTGAAACATTCAAAGGAACCGCAAAGTTTAATAAAAATAGAAAAACACTGTTATTTTGAGAGCAACAATTAAATTATTGAGTGCAAAGAGTATTTTCTCTCTTTATATTCAATTTATCCTTCTATATTATTTCCAAAAAATTTATCCTTCTATAGAATTATTCTAAGAGGAGGAATCCACTTACATTCTTTTTTGGTGACACCGAATTACATTCTATATTTTCAAAGTCCAAACAGTCGATCCAAACCATTCAACATGATAGATATATTAAAATGTGCTTGTAGATCAAATTTTACATTTTTTATTTTTTTTACTATTTATTAAGTATTTTACAAAATCGTTGCTTTCAGACCATTGAATTTTTGTACCATCTTAATAAATAGTAAAAAAAATTCAAAAAAATGTAAAATTTGATCTGCAACCACATTTTAATATATCCATCATGTTGAACAGTTTGGATCGACTGTTTGGACTTTAAAAATGTAGGATGTAATTTGATGTCACCAAGAAAAAGTGTAAGCGGATCCCTCCTCTTATTCTAATTATGGTAGAAACCTAATAAAAGTTAGTAATTAAATGTTGTTAAAAGGGAATGTAAGAATTAATGACTTAGCTTATATATTGACACACGCACGCACACACCCATATATAATGGCCGCATTGCTATTTTTAGGGTTGTATTGAATAAGTCAACTCATTCTTTTATAATTTGAATGAATTTTGCTGCAAATAGTAAAAAAATTATCTATATGGAAAATATGACTTAAATCTATAAAATATAGATGTCAAAGTCTAGCATCACATAATGAATTTATTGATATCTTCTAACATAAATATTTTTATTGATATTCGCAGTGCATTGTTAAAAAAAATAATACAGCATGATATATGAAATAAAGTATTCTTTTTTTTACAATAACGGAGGGAATTGGATTTTGTCCAAAGAGCTTCGGACAAAATCTCATCCAAAGCCGGGCCTTACTGTTTAATTTGCTTTAAGATTTGTGCCAACATATTTAAAACTTAATAACTCAGAATGACTCCGTAAATGGAAACCGTCCGTGTAAATTTTAACACAGATCGGACAGTTTACAACTGACTTTAGATGAGATTTTATCCAAAACCCTTTGTACAAAAACTCCACCCATAACGGGGATGAGAATGATAAGATATGGTTTTACTCATGGCTCATATATGTCTGTTCAATGGTACATTTTTATCTGTTTTTCCGACCCATAACGTATTCAATAAAACGGTAACAGCTAAGTTTTTTTTTTCGTTTAACTTATTGGGTACGGTTAAGAGAAAAGTTTTTATCGTTAACATAACGGGTAAGAGTAAGAAAATGCTTCCATCCGACCCGCTTTGTACCGTTGACACCCCAGTTCCAAATGGCACAATAAAAATGAACCCTGGACACAGTTGACCTGTGTTGATTTTTCAGAGAGATTTTGGAACTAAAATTAATGAGATGAAAACTGTTGTTTTTATTCAATCTGAATAGTAAAGCCTGTACAGTGGTGTTTATATACCAAAAAGGAAAGAGACGTTAGAAATTCTAACGGTTGCCTAATATTGTACTGTTGCCTATATTTTTCTAAAAAAGGAAAAAAGTTGAGTAACTTTATTTTCTAAGTTTAGTTGCTCCTTTTATTCCTAAAAATAGCAAATGATGAATTAACTCTGATGCTATTATTTAGTCCCTTAATCTTCATTATTTTCTACAACCTGTCTATTGGCCACCTCCAAGAGCCAAACGTACATTAGAAAAGAGAATCCAGATTTTAAGGGATTTTAGTATGTTTTATTTATAAGATTTTGATTCCTTTGAAGTCTAATAAATCCTGACAATTGTGTAAGAGCTGCAGCTGTGGGATTTCTCGGTACAATTTTCAATTATTTTTTCAGGTTATTAGTGCGTTCGGTTTCGGTTCAAGTTGGGAAATTCTGTTTTGGGTTTAACTTGTTTTTGGTTGCTTGACTTTAGATCTCATCAGATTCTAGATCATGGGTTGATCCCGGTTTGAATTGGTCATGTTAGGTTTTGGTAGTTGTATTTTAAATAAATTTTATTTGGTCAAAATCTGGTTCCGGTGGATTAATCTCTTACGTATTGATCGTAGTTGGCCTCACGATATGAGACAAGGAAATTTTGAAATTTTAAAACCTCAGATTTTGACCTGAAAGAAAAAGACTAAACACACACACACATATATATATATATGGTCCCTTCCCTCTTAATTTGTATGTTACAGCCAACTTGATACTAACATATGAAGCTAGATTTCTGTTTGCATCTTGCCTTTTACTATATTACTATTTGACATTTAAAGGCTGCAAATAATATGGTTCAAGTTTCGATAAATTCATAAAAGTCGTCGCATCAAGCTTGATTAAAATAATTTTGACCTGATACTGATAGTAGCTTGATTGTGAGACAATATTAAATTTTTCAACTTATCTGAAGTCAACTTGAACTTGATGAACCGAAAACAGAGGTGATGTGAAAACTGGAATCTTAATCTGGTTTTAGAACCCTGCAGATCAGATGAAAAAAAAATTGATATTTTGTTAGCTTGAAGCCATTTTTAGAAAATTAGCTATATTTTGAGAATTCACATCACCTCAGATTACCTGACTGAAGACAATTACGATTGGACGGTTCTTTTAATGTGGCACGAATCTCAAAGCAGACCCCCTACAGTTTCCATAGGCACTAGATTTGAGTTTGGCCCAGATAGGATTAATCTGGGCCGTCCGTTTCAATTTGCTTGAGTCAGGTACCTGGGAGGATATGGATCCATATTTTGATTTGTTCATACATTTGAAAAAGACATCAAAGCATTTCATTCATATTGACAAACTTGTGGTGGCTTTCAATAAGTCCAGATTCAATGATCTCAACCTCTTGTCCTATCATAGTTTGACACAAATCAAGATAGTGTGTTTCAACAAAAAAAAATATTTTTGAAGATTATATGTTCCAAATTATCCATTTTTGTTTTTGAAAGTGCTACACCGATCGATGATGAATTGTTGTTTTTTTTTTCCGACTACGTTGGCTTCTTGAAATGAGACAAGAAAAAGTTTTCACTACTTTGAAATCACATGATTCTGACCCAAAGAAAAAGATTTGATATGGTCCCTTAGTACTCTTGCAAGTTGCATGTAACAACCAACTTTGATGCTAACATCTAAGGCTACATTTTCATTGGCACCTCGCCTTTTACTGTTCTATATGTTTGACTGTTGTAGGAAGAAGAGGAAGCTTAACTAGTGGTACATGCTGGTTCCACGCTATTTTCTTTGGTTCCCTGTAAATGAGGTCAGATAGAGGTTCTTATATATATCAGCATTCTATGTGGTATCTCTCCGTAGTACTAATGGTCCCATATTGTAATTATTGTATATAATGTAACCGAACTTCTAGCTCTGATGGAGGACAAAGTACTAATAAATGCATGTGGCTAATAAAACCAAGTGACTGATTTGCATAAAGTTCAAAAGGACAAAGAACTTGGATTCTAATTGATCCTCCCATCAATTGATTGTACAGGTATTAATAACAAGGGGGGAAAATATCTACTATATAGAGCTACCTCTCAAAAGATATCCACATCGTTTTCACATGTTTTTTTGACACTTGGTATTTGAATTACCTTAAGTGGAAAGGTTAGCATAGTAAGAACCAGATGGAGAAGCGTACCAGACATACAGGTACTACATGTTACTGGCAAACTGCTAAAGATAATAAAAATTTATTTTATAAAGTTGGTAGAAGTGGGGAAAAATTATTAGATGCCGATTGCTGTACCCAAAAAAGGGAATGCCAAATAGAAAGGCATAAATCAAATGCATTATTATCACTTATGGAGAAATGGTTGGCACTGGTACAGTATTCATGTCAAAATGCATTGTACCAACATAGAAATTGCCTTTTTCACTGACAAGATATATATCATGACAATGGTATGACTTTTCCTCTGATTGAACAGCAGTGCAAAGAAGCATGTGTTTGTCTCCTTTAAAAGCACGAGGAAAAATGTGACAAATTATCCGTACTGATTAACGAATTTTTTTTATAAACCATAATTAAAATTTTGTTTTTTACGAAACCGGCATTTCAGTCCGGAATAAAAAAAAAGATTTCAGACCGAAATGGCATTTCGGTTCTTATAATTTTTGTAAAAAAAAAAAGTAATCATGTTGGTTTTGTAAAAAACAAAATTTTAATTATGGTTTATAAAAAAAAAATCCTGATTAACAGCCTAAGATCAATCCAGATCTCGATGTCACCAAGAACCACCGGTACATTGCAAGTTATATGATGCGTAACATAACTTTTACTTCAAAAGGTTGTTAGTAATTTAATATAATTATGGGACCATTACATGATTAAAATGCTAGCAGCCTACTTTAACAGTACTCATTCAGGAGGTTATCATGTCACAATCTTCCAACAGAACTTAATTAATTGACCACAAAATTCAAATATAGTAACGTATTGTTTAGATTAGTAGAGGCAAGATAAGCAAGTTACTACTAGACTAGTATTGGACTCCTGACTTAGCATTAATCGATAGTTACTATAGCAATTTAAACCACACAAACACACACAAAAATTAACTTTCATGAGAGTTATTGATACTTTGCAAGGTTGAAACTTCAGAATCTCTATAATGTAAAGGTCATAAAAGATAACAAAAATTTAAGAAGTTTATTCAAAATCAAAACTTGTATCCATATTGGGCCTTGATCCTCCAAGAGTATTTGAGCTGCCCCTTATTATCATAGAAAAGGTCGCCGAAAAATTGGGTCTTATTGTGGTGATTCATATGCTTCGATACGATAAATGGGAGTCTTCTTCTTTGCCTCTTCAACCTTAGGGATTAACTGCAAAAACAAGAAAATGGATGTAATTACAAGAAAATTTATTTTAAATAAATAAATATAATAGAAAGATTAAAACTAAAAACACCCAGAATGCCCAGTAGAAATTGACTCGGTATTATGATTTTGAGGGTACACTTGGTTAACATCTAAATTAAAGATGGAATTAAAATCAAAGAGGCAGTGAGAAAGCTCTCTCAAAATTTGCATTGCACCAGAGACGAAACTGACAATTGCTTCCAAGGAGTTCCAATTAACAAACAAAATGGAATTAAATTGGGGAGGGGGGGCAGGAGCAAAATAAATGCCAACAACGAGCATCAGGCTGCTGGTAGTTTGTTTAAACAAAAAATTTAATATTTCTAATGGATCATTCATTAGGCTTTGGGCTTGGCTCTAGGGGGGTCTCTTTACTGGCCTTTTTAGTTGAACTAGGTCCAAGGCCTTGCAACCAAATGGGCTGACTTCATAATTTTCTTTTTATGTCTAGCTTTTTACAAAACAAGAAAAAATGAAAAACTAAACAGAACAAAACAAAGAAAATTTGATCAGTATCCTATTTTCCTCAAAGCAAAATGTCCCTACAATCTCTTGGTTTGTAAAAGGGACTAATGGAGAAAGATGACATACCTTGTAGCAAGAAATAAGTGAGCTAAGAAACCCTAATTTTCCTCTAAGCAAAATGTCCCTACAATCTCTTGGTTTGTAAAAGGGACTAATGGAGAAAGATGACATACCTTGTAGCAAGAAATAAGTGAGCTAAGAAACCCTAAAACACCCATCACCCGAGGAGTGATAATTTTAGGTTTTAATTTCAGAAGTCCCACACCGACAGTGAGATCCATAAATGCCTTTATAAGGGTAAGCATCTTATCCCTATACGCTAACTCCAGGCGGCGGATCTGAAAAGAGAATGGAAATAGTTATAATTGTTCTGGTTAAATAAATTTACATTTTTATACTACCAAGTATTGTGGTTAAATCACTTAACATTTGATAACTAAATACTCTGCTTGCTCTAAGCTATCTTTAAAAAAGGACAATTTAACATGTTAGCTGCTTATACTGAGCCTGGATCACTAACAAAGTAGCACCTAATAACATAAGAAAGATATCAAGAAAAGTACCAATGAAGTATCATCAGTGCATAGGATGTGCACTTACTAGTCTCTAACCTAGCAATGACACTCGCTTTGTTGGCATCGGTTGACTATGCTTACCTCTTGTTCAATATTATCAGTACCTATAGCTACTGTAATTTTATTTGGTATTTTTTCTTGATTTTGAAGGAATTTATTTTAGTGACATACAGGTTTCTTGCCATACTGGTTATTATCGGTACTCGCACAAATTGGGTTGTACTGAGCCAAACCAGTGTATTTAGTGAAATGAAAATGAAAAATAAAATAATTCCACGAGCTCCTGCAAACTATTATGACTCATCGAATCCTAAAAAAATAGATGTTTGGCAAAAATCTTTCATTAAAGCACTGTGGATAGTGCATGGCTTAATGTAAGGTTGTAATTATCAGAAGGAACATTCAGGTCCCTCAACTATATTCAATTTGCAAAAACATGCAGAAGTTTGATAAATTCTCATTTGAAGAATATTATATTTTATTCATATTTCCTAGAAAAGCATTAAAAAAATAGGTAGACAACTGAGCTTTGCAGTGCCAATTTCTCTGTAAGCCCACTGTATTGCTTTCTGCTTGGATTACATATCTATAGCTATCTTAAGGTGTTAGAATTTAGGCATATCAAATAACCATGAAAGTAAGATAAATTACTTTTTTGAGTTTTTTCCTATGTTCCTTTTGAATAGGTAGAGTATGACGTACTTCGAACTTATCTATGCTTCTCATAGACGGCAAATGAGAAATTTGGTTGTATTGCTTCCAAAATGCTGCACACTATATAAAAAAAATTTGATCAGAAATATGGTAAAAAAGTTATAAACAGTAAGACAATTTATTATGGTACAAAGAGGTCGAAAAATACAAACCTCCATAATGGTATTGGCTACACAAGAAACAAACCATGAATGAAGTGATATCTTGCCTATTTGCTCAGCCCGTTTCTTGTCCTACAAAGGGATACCAGGTTCACTTCAGTATTTGTATTTAAAAGTTCATGAAAATAGAATCAGAAGTTGATAAAAATAGAGCCAGATAATGTTTAAACCTTATATAATCCCGTCTTTGCTGCCCAGGAAAATTGGTCTAGAAATAGAAAAGTGCCTTGAGTCAAATTTTTCACCTGTAAAACAAAATATTTATAAAATGTCAAATAACACTATTAACAATTGCAACAATATAATAGTATAACCAATTTCTGCATGAATCTCAAATTTGTTTGTCCATCATCCAATATTAATTTGACATTGGTGCATGCCATTGCCAGCAGTGGTTTTGTCTTTTGATTAATTGATCATGCTTCACTTACTGCTATGCAAAGAAGCTTTTGTAACATCAAGGATCAAATTCCAACTATGAACAATTATATAAATTTCTTTTTTATTCCTTTGTGGCCAGGTGATGAAGGGATTTCACACATCTTCTCTTTGCCTAAAACCTCACTCTGGGGGAATCTACCAAATTAATTGTTCAGTAGCATGCGCCAGTAAGTATTTACCAATTTTTTCATACATTGAATCACTATGCTAATGATACTATCAGATCAGATAATGAAATTAAGCTCAGCAAGTAGTATCACAGATGAAAGTTTTCTGACCTTTCCAAGTATAATCATAAAGAGACTGACTCTCTCTGGAGGAGGGGTAAGAAAGGCATATAGATCATTCACAAACTGCAAGTGTGACCAAAAATTAACAATTTATAATTACCGTAAATAATTGTGTATATAATAGTACTCTAGTACATAAACTAATATTACATAACAATTCTGTACTGGTTTCAATTAACTGATTCAGATCATCAGGAGGGCAATACCACTAAGGCACAAGTTTTAGTGCTCACAAGCTGGTTAACTAAACTTTGCTCAGGTACTTGCATTATTTACTTCTTCATTTTTGTTATTTGATTACCAATAGGCAGGGGCAGAACCATACTTTCAAACTATGGTCAAACACACATTGGGATCAATCAAATAAAATTTTCATGATGAGAATGAAGATCAATTTTATAGTACTCATGATATTTTACTCTAAATTATATAGAAAATCATACATAAATAAAAAAAAAATTAAAAATTGGGGGTCAAATCTGCCCCTGCCAACAGGTCAGGTGGATGGATGGATAAAATAAAAGGAAAAGATATGACCTTAAAAATACGAAAAGCTTTTCTCGCAAGGCTGGATGATTTCTCGATATCGTACGCAATGCCAGGTTGTCCATTATTGATGAACTTGCAAAAATATTGGATGGCTCTGCAAAACTTATCACGTGCTTCAGCCTTATTGAAATATAGCGCCAACACGGCAACATCGAATCTCGCCACCTCTAGTGTGTGCATCGTGTGTTGCGCAAGCCGTCCCTGATAACATAGGGACAACTTACAGTGAGTAAAGGAAATTTTATCATTCTCTACCTTTCTCTGTACTAATGGAAGCTTTTTTTTTCTCTCTTTTGAAATTTTGCTCGGTCGATCAATTTTGTTTACGCTACAATATGATATTGTTTTATAGACCCAAAAAAGAAACAATAGCGTGGATACATTTCCATCTCCTGTTTATCTGTCCTACTTGTAATTGATGAACTTAAGTTTCTAAAAATATTTATTGTTGAGATGATTCTTCATTTAGTAATAATAACAGAGCTATGAGTGCTGGTGCTAACAATTTTTAAGAGAATATGGCAAAATGAATCCAATTTTATGGTATGTGCTACAGAACTGTGTGATGCGCACAGAAAGATTTTTTATGGGAATTACAAGTTTGAAAGGTGTTATATGCATAAAGCGCAGAAGCGGTTAACAACGAGGCAGAGCGGACAAAATTGTAGCTTGGCACATCAAAAACATTTTCATTTGAAGGGTCACATCCATATTAGCCGAAATTCTCAGGGTCATTCAAGCAAAAAAACCAGTAAATACCAGACAATCTAACAGAGCTTCTTCCCGAAACAAGAAATTTGAAGGGAATAAGACAAACATACCTTGTGAGTTGACCCATGGCTTTGGGCGTGGCCGTGGTGGCTGTGGCTGTGGCTGTGGCGTGTGCCATGGCCATGGCCATGGAGATGGAATACATGGTGACCATGACCGCGTGTGCCATGGCCATGGCCATGGTGGTGCTTGTGATGAAGGGATTCGCTCTTCTCGCTGTTCGGCATTAATTCTCTCTCCTCCCTCTCTAGTTTGTTGGGATAGTTTGGAAATGCAAAGGAAATGTTATTTCGTCTTTCTTTCTGAGAACTCAGAGGGGTTTACATGCTTCCATCTCTTTCTTTGCTTGCCTCCTCTGCCTCACGCCACTGGTTTTGGTTTGATTGGTTTTTTGGCCTTGATTTTCTTCCCTTTGACTTGAGGTCCCATTGGTCAATGTGCTGGTATTCATTGGAGAAACGATGAGACGAGACGACACCAACGAAGGTTTCTCTCTGTTTTTTTCTTTTTCTTTTTCTTTTCTTTTCTTTTCTTTGCTTCTTTCTGCATTCATTTACTTTTTCTTCTTCTTATTATTAATATTCTTTTTTTCTTTCCTCTGCTGACTGCTGCATGAAGGACGACGTGTTTCTGTTTATACTATTGTCACTGCTGGTGGGACCACCATATAGGTATTTGCACCTTTGACCTTACAGCTTCGCTATTTGCACCAGTAAAGGCAGATTTTTGATAGAGCTATGTAACTTTTGTTCTGCAATGAAGTATGTAAATTGTGAAACCAGCATTGGATATTTCAATTTGGAATTTTCTTTAGCCACAAAAAACTGCACTCGTGAAAACTTTTTTTTAATAATTTGTCGTTATATTATGATAATGCATTCAAAAGGTTAATGTTACAAATTAATCATGTTTTACAATATTTATGATATAAAATTTTCTTAGGTGGTTCTGGAAAAAGTTTGCATTAAATTTTTTTTTTCTTCAGAACTTATGTGATAAGTTATCTAATTGATTTCGTTTACAAAACAGTGGTCTAGAATTGTGCTTTTCTGACGGTCAACGAATGCAATACAGGTAATTGTTTTTATTTTTTTTAATTAAAAATGAAGAGAAGGAATTGTAATAGTAGACCTCTATTATCAAGCCGTTTAAATTACGAAAAGTTTATTTAAATATTAATCTAAAAAGACTTGTACAACATGAAGCTAGGAGTGTCAACGGGTACGGTAAAGGTCGGGTGGAAATATTTTCATACCTGTATCCGTTACAAATTGTCCTTACATGTACTTACTGACAGACTCGAATGGAGTCAGGGATAGGCAAGTGCCTATCTCTGGATTCGAATTTTTTTTTTAAATTCAGTGGTTTTTTATACTTGTGCCTACTCCTGAATGGATATAATGCCTACTCCTAGATTTAATTCACGGTCCAATAGAAGAAAATTGCGTAGAAAAGAAAGTCAGTCCAAACTGATTTGCATAAAAGAAAGAAGAAAAAAAAGACACAGTCTGATTCGCTACTCCACTTAGAAGAATGGTTGATTCGTTAGGAGAAAAAAGATGTCAACTACTAAGGATATAAATATGTACCGTGAGTTGGATCACGTGTTGTCCGTACCGTGACCAAATTTGGAAGAATGGTCATGGCATGTGAATGATCAGAACACATTTATCACGCCGTGATCACACATAACGTGTCCAAATATGACCAATCATGTTTGGTCATGTTTAACTATTATTTTCATAATTTAGGTTAGTTTATTCAGGATCCACCATTCGATCAAGATTTAACGGTCATAATTACACGTGACCATGTGGCGTGGCGTGATCAAATCTTTTGCGTGATGTGCCTTGTCGTGCTAAATTTTCGAAAGATGGTCATGAAACTGGACACATGAGTCACAGCACGTAACCGGCACATGTGCCGTGACGGAACCGTGTCGTGCCGTGACGTATTCGAATCATGTCGTGACGTATCCGGTCGTGCCATGACTTGTCAATATTTTGTATCCCTATCCACTGCTCTATTCTGATTCGTAATGAGAAAAAATTTATACTCTTGTCAATATATTGTGCCTATCCCTGATCAAAATCCTGAATCCACCCCTGCCCATACCCTACCCTTACCCGCTACAAATTATCTTACCCGTACCCTACCCTTCCCATTATGGTTGTCAGATAACGAAATAGTAGCAGATAAATAACAGGTAATACTAATATAATAATTTATTTTTATTATTAATTAAATAAAATATTAAAACATATACATTCATTAAATACAGTACTTTATTGAAAAATAAATTATGATTATGCTAAGCGCAAATAAACTAATTAAAACACTCTTTTCAATGTTTATTAATATATATATATAGAGCTGGGCTATGGTGAGTTGCGAAGTAAGATGTCATTTTTACTTCACGCTCATATTTTTATTTTGAAAATCTAAACGACCGATCCGAACCGCTCAACATGTTCTCCATATTGAAATGTGCTTGGAGACCAAATTTTATAATTTTTGGAATTTTTTTACTATTTATTAAGCCACTTTGAAAATCGCTGATCGAATGATCCAGAATTTTTTACTGTTTTTTACTGTTCATCCGGATCTGCGATTTTCAAAGTGGCTTAATAAATAGTAAAAAAATTCCAAAAAATATAAAATTTGGTCTCCAAGCACATTTCAATATGGAGAACATGTTGAGCGGTTCGGATCGGTTGTTTAGATTTTCAAAATGGAGTATGAGCGTGAAGTAAAATGACGTTTTACTTCACAACTCACCATAGTCGATCTCTCTCTCTCTATATATATATATATATATATATATAGAGTAGGGCTATTGTACTTCGCGAAGTAAAACTTCGTTTTACTTCACGCTCATACTCCCATTTCCAAAATCCAAATCATCGATCCAAACCGTTCAAGTTGTTCTCCATATTGAAATGTGCTTGGAGACCAAATTTTGCATTTTTTGGAATTTTTTTACTATTTATTAAGCCACTTTGAAAATCGCTGATCCATTGTGAATAGTAAAAAACAGTAAAAAATTATGGACCAATGGATCAACGATTTTCAAAGTGGCTTAATAAATAGTAAAAAAATTCCAAAAAATGTAAAATTTGGTCTCCAAGCACATTTCAATATGGAGAACAACTTGAACGGTCGGATCGACATTTTGGATTTTGAAAATGAGAATATGAGCGTGAAGTAAAATATTGTTTTTACTTCATGAAGTACAATAGCAAAATTCTATATATATATATATATAGAGTGAGGCATGGTACTTCGGCTAGTGTACTACGGCTCATATGGTACTTTTTAAAATCCTAACGGTCGATCCGAACCGTTCAATGTGATATCCATATGAATATGTACTTGCAAACTAAATTTTATTTTTTCGAATTTTTTTACTATTTTTTTAGATAGGTAGAATTTTCAGTGTTTTATACAAATTCTGGACCATCAAAATTCTACCTATCTAAAAAAATAGTAAAAAAATTCGAAAAAATATAAAATTTAGTTTGCAAGTACATATTCATATGGATATCACATTGAACGGTTCAAATCGACCGTTAAGATTTTAACAAGTACCATATTGAGCCGTAGTACACTAGCTTAAGTACCATAGCCTCACTATATATATATATATATATATATATATATATATATATATATATATATGAGGAGGGATCAGATTAAAAAAATGTAAAATTTGATCCCCAAGCACATTTTAATATATCCATCATGTTGAACGGTTTGGATCGACTATTTGGACTTTGAAAATGGTAGATGTCAAAGTGTGTAAAAAAAAAAGGTGTAATATGATCCCTCCTCATATATATATGAGTGATGCTATGATGCTTTGGGAAGTAAATAGAGTATTTTACTTTTCGCTCATATTTTCATTTTCACAGTTCAAATAGTCGATCTGAATTTTTCAACATGATCTTTATATTGATATGTGCTTGGAGACCAAATTTTACATTTTTTTGAAATTTTTTACTATTTTTTTAGAATTTTTGAAAATCAGTGTTTTTGTGAATTTTTTTTATTTAATGAAAAGTTGTGATTTTCAAAAATTCTAAAAAAATAGTAAAAAATTTCCAAAAAATGTAAAATTTGGTCTCCAAGCACATATCAATATGAAGATCATGTTGAGAACTTCGGATCGACTATTTGAACTTTGAAAATTGAGATAT
This sequence comes from Carex kokanica, assembly GCA_025461125.1. Lineage (NCBI taxonomy): Eukaryota > Viridiplantae > Streptophyta > Magnoliopsida > Poales > Cyperaceae > Carex > Carex kokanica. Next base: position 2,587,707 of record JAJGRX010000142.1, on the reverse strand, counting down.
GAGCGGGAAGTAAAACACCATCTTTACTTCCCAAAACATGATAGCCTATCTATATATATATATATATATATATAGTGCTGGGCTTAGCTAAGCCATGGTGTAAAACGACTTGGTGCTCCACGCCTCATTATTTTCATTTTGAAAATCCAAACGACCGATCCGAACCGCTCAAGTTGTTCTCCATATTGATATGTGCTTGGAGACCAAATTTTACATTTTTTGGAATTTTTTTACTATTTATTAAGCCACTTTGAAAATCACTGATCCGGCGGTCCAGAAATTTTTACTGTTTTTTACTGTTCATAAGGATTTTCAGATTTTCAAAGTGGCTTAATAAATAGTAAAAAAATTCCAAAAAATGTAAAATTTGGTCTCCAAGCACATTTCAATATGGAGAACATGTTGGAAGGTTCGAATCGACTATTTGAACTTTGAAAATGAAGATATGGCGTGGAGTACCAAGTCGTTTTACTCCATGGAGTAGCCTAGTCGGACTCTATATATATATATATAGAGTAGGGCTATTGTACTTCGCGAAGTAAAACTTCGTTTTACTTCACGCTCATACACCCATTTCCAAAATCCAAATCGTCGATCCGACCGTTCAAGTTGTTCTCCATATTGAAATGTGCTTGGAGACCAAATTTTACATTTTTTGGAATTTTTTTACTATTTATTAAGCCACTTTGAAAATCGCTGATCCATTGTGAATAGTAAAAAACAGTAAAAAATTCTGGACCAATGGATCAGCGACTTTCAAAGTGGCTTAATAAATAGTAAAAAAATTCCAAAAAATGTAAAATTTGGTCTCCAAGTACATTTCAATATGGAGAACAACTTGAACGGTCGGATCGACGATTTGGATTTTGGAAATGGGTGTATGAGCGTGAAGTAAAATATTGGTTTTACTTCATGAAGCACAATAGCAAAATTCTATATATATATATATATATATATATATATATATAATTACCCGATCGGGTAACGGGTATGAAATAGATTTTACCCGTTTAGATAACAAAAAAATCTTTACCGTACACGTATCCGATAAATTTATGAAAAAAAATTCTTACCCGTGTCCGTTTTATCAGATACGGTACGATCGGATAAACGGATAAAAGAGTGTCATTGACACCCCTGCAGGAAGCTTTGATGTGGAAAAACTGAAAAAGAGATCCCAAGCGCAATATAGATAACATGCATTCAGAGCTCTAGCTCTCATAGTAACATATGAATAATTCGGGTTCGGTTCGGCAGGGTCAAAAATTCGTGATTCGGGAATAATTCGGGTATAATTCGGGAATGATTCGGAATTACAATACGAGACCTCAGTGCATATTTAATTCTTTACTGATGATTTACTATACGAGGTAGTGCTTGTAGTTGCCACAGAAGATCAAAAATATTCAAAAAGGTGTGTAAAATGGAAAATTGAGCCTTATCACGTGGTGGCTGGGCCTTGGAGCAATTGGGAGCAAGCACGTGGAGGGGTGGCTGGAGCAGTTTTCAGAACCAAAATTTATACTGCGCGAGAAATTCAAATTTTTCTCCGAAAAAAAAGTGAAAAAAACGCGTATTATTCGTAAAATTCGTTAAATTCGCGTTTATTCGCGTTTTATTCGCGTTTTATTCGGTCAAAGGTTCGGTCAACGAATAATACGCCATTCGGTTCGGAAACACTCCAAAAACGTTTTATTCGCGAATTAAACGCGAATAAAACGCGAGTATTGTTACTATGCTAGCTCTATCTCTATGTAGGATAAGAATATTTTCTATCAAATTAAAATATGGATTAGTTTATATCTTGCATTTTTGATTACGGTAAAACTACCTAATTTAAAAAATGAAAATTACAAATGTGTTTTACATTATTTATATAGAGCATTTAACGAAATGTTGACAAATCTGAAAGTTGTTTAATCACCTATCAAATATATTTTTTTTAGAAAGAAAATTATTTGATAGGTGACAACTTTCAGATTTGTCTACCTATCTAATAATTTAAAATGTTCAATGTTAATAGATGAGAAAATAGTTTCAAATTGAAGAAATAAATTACATCAAATGGATGTTAAAATTAGAATTTTTGAGTAATGAATGTTTTAATGGATATTTAGATTATAATTGAAAAGGAAAAAACATAAAATCATTTTTGGAGAGTATTTCGCTTTTTAATATATATAGTCCTTCCATTCTTCTAGCAGCTAAAAGAATATGAAAGAAGAAAATGCTGCTGGAATAAATAGTGTGATTTTCACACTATTATCAGAATAATGCAAGGCCTGTATATTAAAATGCGAAATACTGAATGATTTTAAATATTTTACCCACCAGAAGTGTCATACAGAATTATGAATTTTTAATGCTTGCTTAAAATAAATAAATTTAAATTGGACTGGAGAGACTGTTCAGAGATTCCCTTTATTAATAATAAAACATAATGAATGAGATTGGAGAATTTTTTTTAAAAACCATAATTAGAAAAAACAAAATTAGCAAACCAACATGATTAGAGAGGAATTTACAAAAACCATAAGAACCGAGATGCCAATTCGGGTCCAGGTTTTTTTTCCCTGGACCCGAATTGGCAATTCGGGTCCAACACCCTTTTCACAATTTTCCCCGGGATCCGCCACAGAAAATCCGAAGTGGACCTAAACCCGAACTGGGATCTCGGGTCAGACCTGTTTTCTCCTGGACCCGAGTAGGGGATTCGGGTTGGATATTTTTCCTCCTGGACCCGAGTATGGAATTCGGGTTTTAGGTTTATTGAATTTTTTATGTGCCGACCCCTCTCTGACTCCTCCGAATTCTTCCATTTTCTTTTTTTCCTTCCTCCTCTTCTTTCTTCCCACCCGACTCAATTCGTTTTTTTTTTTTCAACTCTTTAAATTTGATTTTCTTAAATTCTAATCACATATTTAAGTATAATTTTGAGAGGGGAACAAGAAGAGCTTCAGATCTACAAGTTTCGTGAGGTATGTGGTTAATTTTTTTTTTTTTTGAATAAATAATACGAATTTTAGTAATTTTCAGAAAATTTAGTATAATTGTAGTGTATTTAGTGTAATTGTAGTGTATTTAGTGTAATTTTAGCAATTCTCAAGAAATTAGAGGTGCATGTAGATAAAATTGAGTTCATAAAATTTATTTTAATAAATGTAGAACAATTTAGTTTTTTTTTTAGTGTAATTTAGCCTTTTTTAGTGTAATTTTATTAATTGTAGAATTTATTTATTTTGTACGTAGAGTAATTTAGTTTTAGTTTTAGTAATTTAGTTTTAGTAATTTTAGTAAGTTTAATACATGTAGAGTAATTTAGTTAATAAAATTTGCATGTAGAATGATAATTTAATACATGTAGAGTAATTTAGTTTTGGTAAATTTAACTAATTGTATAATGGTAATTTAATACATGTGGAGTAATTTAGTTTTAGTAATTTTAGCAAGTTTGCATGTAGATTAATTTGGTTCATAAAATTTATTTTAATACATGTAGAATAATTTACTTTTTTTTAGTGTAATTTGGCATTTTTTTAGTTTTATTTAACTAATTGTAGAATTTAGTTATTTATGTACAAGTTAACTAATTGAGTTTGCATGTAGAGTAGTTTAGTTGGTAAAATTGATTCTAATAAATGTAGAACAATTTAGTTTTTTTAGTGTAATTTAGGTTTTTTAGTGTAATTTAACTAATTGGAGAATTTATTTATTTTGTATGTAGAGTAAATTAGGTCATGGATATTTTTAGTATAATTTTAGTAATTGTAGAATAGTAATTTAACACATATAGATTAATTTAGTTTTAGTAATTTTAGTAAGTTTGCATGTAGAGTAATTTAGTTCAGTAAAATTTATTTTAATAAATCTAGAACAATTAAATTTTTTTGTTATTGTAATTTAGGTTTTTTTAGTGTAATTTAATTCGGCCAAGTACACAAAATTTAAGAATTCCGGCCAAGTACAAAAACTGATCAATTCGGCCAAGGCAGAGGAGCATATGTATTTTCTTTTGTATGGATTTGTTTTAATTTGTAATTTTATTGATAATGTAGTGCAAAATGGATGGCGAACAACCCTCCCAGGCCTTACTGCAAATGCCTCAAGAACAACACAAGTTATACAAGGTGAATACGACAGTATTTGTTTAATTTCCGTTTGGATTTAAAATTACGGATAAACTTGCAAGTTAGGTTTAATTTTTGTGGTTAAATTGTTTTTGCATGTCAATTATCGTTGCAGCTTGATTATGCACTGCGTCCTGGTCCTCGCCAAATGGGCGTCAAGTACAAACATCAGATAAAATCAAGTTTGGTGAATTTAGGTTTATATCAGATGACCAAGGTGACCAAATGTCATATTGATAAAGGATTGATCACTGCTCTCGTTGAGAGGTGGAGGCCCGAGACGAATACTTTTCATCTTGCAGTGGGAGAGTGCACAGTGACATTGGAAGATGTCAGCTGTCTGTGGGGCTTACCTGTGACTGGTAAAATATATTTTTTTATTAATTTACAACTTCTGTTATTAATTTAGATTTAATGCAAATATATGTTTATCTAACTTATATGTTTACAGGACGGGTCGTTTCCGGACATTCGGATAACTTATATGTTTACACCGATAGGACGTGGTTGCAAGGAATGGCAGTAAATTGTGGTTTCTGACACTCGCAAGTAGGCATTCCTCCCATCCCTTCTGGAAATTTAACTTCATACTTCATATCTCCTTTGACTCCCTACATTCAAGATAAATCAAGATAATTAAATGTTACAATTTACTAATTTTGTATGAGATTTAAGTAAATAGCTGACATACCGTTCTGACGACTCCATCGTGAACTACAACCTCATAAATGTTGGGTCCCATTGGTATCACTCGGTGCTCCTTTGCTTTTTTAATCCGATGTGCTAGAACTGATAATATGTTTGATGATAAAACCATTCCACTTTGAAGCCACTGTTGAGCAACCGCACCTCTTTTGACATACCAGTCCACGACTTTGTAGAATGTGCGCTCAACTACTGCAGTGACGGGCAGTTGGCGAGCCACTCGAAATACGTTGTTCAAGGATTCCGATCCGTTTGTAGTCATAATACCCCACCTATTCAGGCCTCCGTCATAACATTGTGCCCATTTATGGAGCTGCAAAGGCTCCTCCTCGAGGTTTTGCACCCTTTTACCACACCACATGATGTACTGATGAGTAGTGATACTCCTTCCTTCTATCAATTCCATACCTTTATTAAACCTCCACGATATCATCTTACCCACAAATTTTCTGAAAATATTTTTTATTCCTTGGTCCTTGCACAGCTTGTACACATTTGCCGAAATATGTTGAGAACATAATCGATGAACTGCTTCACCCCTTTCCTCACACCACCCTAGATCAGGTCGATCAAACACTGAACGGATTGCAGCATGCTGGTCTGATATAACACATATTCGACCAGGTCCGACAACATCTTCGCGTACAAATTGCATAAACCAGCCCCAATTTGATGAAGTCTCCTCTTCCGCAATTCCGAATGCTATTGGTAGTAATTGTTGTTCTGCATCATAAGCGCACGCCATAAATAGTTTCCCTTTGTACCTACCGGATAGGTGTCCGGCATCTACACTGATAACTGGCCGGAGATATGGCCAGGCCTGAATGCATGGACCGAAAGCCCATGCCACACGTGTGAAATAATGGATGCCTATCTGGTCAGATGGTTCATGCTCAATTCTGTATCTTGTACCTGGGTTAGACCTCTGGATTGCACCGAGCAGAGAAGGTAACATTTCATATGCTTTCTCCCAAGAACCAAATAAATCAGCAATAGCCAGCTCCCTTCCTCTCCAAATCTTGTTATAGGAAGGCTCTACTGTTTTATGCGCAACTCTAACTGCAGCCCGACATGCTTTTAATGACATCTCCAAGTCCTTCATAAGACCAGGTTTGATTATATCTGCAATCATCCTGGCAAGTCATCTGACGACTGTCTGCTGTACAAGCAATGCTGTAACAATTGTGCTCGTATGGGTTTGTTGAAATTATCCAAATCCCGTCTCAGTTGTTTTTGCGTATAACCGCCATGGACACCCCTCTGCTCTACATATTACCACGTAGGCACTGCGATTGCTCTGGATTTGTTGTAATTCTAAGTTTTTATCCATAGCAAATCCACCCAACTTCTTTTTAAGTTCGGCTTTGGATTGAAACATCTGTCCCACTGAAAATTGACCGTCGATTCTCGGTGAATAACCAAAAAATGCTGCATCCTTGTACGGCATCGGCACATCGTCATTAAATGCCGAACAAGGATGCTGCAATCCCCGATTAATAAAGGGAATAGACGCTTGCCACTCCTTTATTACATCTTGCATCCTAATCTCATCCTCCATTTCGGCCATATCATCTTCCCCGACAACCGATGTCACCAAGGTCATGAGTCTGTGTCTGAGTCCGTATCATTATTTAGCCGGTCAAAATAATTACACAAATCATCCGATAATTGGGGGGGTCATCACAATATATGGGTGAACTGTGTACTGATATGTCTCTACTACTTCCAGGTACACTACCTGGGTATGGGTCCATAATTGGTCTGACTAACAACTGATACAGACTCAACCACTAACTCAAGAAGTTTAAAATTCAGTACCGGAGTGGCATGTCCAAGCACCATCTGCCATATCATTTCATGGTCTATGTTAAATAACTGGTACTTTTCTGTTGAGCCAGGTGGTGCCGTGTTCAAACGTGCCCTGATTGTCAGATCGAACTGGCCAGGAAGCAAACGAATGCCAACATATATTTGTCAGTCTTAGCTCATCAAGACTGGTTGAGTTAGTAACAGGAAATGTGCAGGTCGGTGCGTCTGAAATTGCGCGTCTGTGGTACACATTTATTATTATTCCAGACATTTCCTGAACACAAAAATTCACAATCAAGCTTCGATATCATTTTTAATTTTACAATAAAATAAACAATCGTAATTGAAAAAAAAATACTTACTCAGTTCTTCAGACGAAAGCTAAAAACACAATGCCTGATCCGATTTGTAGATAATAAAGTTTTTAACACTAAAACTCTGGACTTCTGCAACTGGAAGAAAAAAAAAATTCTCACATTCTCTGCTCTCAACTAGCTGCTCAAAAAAAATTAATGGAGTTGCGTCTGGCGTCTGCGGAGAGACAGAAGAGAAGAAAGGGAAATATAGGGAAACCGAAAAATGGGCCTAAACCCGAATTCCCCTTTCGGGTCTACAATAAAAAAGGGGGTTCAACCCGAATGCCCATTTCGGGTCTACAATAAAAAAGGTGGTTAAACCCGAATTCCCATTTCGGGTCCAAATATTGGCCTAAACCCGAATCTAGATCTCGGGTCCGAGGCTCCACACAAAGGCCCACACCATCCACTGTGAAATTTGTGAAAAATGGGGTTGGACCCGAATAGCCAATTCGGGTCCAGGGAAAAAAAAACCTGGACCCGAATTGGCATCTCGGTTCTTATGGTTTTCCTAAATTACAGGCTAATCATGTTGGTTCCCTAATTTTATTTTTTATAATTATGGTTTATAAAAAAATTCGAGATTGGAACACCAAAAACTTCCATAACATAAATGGAGATTTAGTACCAGAAGTGACACAAATCCTCTTCAATTCGTAATCAAATTTGGATCTTAAACAAAGGTCTCGACCACATATTTTGATTTTTGCTGTAAAAAAATTTAGCGAGTTCTAGAGATCATCTTGTATATTTATGAGGCTGAAAAATAAACCCTTATTATCGGGGATAAAATTGTTGGGTTGGTCAAGATAAACAACTAGGGTTTTTTGTTTGAGATTTAGATTCGAGCTAGCGTAGGGGCAGTATTATTGGGCTTTGAGATTCGTGCAAAGTTAAAAAGAATGGTCCGGATCCACTAATTGTAAAAGATTCCTTCATCAGGTACCTGGGAGGATGTGAATTCCATGTCTAGAGTGTAAGATTTAGGATTTAGAATTTCTTATTTGGTTCCAATTTTGATAAGGTCTTGACTCGTTATTCGTATAAAATACATCTAAGAGTTGTATAACACTTTTGTGTGCTGGTGGTGTATTTTAATGAAAAGAAGAAGAAGAAGAAGAAAAAAATCAAACAAAAGGAAAAAAATTAAGCAAAACATTGGGATTTGATTCAAATACTCTCCCAATTGGATACCAAAATTTCTAACTACTTTACTATTTTGTTTCGTAAACATAGTAAAAATAAATTAAATTACTAGCATTCTAATTCATACAGATCGAGTTGAGTCCAGATGACCTGTTACCTAACTCAGCCCAATCAGGGCCCACATTTTATGATATGGGCCGAACCGATCAAACCATGTAGTAATTTATTATTAAATAATATTAACCTAACCATTGAGATCTCTATTTTAAGTTGTAATAACCAATCGTGATAGAACTTCTTTTCCTTTCGGGAGTTACTGAAAAAAAAATTGAGAGAAGTATCTTATTAATCTTGCTTCTCAGTTCGAATTACCGTAATTGAAATACTGCATCCTCGGCTTAAAGAATTTTGCAACAAAAGCATGATTAATACTTTTGAATTAGTGCTCTTCCCAGACAAATCTTTTTTTGAAAAGCATGGTAGTTGCTACCTCTTCCCAGACAAATCAAACTAGCACTTCTGTTATACTATTCTTGCACACTGATCACTATCCTTGCACTAATTGTTTTGACGATCCAAATCTGGCAGCTTTCATTAATTGTTGTGCCTATAAAGCCTGATCCTGAGTAATTAATGCAATCTGTCTACGCTGCTTTAAGGCCAAACCAAGTAGGCCAACATGGTCAAAGAGATGATCTGTCCTTCCTGTTTGATGTAAATTATCTGGCAGTGGTACAGTGGTACTTTACAAATGACACATTATATTCTCCATTTATCACAAAACTAGGAGAGCGTCTTTCCTTTGAGAAATTAGTTTTCATCATAGACAACATTACTGGTGGCACAATGTTTGTACTGTTACTGAACACCAATGACTGAAGTATTTTGCATCTGAATTTCAGTATGAACAACCAATCTTTTTTGTATTGTTACTGAGCACCACTGACTGAAGTATCTTGAATCTGAATTTCAGTATGAACAAGAAATCTTTTAGTAGAATTACTACAACCAAAAAAAAAAAAAAAAGATGTGTTTTATTCGTTAACAAAAACAATTAAAGTGGAAAAACAAGTCTCAAGTTTGGACTTTATTCCACATCAGCCAAAATACCTAAATCAAATACTAATGAACTAGGGGCTTTCTGTTTCCACGTAACGGAGATGATTCAAAACAGTGGACAAAATAAATTCCGAAACAGGAACAGCACTATTTTACAGATCCAACTGCACGCCAAACAAAATGCATTCACCACACCATGTATTTAAAAATAAACTGTTGCTTCCTCCACAGATTAGACTCATACCAAGTCAAGCCAATGTTACCAGATTTGTTTCTTTGTGAAAATTATTGTATGGTACACTACAAATGTCATGCATTCTGACTTCTAGTCCAAGACTCCATGTACAAAGCATCCACCTCTCTCAAAAGAAACTGCAAAAACACAAAAATGATTACAAACAAAAGTTAACATCACTACCACAAAATAACAAGAGAAAAAATGAAGAACTTGTCATACTTTTTCAAAAGAAAAGAATTGATGAATGTCTATTTTAATCTTTCAAAGAAAAGATGAGGGTCAAATCATCCATATTCATTTCAGCAAAAAGAAATGAAGTTTACAAGGATAAAAGAATTTAGAAATGACAGGAGCATCCCAGAAAAGAGCAACCTTGTAACAGCCTAAAACAGCTACATAACTACAGTTATAGAAACAACTAGGTGGTAGAGTGTCATTCCTGTATTGCTTCTTTCAGAAAGAAAGTAGATTTAAATTAGTAAATGTATGTTCTGATCATAAAATTTGATATTACACAACAAATAATCCAGTTGTTTCTGATCGTGAATGTGATTTAAGGATGAGGATGTGAAGGTTATAAGTACACTTGAACAAAATTACAATTTCCAAGTTCACTATTGACAGCCAAGTTGAAATGGTACAACAAAAAGCAAATTCTGTATGGAAGTACAAAAGATTACAATGTAACAACTATAGTGACTAACTGACTATGTCATTACCCAAAACAGCAATATAGTATGGACATAATACATTATATTAATCCATACTTCCATAGGCTCTTACGAAAAAGTATATATTAGTCTACTCTCATAAAAACTATCGAATTAGCACTTTAGTTGACTGGAGGTGTGTCGAAAGAAACAATATGTACAGAAAATATATATCTAGTACCATACCAAAACAAATTTAAAAAGCAACACATTATACATACAAGAGAATATAACTAATACAATAATCCATTTTCAATATTTTTAGCTTGTACTCTCATGAATATTTTACTTTTTTTCTCATTCAAGGAAAATAAATCAATGTAAAGAGAAACGTATATATTAACTAATAAATTAACATGCTTGCAAGACAACCAAAGGTTATAGAGAAGCATAACCATAGGACTTGAGCAATAAAAAAAAATTATACTCTGCATATATATTGAATTGACCCAAATGACTTACAATTTTAGGCTTTACCTAGTTCAATTGTTGGGCTTAAATAGACTGGTACATACAGTACTGGTTAGGGGTGTAAACGGAGCAAATTCGGAGCGGATCATGCTTAATACCAAATTCATATCCACCTATCAATGAGCGGATACGGATACAGATAGTAAACGGATGTCAAAATGTAAAGCCAAATCCACCTTAAACGGATACGGAAACGGAGAGGATAATCCACGAATACGGATTTGAATACAGATACGAAACGAATAATTGTCGGATAATTGAGTTAAGATACAAATACTAATTAACAAAATTCAAATATGAAAATGAATGTATAATTGAATATGAGATCTTGATTTAATTTGTAAAAAAAAACAGTTGGAACGGATGTAAGCTAGATCAAGTTCATATGGTGTATAACAAAAAAAGCACATAAGTAAATGTTGAATTAGAGGCCTAGTATTGGGCTGGCCTAGTCCATGAAAAAGTAAAATGTAATTAAAGGAGGAAGTCACGGAATTGATGTGTCCGGATTTGGAGATGGGGTTAGTCCCACAAGACATGGAGTAATAGGAAGAGGATAGTATATATGTCCGGATGGAGAGCGAAGTGAGTGAGGAGCGCCCTCAGATAATGGGTTTGGATCTGTGTACTGCAGAGGATCCGAAATAAAAGGATTCGGATAGATACAGATATCCGCTCCGTTTACGGTTCACAAATTTTATCCGAATCCGAAACCATATCCAGAAACTATTCTCCATATAGGGTAATTATCCGAATCCAGATCCGGAAATTATCCAATCCGTTTAATCCGATTTCAGATCTGGCTCGGATTCGGATCGGATTATCTGGATCTGTTTTCAGCCCTAGTACTGGTGCATATGTAAATAGAGGCATTGTACAGAAACAAATTTTATTATATTAATGGAATAGTTGGTGAGACTTCTCACTGCCATCAGAAAAAATAGATTGGACCAGTTTGGTATGCCCTGGTGACCTTAACACTGACAATAGCAAGTTGATTTGCAAGTGCTAATGATAGATGTCAACATAAAAGATGTACTGCACAAACTAAAGATCTAAGAATCAATATATATCCGCGATGCAATTGAATTTTGATGCAAAAAATAGTCTTCCGTGGCAATTAACAGGCACAATGTTTAGTTCAAATTAAATATAGTTGGTCATGCATGAGTGCGTATCATTAATTTTCTTTAATAAATGCGCATGTCAATCAAATTTTTTGCATTTAAAGTACCAACATTTAGCTACATAAATTAAAGAGTAGTTTTGCAAGGGTATATAAAATGCTTGCATTAAGTGTAGAATTACACGTGGAAAGGATGCGTTTCAGATAACTATGACGGAAGTACTATTGAAAGATATGCTACGTAAATGAAAGAATCTAAGAATTAAAATCTATCGGAGATATAGTCAAACTTTGGATGGAAAACAAAAATCTTTTTCGACAATAAACAGGAGCGATGCCTAAATAAATGGTATTATTATATCCAGGGGCGGATTCACTTCTAGTGAATGGGGGTCAATTGACCCCCCTTTCATTTCAAAATTTATGTATTTATACATGATTTTCTATATTAGTTTATTGTAAAATGCGATGGAAACTGTAAAATTTACCCCCCCCCATACCTTGAAAGTCTGGTTCCGCCCCTGATTATATCCAACAACCATTTTTCTTTAAAAGTTCTTCAATAATGGTATAACAATTTATTCAGAAGCGCATCTCCAGAATAATCTAGCTAACTGAAAATTGTCCCTATACTTAAATATGGTATGTAGTTGAGTAGGATTGACCCGCAATAACAAGATGCAACAAAAGTAACATATTATAAACAAGAAATATATAATTAAATACTGTAGCCAAACAATACTAGAAGCAACACATTATGTGTGGAAAAGTATATACTTGTAGAATAGAACATTTTCATATATCTTTCACTTTGAACTCTCAACCATCCAACATAGCATTTGTATTTTTCCCTTGTTCAAGGAAATTAGTCAGAATCTGTATGTACTGAAGAAGTTAATTTCTTTATGGATAGTTATAAGGATTTTAGAATAATAAAACAAAAACTTTAATTTGCAAAATTGATAATTAACCTACATATACTATTTGATATCCATAAATAGTTAACAAGTATATAAAATACAAGATAATTTCAACAAAAGAAGAAACTTGAAATTGAGATGCACAAATAAAAATTCAGATAATTCATTTAAGGACTAAATTATCCATATCAACATCATTGCCCTGCATAATAATTATCCAGATGGATATAGGATATAAATACGGTACAAATAATTTATTTATGGATATTATGGATACGGACATGGATTTTCCAGATAATATCCATTCCGTTTACACCACTATCTGGCTTATCTTGACACTGACAACAACATAATCTGTACGTATTAAGTGTGTATAATTACGCATGGAATACATGTGCATGAGATAACCATTAGTTGAGTGCTATTAGAAAATTCAATACACAAATGAAAGAATCCAAGAATTAATATCGATCCAAGGTAAAATGAATTACAAATGCACATAATAATCTTCTTCGGATATAAATAGGGAAAATAACCAAGTTGAGATTGTATGTAGTTGGAAATATCCATATCTTTTCTTTCTCAAAAAAAAAAAGAGCATATCTTTGCTTCTCTCAAAAAGATGAGCATATCTTTGAATAACACAACGCTTAATGCAAATTATCATTGCATTAAATTCAACAAGCACTTTTCCTTCTATAAATAACCGCCCCTGGTGAGGGAAAGAGTCATCAAAGTCAGAGCAGTTCAGACTTATCTCAAACTTTCCTCAGGTCTTTGCACTCTTCCTTCCTTTTTATTTCTTTTCAAGTCTAGTTACAATTTTTGCTTTCTCTTATATTTAATTGACAACCTTCTCAACTGTAAATATATTCAGGGGCGGATCTACATGGAGTGAATGGGGGTTAATTTTGACCCCCATTCATTTTCAAATTTTCTGTGCTTATACATTGATTTTCTATATAGTTTAGAGTAAAATGCTATGAACTGTAAAATTGACCCCCATACTCAGTATGAAAATTTTATATGATTGACCCCTAATGTGTGTTTGACCGTATCTTGAAAGTCTAGCTCCGCCCTTGAATGTTCTAGATCTACAAGTGTTTTTGAAGGATGTGATAATATATATGTACCAATTCATTTTTATTTCAACATGATGATGTATAAACAAACAATATATTAGTTTTGGGAATACTATCTAGATGGATAAATTCTTCCTCTATTTGGCATAATTTTAATGAAACAAGATGTAATTTGATTATTTGCAGGCAAGGACGATGGCAGACGGAATCAGAGCCTTGTTAGTTGAATGCAGTGTACTAGTGAAATGCTTGTACTTTCAGATCCTGACAAATCTCAATTTTGAGGTTGTTTCGGTTCAGTATGCACATGAAGCACTGGAGCTTCTCCAAACAGACAATGACTTTGATTTCATTATCATTGATGCCGGAAGACCTGACATCAATGGAGAAGTACTTTTCCCTTCTTTGTTTGTTGATAAGCCTATTTTCTAATAGAATATAATTCGATTCACTATTGTTCTAACAGGTCATAATGAGTTTGAAGGACTTGGCGCCTCACATGAAAATTATTGTCAGCACTTTCGACATAGGTCTTGCTGATGGCCTCCTGGCTGCTGGAGCATATGCTTTCATCATCAAGCCTGCCCAACCTGAAGACATCGTGGACACTCTGATAGAGCTCGGCATTATTGGCTGAACCTAAGTAACTCTATATACCCCATGTTCAATTGTCTTAAATTGCTATCTTTGTAATTGAATTGATGATTGTTATGTGAGTGTCCCAGCCTCCCATTCAGTAATGAAGAATAATTAATAATGTGTATTGTGTGGTTATTTGAGTTTGAATATTAGCTTGTCTTTTCATAATTATTGAAAGTTTCAAGGTTGTAATACTAGTTTAAAATAGGAACTCAACCTCCTCAAGTGTTGATAATATTAAGACTAAAAATCTATTACTGTTGAGTACCTAATAACAACATGTTCAACCCTATTATAATAAATGACTGAAGATTATCCAATATATAAGAAATAAGTATTATTTAAAGGTGACATAAATCAAACCACTTACTTGTACGCTCCCGCTTTATTTCCAATCAAGCATGTCCAAGAGCCACAAAAACTCAACCTCTGTGGTTGCCGCATCACAAAAATCGATCTCAACCCCAAAAACCTCCAAAATTGCATGGCCCCCACCCGCCTGAAACAGCAACGACACCCACACCCTTATGTCAGATATGAATGGACGCCTTGGTGAAAACCTCAGATACTCATATGCCAATGCCCTTGATGCGGTGACATCCACGTAATCAAATATAGCTCTATTTGCAACACACGCCATTTTGTTTGTATCCCTTCTGCTAACCAGAATGGACACAGTCGCTGTGTTCCCATATGGGATCGCTACACTAGGGTTCACCGGCATCATCATCTTGCAATCTGGGCTGTCCAGATGGGTTCTAAGACTCTCCGCAATGCCATCTGGGACATTGGCCAAACCGGCACGAAGCACGGATCCCGAGGTGGCAGATGAGAGGAGAATTTTCTTTTCTTCAGTCCACACATCAACGTAAAAGACCAGGTCTTCAAAGGAGAGATTAGGGAGGGGGAGAGGTTGCTGACGTGGCGGGGGTGGTTGGGAGAAAGTAGCGAAGAGACGGTGGTAGCTGGTGCCCGGAGGGGCATTTTTTGAAACTGAGGGCCACTTCCGGGTACAGATACATTTCCAGAAATAGTCGTCTTTTACAATATCTCTCCACTGACGGCACACGAGCATGCATGAAATAAGGTCTTTTCCATCTAGAAGGGGAAATACATCTTTGAGGGCTTCACCATGGAACCAGTTTTCCATTCTATTCAGAATTTTATTGGCAAAAAATCAGTATTAGCAAATCTATGAAATTGCATTTCGCATGGATATGGCCACTTGGCCAGTATTGATACATAACCACGCAGTTTTGATTACACACAGAGCAATACCAAAGCAATTTTATAGCTTCAGTCTCCAAATGTTCGAATTACACATTTTTTTTCTATGAATTGAAACATAAAGAGGAACTAAAGTCCTAACAATTTATACCCAAAAACGGAGAAATATTACTAGGTTTACTAAAACATACAATCATCTATCCAATAATCCGTTTCATTTTCTTTTATTTTCTCTATCAGGAACAAATCTTTATACATAATTTAATAAAAAAAAAACCTTTATAAAGAAAACACCAATACGCATTTTTTTAATTTGATCTTGCACCCCAGAAGCGCCAGAGTAACCGATTATCCGATCAAATTACAGGGAGAGAAAGAGAGAGAAGGTACCTGAGCTTACGTGAGGAATAAAGAGAATCTCCGATCTGATTTCCTCAATTTTTAGGTCGTTACGGCACCTTCGGGAAGGTGGGAGAGAGAAAGATAGTAGAGGATATTTCGAGAGATTGGGATGCGGATCGATCGAGAAACGAAGGGTGAGAGCCCCACAGAGTTCGAGATCGGAGTGAAACTGGAATCGGGTCTAATTTCACAAGAAAAGAAAAGAAAAGAAAAAATTATCCATCGCGGGGTTGCGGGTCGAAGTATCCAAGTCCAACCGACAAACAGTACAGGAATCTGGGAAAACTAGGGTCTAACGGCGGCTCGGGCACAAATGTTTGGTTCAGGACGGAACAGCTGTAAATATTGGGTGCAACATCGCTTCCAGCCCTAGAAGCCGTGATTTTTATTAATATCAAAGTTAATTACAAATTAATAAATATACCCAAAGTCGTTGAAAATTTATAAAAATATCCATACCGGCTATTTTCTGGCCGCTTTTAATTTTTTTCGGTACTGGCCAGAAAATGGCCAGTACTAATTTTTTTTTTTTTAGAGATACTATGAATCGATAGCAATATGTTGAAATCTAATACTAACAATACGAATTTTTTTAAAATATTTGTTAGATTACGTTTTGATATATAATTAGCATATTTATACTAAAATATACTAAATTATGCTAAATTATGTTAAATTATGCTAAAATACGGTAAATTACGCTAAATTACATATGAATAGGGATGATATCTTCACTGAGAAGGCGAAAAATAACTACGAACCTTCAAACAGTCATAAAACGGTGCTTGAGTGTCCGATTTCAGCAAATGACCACTTTTCGGAAAGCTTGCGAAAATACCCTTGCATCGGTGTCCACTTTGTTGGATTTCAGAATTGCCAGAAAACAAAGGGAAGTGCCTCAAAACTTGAGTTGAAGTTTCCAATTAAGATTTTCATTTATATTATTCAATCTACGTAGCTCAGTAATTTAGCGTAATTTACCATATTTTAGCATAATTTAGCGTAATTTAACATAATTTCAAGTAATTTAGCGTATTTTAGTAGAAATATGCTAATTATATATCAAAAAACGTAATCTAACAAATATTTTAAAAAATTCGAATTTTTAGTATTATATTTCAGCATATTGCTATTGATTCATAGTGTCTCTAAAAAAAAAATTTGGTACCAGCCATTTTCTGACTGGTACCGAAAAAATTAAAACTGCCAGAAAATAACCAGTATAAATATTAATAAAATCACGGCCCCAGAAGCAGCAGAACCTTTCATTTTCCCAGTCGCACAACCAAGTCCCGAACGAATTCAGATCCATAGCATTACCTGATCGACTGATCGTGTAATGGGAAGAGTGATCCGTTTTAATGCACAGGATACGAATTCGTTGGACGGTTGGAGTGTCAAATATATTCACAGTATAAAGGTCCGTGGTAAATTGGATAGTTTTCGGCTAGGTGTTCTCTTTTAATAGAAATTGAAATTCTCATATCTTTTAGGCATTTGCTTCGGTGGACATAAGGACCTATTTGTAAAATGAGTCCTATTTTCATTTTCAAAGTTCAAACAGTCGATCCGACCGTTCAACATTATCTCCATATTAAAATGTACTTGGAGGTCAAATTTTACATTTTTTTAATTTTTTTTACTATTTATTAAGTATTTTACAAAAACTAGTCAAATTCAGACCATTGAATTTGTAAAATACTTCATAAAGAGTAAAAAAATTCAAAAAAATGTAAAATTTGACCTCCAAGTACATTTTAATATGGAGATAATGTTGAACGGTCGGATCGACTGTTTGAACTTTGAAAATGAAAATAGGACTCATTTTACAAATAGGTCCTTATGTCCACCGAAGCATCCCTCTTTTTTTTATGTTTCCTTGTTTTTTGGTCCTTGTAATTTTCCTGAAAATATAGTAATGTAAAAAGATAATAATCTGGCTGAAAATGTTCACATAATTAGTAGAATGACATGTTAAATACAAAAATCTAGCTGAAAAGTTTCAAATATTGTTCTTATGGCCCTGAAATGTCAAAACTGATTTGAATCTAGCTGAAAAAGGTTCCAATTACTATTTTTGTGGCCCTACAATGTCATATATAATTAGAATATATGATTCTATACTATTAGCTTGTCCATGATTGTTTAAATTCGTACAGAAAAATTTATTGAATATTTAGGCTCCTAATGAAAACATACCTAAAACTCATAAAATACCAGCTTTTGATGTTTTGCAACATCAAAATTTTAATTTGTCACGTTAAAAATCCTTACATGTAATGAAAAGAGCCAGGATTTTGCCACTCGTATCTTACATTTTTTTTTTAAAGTTCCAATTTTGTGATGAAATAAAAATATGCTCGAATTACAAACTCAATCCTAGCAAAAAAAAAGCATAGTGCAGAGAGTTGTGCAGTTTTAAAATTATTCTCCATATATAGTTTTGAAATTATTCGCGAATAATTTGTTTTTTTTGTGATGACGAACCGAACGTCAAATTATTCGGTTGACCGAACTTTGACTGAATTATTCATGAATAATTTGCAAATTTTACGAACTTTTCCCAAATTTTACGAATTATTCGCGAATTTTTCCCAGAATATTTTTTTTGTTTTTATTTTGCATCCTTGTAGGACTGAGATCTATGGTTAGAATAACTCCGAATCATTTCCGAATTATACCCAAATTATTCTCGAATCACGAATTTTTTACCTTGCCGAACCGAACCCGAATAATTTATTTGCCATTATGCTACCAACTATATTTTTCCAAAATTTTTATTGATATTAAAAAATATATAAAATTTAACATTATGCATCAAAATTCAGAAAATTCAAAATTTGCCCAATCCGGAGAATAATTCTCCGGATCTAGGCCATCTTTGCGGAAAATTATTCTCAGATGTCTTTCTGGAGAATTATTCTCCGGATTTGGGTTTCCGGATAATTCTCCGAATTTGTGTTTTTTTAGTTAAAATAGAAAATGTTGTGATTTATTCATTTTTTGTATTAATATATTAGAAATATTTTTTATATTTCTTTGAAAATAGATAGAATACTATATAATTGGATTTGTTAGAAACATTGCGACAAATAACCCGGATCATAGATTTTCAGGCTGGATTTTTTACAGCTGTAAGAAAAATTAAAATATTTATTTGTGTGTTATTGAAAAAAATTAAAAATGTTTTGGATCTGAGTTATTGATTCTCCTTCAAAAGTCATTTCTAAGTAAATAAAGAAAATATTGTGGTCCTTCTAGTACATTCAAATTGTAAGATACTCTATCTATTTTTGAAAAAAATCTCACATTTGTCAGGCGAAATGTTTTGATATCAATTTTTTACAAAATAGATGCAATATTTTAGAATTTGATTATACTAGAAAGGCTACGATATTTTCTTTATTTGCTCAGAAGTGATTTTTGAACCGGGATCTATAACTCAGATCCAAAACATTTTTATTTTTTTCTAGTAACACACAAACAAATATTTTACAACCTGAAAAATATTGATCCGAGTTATTTGTTACAGTATTTTTAATGAATTCAATTATATATTATCCTATCTATTTTCAAAGAAATATAAAAAAATATTTCTAATATTTTAATACAAAAATAAATAAATCATAACATTTTCTATTTTAACTAAAAAGAAAAAAAACAAATCCGGAGAATTATTCTCTGGACTCACGTTAACCGAGATGCTCTTGGATCCTGATCAGAGTCAAAATGATGATGAATTACATAGGATTTTGGCTTAAGTTTTGCATATTATCTCGCACTTATGTTTAGTTAATTAGATAAAAATGCTACTGTCATCATTCTTTATGTTTTATTGCAGGAAACATGTTTTGGAACTATTTCACATCAAATGGAGCAAGAATCAGGTCAATCGGATAAGCGACGCTCATCGACTAAGGCTCTGTTACGGCCCGTACTGGTTGATACGGACCTAGCCGGATACGGACCAGGAGATGGCGTGATACGCATTAAACCCCTCAGCGACATGGTGTGGATACGGACCGTATCAGCCAATACGGTCCGTAACCAGAGGCGCCCTTTAGGGAATAACTGCCACAGCTGTATCCATATCAGTTTTTTTGGCCTCCACTCATCTCCAGACGTCCCCTCACTCCTATATAAAGCACCTTGGACAGAAGAAGAAGTTATCTTTGTAATTTTGGTAATTAGGGTTAGATTTGATTAAGTGAGAAAGAGAGGAGTGTTGTAATGATGCCGTTCCGCGGCTAAGTTCTTTTCTTAGGGGCTAGGCAGTAAACCTTGTTACTCATGATGCTTTGATATATATATATTCTGTTGATTATGATTTCTTGTTGTTGATTGAAATATTTTTGCAATTTATTCTCCCTTCACCTGATTTCGATGATCTAGTTTAATCCTAGGGTAGTGACAGTACTTTATTGGTAGAAAAACTATGATGGACGAGTTAGCCTCGTTGGGAGCCATTAGATTTATGTGAAAAAAACCTTCGCGGGAAAACCATAAATCGGAACCACAAAACGCAAATCTAGTTCTGTCATTTTTGCGTAAGATAAATCGCAGTGTCACATGTAGTAACTTGTGTATTTAGAGATCTATCATTTGCGTAAGATAAATCGTAGTGTCCTATTTAGTATCTCGATGGAAGTCCTATCATTTGCGTAAGTAACTCGCAGTGTCCTATGTAGTATCTTCCATAAACAACAACAGGAAATCAGACCCGACAGAAGTAGAATATCAAAGAGGATTGAGTAGCAATGGTGTGCCGAAACTTTAGGAATCCTCATCTTTTACTTATTTTAATTACTTTTAATTTTGCCAAATTTACATTGATCACAACTTCAACTCTCAAATTTTCAGATTTTGTCTAGCCTTTCGAAAGATTGTGATTTGATCGCTCAAGACTGTAGACCAATATTCCCTGTGGATCGACCTAGATTATACTACTCAATAGGATTGTGCACTTGCGATCCGAACCGATAGCATTTCCGAGTTTATAAATTTTAAAAGATAATATCGCTCTCTTTTGAGTGATCAGATCCAGATAATAATTTTCCGAAAAGAATGTCTGGATCCGGGGAATTATTCTCCAGATTGGACAGATTTAGAATTTTCCCAAATTTGAGTGCAGAATATTAAATTTTATATATTTTTCGAATATTAATAAAAAATTTGGTACATTTTTCCTCCTTTTTTAAAGATGGAGAACACTTTGAAATAAGACTTTCGTATATGTTAAATGATATATTTTTTTTGCTTGTGCGGGGAGAAAAACCAAATGTAATTCACAGGTTAGATGTAACCCATTTGTCCTGAGACTAAATGAAATAGCTGATCCTCATCACTAGTTTTAAATGTATTTAACTTAATTTTGAGAGAAGATACATTAGAGAAATATATTTTAAATTTTTATAATATTCTCATTCTTAGTTTCGAGCACTAAATAAGTTGTCATAATTTATTCGACTAAATTGAGTGTGAAGCATTGAAATAACTTTTATCCCTGATGAGAGAGGTATGCAATGCTGAATTTTAAAAGTTCTCAACGTTGAGATTGAGTATAGAGATTTTATTTTAATTGGTTTGAAACACAAACGAAAGCTGATGGTTTCGAAATTATGCTTTTGCAAAATTGATGAAATGACGTATTGTTTTTAAATATTAATGTCCTTACGGGATAAGCATATTTGATTGTGTCACATGATTTAATTTATATCTAAAGAATATCGGTATTTTTTTTTTTTTGAGTAAATGTCAAAGGTTAAGTCATCTAACTATTTAATATTTATAATTTTTTTTTTTAATTTTAAACCTACCACCTCTCACACAGAGAGCATTGTCTTTATAGGTAGATCAAAAGCTGGTCTAAAGAATACCGGTAAATGTGCCAATTAGCAATATCTTGTTGTTTGCAGTTTGCCACATATTTTTAGTGGATATGTTATCTGATTTTCGAGAATAAGTTGGTGTTTAAAAGTGATCTAAATGTTCTATTCTTAAGATGGAAGGTCAAGAACATTATTTTTTGCCCGCCACCTTGACAATTTTGTGTCATAATATTCTAACTTGGAAGGAGAAGGGATTCAATTACACTACTTTTGAGTTACCACAAAGTTATGCTTCTCATTTTCTACATTTTCAAAGTTTAAATCGTCGATTCAAACCGTTCAACGTGATTATCTAAATAAAATGTGCTTGCAGATCAAATTTTATATTTTTTGAATTTTTTTACTATTTATTAAATATTTTACAAAAACTAGTCAAATTCAAACCATTTAATTTTGTACCCATCTTAATAAATAGTAAAAAAAATTCAAAAAAATGTAAAATTTGATCTGCAAGCACATTTTATTTAGATAATAATGTTGAACGGTTTGGATCGATAATTTGGACTTTGAAAATGTAGAAAATGAGGAGAGTAACTTTGTAGTAACTCAAAAGTGATGTAATCGGATCTCTCTCATTTTATAATTCATTTTCCTATTTTATAATTTTGTGATCAAGCCATTTTTAAATGAACCCCAGACTTTCAGAATCCACTCTTTTCCGTTTTACATTTTTCATAATTTAATTTCCAGTTTTATATTTTTTTTTCCCGACAAAAAATAATAAAACCTTAGGATTTGCAACAACTGCACGTGTAGGGCGGACAAGTATCCTCTCTAATATTGTAAAAGATTCCTTTCACTTTATGGTTTGAGATAAACTCTCAGCCACTTTGAGATTCGGGCTAGCACAGCGACAGTATTATTGGACTTTGAAATTCGTGCCAAGTTAAAAAGGATGGTCCAGATCCAATAAGGCCCTCTTCGGCGAAATACTGTTACTATAGGAAAAAAAATCAACGAGCATAGTAAAAGTCAGTTAAACAATTTGTTGTTCCTAGATCCATTTCCGTTTTCCTTAGACCCTGTTCGACAGCACAGTGGGTTTGAGAATGGGCACAGGAATTTCAAAGTCCACGTGAACAGTAATCGTAACTGTGCTGCCGAACAGGCCCTTAGTGCACCGAACATTGGCCTAATTGTAAAAAATTTCCTATTACAGTACCGGGGAGGATCTGAATTCCATGTAGGGCTCAATATGGGTACCTGTCCCTCTTCATCCAGCAACAGGGCATGATATGCAGCCTCCCAAATCCAGCTAATAACAGTTGAACCAAACCGGGCCAGTTGGCTCACAAAAGACAAGTCAATTTCCTATTGCCTATCTAGCCTTTGCTCCTTTCATTTGTATCACAAGCTCACTAGGAACAATCTATGTTGGGTCCACCTGACCTAAAAGATTTGATTTAACTTCCAAGTCGTACGTCTGATCTAATTGAATTAGAGAAATAATTTGGTAATTATTGTAAGATATGTCTATATCATGAAGTGATTGAGCAACGTACCCCTCCAATTATTTAGCTATATTAGGTGCTGTTAACATAGGTGGAACTCAAGCAAAAACACTAGTGTGAGATAAAATATTTAGAATATAATATAGGAGTGAGGCTACGGTACTATGCATAGCACGGATTGGTCCGTGCTACGGCTCAATATTTGAGTTTTCAAAATTTTAACGGTCGATCCGAACTGTTCAACATGATTATAAAATGAATATATACTTGCAAACCAAATTTTACATTTTTTCAAAATTTTTTACTATTTTTTTAGATAGGTAGAAAATCACTTGATCTGAAAATTCTAGACCATTCAAAAATAGTGATTTTCTTCCTATCTAAAAAAATGTAAATTTTGGTTTGCAAGTACATATTCATTTTATAATTATGTTGAATTGTTCGGATCGACCGTTAGAATTTTGAAAACTCAAATATTGAGCCGTAGCACGGACCAATCCGTGCTATGCATAGTACCGTAGCCTAGAGAAGGAAATTTGTCACGGCGTGATCAGTCACGTCACATCACGTCACGTTACGTCACGTCACGTGTGTCGATTACGTGACGTGACTCACGTGTTGCGTGACGTGACTATTCGCGTGACGTGACTGTATTTAACAAAAATTATACGTCACGTCACGTCACGTTACGTAAACTAATCACGTCACGTCACGTTATAAAACACATCACGTGATCACGTACTGTCACGTGTAATCACATAAATTCAGAGTATATTCAGAGTATATTCCTATTAGCACTATTAGGCTATGTTTCTGTAGTATATTCATAGTATATTCAGACTTTTCTTTTGTGGTTGTTTGTAAAAACTATGTTTCTTAATGAAACGGGCTTAAATATCTTTTATCCAAAAAATTTAGCAATTTTTAGAATATTATTTACTAGTTAATTTTTGCAACATTATTTACTTATTTTACAAATTTTATAATTTTCATATTTTTTGATATATTTTTTCTGAATTTTCAACAATTTAAATTAAAATATAAAAAAGAAGTTCAATGTGACTAATTTATGTCACGTCATATCACGTCACGTGTAGTCACAGCGTGACTACGCGTGACGTGACCATTCGCGTGACGTGATCGTCTGCCACTATTTTGATCACGTCACGTGAAAAAAAAACATTGATCACGTCACGTCACGTCACGTGACCAAATCACGGCGTGTTTGTCACGTCACGTCACGGCGTGTCACGTATTTCCTTCTCTACCGTAGCCTCACTCATAATATAGTCTTAAAATTATTTGGGTTACATGCATAATATTTTGTATTTAAAAAATCACAAAAAAAAAAACAAATAGAGCATTTTTTTTTTGTAAGAGGAAAAGAGAAAGTGACTTTTCCTATCATAAATTTGACTTCGCTCCTTAATATTTATCAAAGTATTTAAAAATATTAGTTTTAGTTTTTTTTGCAATTAAAATAACATCAAAATTAACATGTCAATTATTCTCAACCAAAGATTATGTTTAACAAAACTTGATCAAACAAGCAGATTTAATTACAAATAAAAAATATTCTAAGTTTTCAAAGAGGAGAGCTCAAATGCCTATCTAAAAACAGTAGTTTGTACCTATTTAAAAAAATTATAAAATTTGATCTCCAAGCACATTTTAATTCAGAGATCATGTTGAGCGGTTCAAATCGACTGTTTGAACTTTAAAAACAGAGAAAAGATGTAAGACACAAGAAGATACCAGAAACATCAAACATTTAAACCCTCATCTTTTTCAAAAAGAAAATTTTAAGCGGATTTTATCACTTAACTTCGTTGGATCAATAAAGGGAGCAAGAACAAAAAGATAAAATAAAATATAAAAAAAACAATCAGAGAAAACAGAAGACTCGCTAATAAGATTGGGTAACAAGGGACCACCAATCCTGGATTGAAATTACACAGGCAGTTTACCTTAGTATATTTTTAAGTTACAAAAATCATTTGGACCACCACCAGTACACCATCACCACAGTCCACTGTAAAATAAAAGGACAAGCCCATAACTGAGTTTGAGTCAGAGCTTCCTGGACAACCTAATTGGGCCCGTGATATATATACACACACACGGACATACGACAATTTTTTCATGAGGAGGAATCGGATGATATTTTTTTGTAACGTCATATGACATCTTACATTTTTAAAATCTAAAAAGTCAATCTAAACCGTTCAATATGATGGATATATTAAAATGTGTTTGCTTATATTTTTTTTTTACTATTTATTAAGATGGGTACAAAAATTCAATAGTCTGAAAACATCGATTTTGTAAAATTTGATCTGCAAGCACATTTTAATATATCCATCATATTGAACGGTTTGGATCTACTGTTTGGACTTTGAAAACTTTGAAAATGCACGGTGTCATCCGATCCCTTCTCTTTTTTTATTTTTAGAAATTGAAAAATCAAAATCTCAAACAAGATTAATTGCTTCTTTTTTTTCAATAAATAGATAAAACTAAACTATTGATTCGATCCCACCAAAGGCATATTAATGGAATCTTACCATTGGTTCAATTCCAATAATTTTCACAACTTTACCACACAAAAACCACATCAATGAGAAGAGAACCCACCAGTTTTCAGTATATGATGAATACATATTACAACTTACATAAATAACTAAGACTGAATTATTAATTGGATCCAAAAGAAATTCTCCATTAAAATAGAATCATTGATTCAGTTCCATCGATCAGATCGAAAAAATCAATCAATCTTGTTTTATATAATTTAATTTTATAATTTCTAGAAATAATAAAGTTAGACGTACGAATTTCTAGTAATAATTTTATAGAAGAGAACGCCACGTAGGCCTCTTCTCTTTTCTGTTCAATTTTTCTGTTTCAATTTTCTCGCCTTATATTTTGGGATTTATTGTGCCGCAGAATCTGCAAATGATATTGTGGCATGTTAAAAAGGGGTCCGACTCTGCTGCTTTTCTAGCAGAAAAGGAGACCCTCCTCTTTCAAATCCAACGATTCAAAATTTTCATTCACGTATCTCGATAAAAAACTTGTTTCATGCACAAATCTCAACGAATTTTGAATTGTTGGATTTGGAAGAGGAGGGTCTTGCTTTTCTTCTGGAAAAGCAGCGGAGTCCGTTCCGTTAAAAAGGAGGTTTGCCACCGTAAAGTAAATAGTAGCTACTAGCTAGCAGAAAATTCGACTCTGCAAATGATATCCGACTCTGCTGCTTTTCTTATACAGGGTTCTGCTTTTCCGATTCCAACCATTCAAAATTTTTCATTTGCATATCTCGATAAAGAAACTTTTTCATGCACGAATCTCAATAAATTTAAATGGTTGGGATCGGAAAAGCAGGACCTGCTTTTCTCTAAAAAAGCAGCAGAGTCCGTTCCAGAAAATTCTATACATGGGCCGAGGAAAAGATCATGCTAGCCACATGCTGGAGTGGGCCCCACGTCAATTTCGATGACCAATCAGGGAGAGATGCGCGCTCTTTCTCTAACCACACATTCTTCTCATGATCATTTGTGAATTTCACTTACTAGTTTTCGTGTTGAAACTCTGTAACAGTTGATTTTCTTCCTGTAATACAAGCTGTCACAAAATTATAAGCACGGATTGGAAGAAAAGATTATTGTTTCTATTTTGCATCCACAAATACCTCTATTTTCGAAATCCAAACAACCAATCTAAACTGTTTAATATAATATTTATATAAAAATATATCCTGTAGATCAAATTTTATATTTAAAAAAAAAATTACTATTTTTTCAAATAAGTTTAAAATTACTTCATCTAAAAAATTCTAGACCATTCTTATTAGAAATCAATTTTTTACATTTCTAGAATTATCTAAACTTGTTTATTTCATATTATACTTACTGATAATGGTATAATAGTTTTTGCATATTCTAAAATTAAAATTAGTCATCTCGCTTAATGTTTCATATTAGCTACATTGTACCAAAAAAAATAAAGTGTTGCATATATTGTCGGGATAATTTAAACTTTGAAATTCTCATACAAAAAATAGTATATTCTAACGCCTTAAATGTTGACTAAACATTTAGAAAAAAAATAAGTAATATATTTTATTAAAATTTATTACTAGAACCTCAATATCCTAGGCTCAAATGTTTTACAAATTTAAAATTTGATCAAGTGTCTTCATAAAATTTCACAAAATTATCGATTATTCAGCTCTTATCCATTTTTCCTACCAACATTAACAGTAATTGCCAGTGAGCACACATTTTTTTTCCACATCATCAAATATACTATTTTCTTCACCTTCATATGCAACGCTTTAAATTTTGTAGAAAAACAAAATTTCATATTATTGTTTTAAAAAATATAATAGAAAGAAATTACTCATTCGCGTTTCTTTATCTCCCTAACTCAACTTTATTTTCTCTATTCTAGTTCTACAATATAATTTCATATTTCACGCAATTTTCTTGATTAAAGAAAGAAGAAGTAACAAAAGTCCCTCTTCCAAAACCCATATTTATGTATATTTGAGAAACATCTCTTCGTACTAAGAAAAATATATCTTTGCTTTTTTCATTTTTTATTTATTTTATATTTGGTGAAATTAAACCGTCCTACATGTGGGTGAAGAGAATAGAATATTTGATAATGTAACAAAAATTGAATACTTATATGACAATTACCTACTATCCACATTAATGACAAAATTTGGATGAGGAGGTTAATTGACAATTTTGTGAAACTTAAACAAGTTACTTGATAAAACTTTAAACACAATGATCATGTTTAGTTGTGGAGTAAAATTACTTCGAACTAAGGTAGATTGAATTAATCATGTTTGGAACTTGGTGGAGTAAGCTGATGAAAAGAGAAAAAACTGTAAGAAAGATGTTATTTTAATTGTTGCGGAATTCACAAGCGGAGTAAGCTACTCCATTCGAAGAGATTGAGTAACTTACTCTGGATTAAACCAAATATTACTCCATCTTACTCCTTCAAATTTACTTCTCGCTTGACTGCTTAAAGGTGGAGTAAATGATTTACTCTACAACCAAACACGACCAACATAAGTATTTGAATCTAGGGGAGAACTCAAATACTCCATTGATTAGGGTTCCAATTTATTTTAGGCAGATTGCATTGATGTTCTGTTGTATTTTTCGTTTTTTTTTCTTTCTTGACAGCTTCTGTCAGTATTTTCAAAAAAGAAAAAAAAATTTAGAGTTCCAATCATGTCCCACGTACTTATCTCCGTATTCAAAGTTCAAACAAGCAACCCGAACATCTCAACATGATCTCCGTATTAAAATGTTCTTGGAGACAAAATTTTATATTTTTGGAAAATTACTATTTGTTTTTAAATGGGTAAAAATCACTTAAAAGATTATGAATCATTCAAAAACAATAATTTTGTACATATCTAGAAAATAGCAACATATTTTCAATAAAAATTTACAAAATACTACAACAGCAAAATTTTGAACATCTTCCGTTGAGTTACTTATTAGTCCTTTGGCAAAGTTCGAAATGAATATTTATTTTTTATCGTTCTATAGGCTTCAATTTCATGCACCATGAAGTATAATCAGTTTGGATCTTAAAGCATAGTAAGATAGTATTGAATACATAATTCAATTTATCAAACTATTTGTGGTCTTATTAATTAGGAACCTTCTTGACAGAACAATTGGAAGACATCAATTTACTATATATATACTGCATGGTTTAATCTCTGTTATCAAATTAATATTAGAGGAGGAATCAAGTTACAACAATTTTGAGTTACACAATGTTACAACAATCATTTTTTGCGATTTCAAAGTCCAAATCGTTTAACATGATCTCCATAATAAAATGTGCTTTCAGATCAAATTTTACATTTTTTTGAATTTTTTTTACTATTTTTTTAGATAGGTAGAAAAACTAGTCAAATTCAGACCATTGAATTTTGTACCCATCTTAATAAATAGTAAAAAAATTCAAAAAAATGTAAAATTTGATCTGGAAGCACATTTTATTATGGAGATCATGTTGAACGGTTTGGATCGACAATTTAGACTTTAAAATCGCAAAAAATAATTGTTGTAACATTATTGTAACTCAAAATTGTGTAACTTGATCCCTCTTAATATTAATCTATCCCTAGTTTTGATGTCCATGTCGATTGTAACAAAAGACAAATTTAAACAAACAAACAAATACACAAATAATTAAATAAATAAAAGTACTTTTTCCCTTTCTTTATTAATAAATGGTACAAATACACATGGTTGAGTCAAGAGTACAATTAACTGGTAAATTAAATTGTGAGGTACAATATCTTTATCAATTCTATATAAAGCAACTTGTCTTGTCCTCCAGAGAGACCTTAGGTTGCACTTCACTTCAACAGGACAATTCTTTGATACAGTTTTTATGATTTTGATCTGTCACCTGCACATGTGCAAAATATATTTTTTTTTACAATTTGAATGATTGGCCTTTGGTAAGAAATATACCTTTTTTTTTTTTTCTCACACTATTTATCAGGGTTCTAAACAGCACACTATAGTATTGTATAGTGTTTTTGGACCATAAAAGCTATGACGATATCGGTGTTATAGCGCACTATTTAGCGGTATAATGGCGCTATATGGACATAGCGCCGTTTTTTAACCATTCCGCTATGACACGATAAACGCTATTTAAACCTTTGCTATTTATTGCTGCATTCAAATTTCAAATTATAAAAGACTGACATTAAATTATTTGGTTAGGATGTTGAAGCACCCTCATAACTTATAAACAAATATTAATTTAGTTTCAGAATACTTTTTTATTATATTTATCTTGGTTAAACATTATTTGATTATTGGCCAATTTGGAATGTAACTAATGGGAATTTGCTCTTCTGATTAAACACAGCAATTTTAGAGACTTGGTATTTTTTTTCCTTCACTGATTCTCATTTTTAAATTTGATTACTTCATATTTTGGATAATTTGCCAATTGGATTTGCGAAAATTGGCCTCGATAGCAACCATTACGAAAAATTCATAATTTTTTTTCTTCATATTTGCACCAAACACAATTTCTTGCTTTTTAGTTTATAAATTAATTGAAGCTTAATTTTAATTACTTCTTTTCTTACACATTGGTATAATAATTCCAAAACTCACTTACAATTACATCTTAATTTTTCTCGACCAAATATAATTTCTAGGAGTAACCTAGTAGGAAATATAAATGAAGTTTTAAGCTTAATAATGTACGTGTTTGGCAACACGGATTAAGGCTCCTTAGTTTTCCTTAAGGTCTTAAGTGGGCCGAACACCTATGCCTTAGACGGGCTTAAGGCCTCCTCCTTAAGCTGAATTTTAAACTCTTGATTTTGCTTCCTTAGCGCACTGACCTCCTTAAGCTGTTTCTTTTTTATTTTCTCACTCATTCTATGTGCTTAATCCACTTGAGTTGTTACCAAACACCAACTCCTTAGTGAAAATTAAATTATTAAGTCTCAACCTCAAGTCACGGTGCTGAACATGACAAATAAACCTTACAACAAAGTCACAAGATGACAAGACAAAGAAAGCATAATTAGATATAATTGTTAGTTGAGAATAAAAGGCCAACTAACTAATAAGAGTATTACACGTGGCACAAAATTCCCTTCCAATGGAAGCATGCATATACCACTATACTAGCTCTATAAATAAAAAAAAATATTTGTACCTGCTATAATTATAATACTGTTACCAGTATAAAAAAGTATAAAAAAGAACCCTCACTCTTTCATGTTTAACATGGCATGAAGCTTCTGAGGTCCACTGTGCAAAATCATTGGCATCCACTGGCAGTGCCAGCTGGCCATCTTTGCATGTTGTTGTACAAGGTTTTATGTGTATATCATCTATGTGCCTTTTTGTGTTAACACATCAGCCAAGTCGAAGCATAGTGACAAGATTCGCGAATTATACCTGAATAATTCGTCTTTTTGGTGATGCCGAATCGAACGCCGAATTATTCAGTTGACCGAATTTTGACCGAATTATTTCCGAATAATTCGCGAATTTTATGAACTTTTCCCGAATTTTACAAATTATTCGCGAATTTTTTCCGAATTAATTTCCCATAACATTTTTTTTTTGCTTCCTTGTAGGACTGAGATCTCTGATCCAGATTATTCCAAATCATTCTCGAATTATACCTAAATTATTTCCGAATCACGAATTTTTTACCTCGCCGAACTGAACCCGAATAATTCATTTGTCACTATGAGTCGAAGTCCTTGATTTCATCATAAAGATCTTTTAATAATAGCTAAAACTTTGAAAAAAAAAAAAAGTATTTTATTTGTGCAAAAGTGATTTCATTGCAAAATAATTCTTCTAATTGACATACAGAAAGAATAGAATGATAGAAATAGAATATAAACCACATAAAAGAAAGGTATAGAAGAACAGGAGACCGTTTTCCTAACCCCACTAATCAAAGAAGAAAAGCATCTTAGGTTTCTGTAGACAACCAACAGAAAGATCCCTCTAAACTCAAAGATTATTATTTATCAAGATAAAAGAAAATGATTAGCCTATAATACCTCCAACAAGAACTGTTGTGCTTGAGTGATTGACCTCCAAAGTCCCACTACCTACCCCTTCATGTCATCTCCATTCTTAATAAAAACTGGAGGTATCCATTCTTAATTAAAAGCGTTTATGTTGATGTAAATTTGCAACCAGCTGTTGTCAAGAACTTTTTCTAAAGAACTTTTAAAAGTTGTAAGGTACACCATCATAGAAGCTGCACTTAATAAAATCCAGAAACAAGTTATGTCCCAGTTATGTTAGGCATCAAACCCACAGCCGGGAGCCCAGGACAGCTATTATAGCACATTTTCAAAAGCAAAAAGACCAACCAATTCCATGAGTCATCAAATCCCTTTTCACCTTTCAAAAGCTTTGGTAAAATGCATGTCCACCTTGTATGATCATCTATTATATTTTCCAACAAATTCTATATAACAATGATGGTAACATATCATAGGACCACTTATTTCTTCACCATTTCATCTTAATGAAGAAAAGAACAGTAACTGAATACACACGCATACACATCCATCAAAGTTTGTAATATACACCCCCAGAACAAAACAAAAACAAAAATAGAAAAAAAAAAAAAAGATGGAACAAAAAGAACCAACCAATCCCCATCAACTCCATTTTAACTTTTTCTTTCTTTTCATTTTCCCCTAGAATAACTCCCAATCAAATTTCGGTGCCACTGGTACAGCAGTATGAGAGGTGGTAGAGGAAGCCATGGTAGTAGTAATGGTAGAAGAGGACGTAGAAGGCAGAGAAGATAGAAGATCAAACGGTTCCCAATTTGTGGTGACTGCTGTTGCGGGTTGGAATTCGCGGCGCTGCTGCTGTGCACGCACCTGCGGGGAATGCGCTTGCGGGGATTGTGCTTGTGGTGAATACACCGGCGATGATTGGGGTAGCGGCGGTTTTGGTGCACGACCATTTGTTCTGGGTGTTGCATTCTTAAGTCTTACCGCATCGAGCCGTTCCACATATTTCTGTATTCTCTTCTCCTACAAAATCAAAATCACCAAAAATCAACAAATCTATATATACAATCAAACTAAAATATATGTATACCAAAACCAAACAGAATAGGTACCTGCATTTTCTTTTGTTCCTTGACATCTCCATCAACTGCAATTGCATCCAATTTGATTAATTCATTCATTAAAGTTTCGGTAAGAGTAATTACATCCGCCCCCACCACATTCCCTCCTTTATTCACTATGTTCTCGAGTGCCGTCACCTACACAAAAACATACAATGAGAACAAATTATTCAATGTAATTATCTTACCAGCTAATCTTATATTTTTTTTTATATAAAATAGCTCTTGCTCAGAAATGATTACTTGGGAACTAAGCAAAAACAAGGAATCATCTCAGTTTCCATTTATCTTTAGATTGTTTTGTGGAATCAAAATGCAATGATTGTATGAAACTAAAATAATTAGTGCCATCTCACTCTAGAGAAAAAAGCAGGAATTAGTTATTCCGGAAAGCTTATGTTGGTTAACTAGAAGATATTCCACTTTAATTTGTTAAGAATAGAAGCAAAGACATGCCTTAGAACACATCTTCCTACCAATCATATTCCTACCTAATTCCACAACCAAATTTTTGAACAATCAAACAAACAAGACATTTAATCCTCGGAAAGAAGAAATTAAGAACTCATTTACAAATGTACCTTGGTGGCAAGTTTATCGACATCTAGGTTAATTCTTGAAATCGACTTGGCTGCCTTTTCTAATTTATCGGTACGACGCTGTTCGATGAGCCGTTTCGCCTTAGCAGTGGGGTCCTCTAACAAAACCAGTTTTGACCGATCTTTTACGCCCGATATATCCAAAAATGCTTTTGAATCCCTCTCTTTATCTTTGAAAACCAATTTCTGATCCTCTGGGTGTAGTCCGGTTTTTTCAGAGAGCATCTTCTTTAATTCACCTGTATTAAATTTAGATTGACTGGATTAATTTATTTGAATCTAGTTTTGACAATTTGTCGGAGTTTGATCTTCCTAAAATTTGTTTCTCTTTAAATTCCATATGATTCAGTGTTACATGTCGAATCTCTAGATGCAATAAATTTAAGGATTTGAAAAACTGTGCTGACAAAGCAGGTTATTATAAAATGCATTCACAATTCCACATAACTATATAAAAAATACTATTTCCTCTTCCATCCTTTATAACAATACCAATTAACATATTGCCAAATTTTTATCTTTGAAAAATTGAAATAGGAAAGAGCTCGGACAAAAATTCACATCAACACTCCTCAATTTAGGCAATTTGACATAATTAAGCCCCAATTAGAAAATCCACCTCAAAAAAGTTCAAATCTTTTTCACCAAAAATAACACTTTCAAAACTACCACAATGCAACTAATCTAATCAAAATCTGAGACAAGTCTTACCAAAGGAGGCCTGAGAGCTGATATAAACCTCATGGTAGCAACCAGCATATTTAACCTTGACACGAATCGCCGGTACAGGCGCTCCGACCGGTGCGTCTGAATCCGGGGTCCGCTTCTGTACCAGCATACCACCAGGCCGTACCTCCCATACCTCCTTCTCTGTGGCGCCGGCACGTGGCGAAGACTCCTTCATTGGAGAGAACTTCTCACCATTAACCGGCGACATCGTGTCGTTCACCTTTGTTCGCATCATCTCTCTTATATCATAACTCTTTTACAGTCCTCTGTTTGTGCTCCGACAAAGTCCCCTCTGAGCTGAAAGACACGAGCTTTTCTGCAAAAATGAGGTGTGCTGGAGCCGACTACTTTCTTCTTTGGAGAGAGAGAGGAAAGAGAGACAGACAGAGAGAGAGAGAGGAGAGAGAGAGATACAACTCAGGGACAGGGAAGCAGAATATATTTATATCGAAGAAACAAAAGGCCGCCCCCCAAAAGCAACTAATGGATGGTGTAGAGAGAAAATAAATACAAAAGAGGGGAATAGAAACAAGGATGGAATACAGTATTTGTTACGTGACAAATGGATTAATTAATGAACTGATGGGGAGCGATAGCGAAGAGGGAGGGGGGGCTTTAGCACTTCGCTCTCACCTCGCTTTGACGCTCAAACTGAAATGAAAGCGGCGTAGTAACAGGGAGGGGGGATCCGTATCCTCCAAGGTACCTGACTCA
The DNA here is from genome assembly GCA_025461125.1 of Carex kokanica. Lineage (NCBI taxonomy): Eukaryota > Viridiplantae > Streptophyta > Magnoliopsida > Poales > Cyperaceae > Carex > Carex kokanica. The sequence continues at coordinate 2,552,619 of JAJGRX010000142.1, read as the reverse complement.
AGACAATTGAAACGGACGCTATTAATTGTACTTTGAGATTCGTGTCAACTTAAAAAGACAATCCTAGACCATCCATTTCAATTGTACTCCGTCAGGTAACCTGAGGTGATGTGAATTCGAGAGAGGGGGGCAAAGGAAAGAAATGGAGGTGTAGTGGGGTAAAGTGAAAGGAGACGTTTTACCCAACTTAAAACGATCTCTCCAGTAAAGTCTCTTGTCTTGGAAGGAATTATTGCCAGGATGGACCTAGATTAGAATTCAAATCCCGTACAGTACCTGACCGTGTAGAATGTGATCGGACTGTCCGTTTTAAATTTTGGAATCAGAGTAGGTCCGTTGCCCAGAATTCAGATCCTCTGTAATACTCGACAAAATACGATGAGCTCTCGGTCGTCAGATTTACATTTACACGGATCTCAAAGCACAAATAATACTGCCCCCTCCAATCACCCGAATAGGCACCGGCTGAGAGTAAATCCGGGCCGTAAAGTGATTTACTGTTCTGTACAATATTACAGAGGATACTGGTCCCGATGCCCATCGGACCTACCTTGGTTCGATGGGTTTGATGACCATTCGATTTGCATCAATATTCGTGTGCTCAGGCATCAAAATCTGTGCAAGTCTGTATCAATTTCCGTGCACATAGATCTTGATGCTAATCGTACGGTTCTAGAGCTAATTGAACCTAAATGTAGGTCCGATGCCCATCGGACCTACTCCTATCTCTTAAATTTTAATTGACATAAGAATTTTAAAACGAACCCTCTCATGTTTTAAATAGGTTTCGAAATTCCATCTCGTACGGTACTGAATATTTACGTCCTAGACTAAGAATATATTGTCGTCTAATTAAGATTCCGTCTCATAGTAAAAAACGCTAAATTTGAAATTAATAAAACTTATGTAATAAATGTTTTTTTTTTTACCTTTTTTACAACATATGAAAAGTTTATGAGTGAGGCTATGGTGCTATGCATAGCACGGATGGCTAGTGTACTACGGCTCAATATGGTACTTTTTAAAATCCTAACGGTCGATCCGACCGTTCAATGTGATAATTATATGAATATGTACTTGCAAACTAAATTTTACATTTTTTCGAATTTTTTTACTATTTTTTTAGATAGGTAAAATTTTGATGGTCCAGAATTTTCAAAAAACACTGATTTTTCTACCTATCTAAAAAAATAGTAAAAAAATTCGAAAAAATGTAAAATTTAGTTTGCAAGTACATATTCATATGATTATCACATTGAACGGTCGGATCGACCGTTAGGATTTTAAAAAGTACCATATTGAGCCGTAGTACACTAGCCATCCGTGCTATGCATAGCACCATAGCCTCACTCAAAGTTTATTACTATCTATCTATTGTTTGAAGTCTGATTATCTTATTTATTAAGAATTATTTTCTTTGTAATCATGAGACTTTGACTTAATTATTATTCCTATTAAAATATCTAGATAGGTTTTATTATTACTAAATATTCTAATACTATGAAGAATTGGTACGGCTATAACAACTATTTTGTTTCTTTTATAAAAATAATTTAAGGAAGATTTATCAGAAGAGGACTTTTTTTTAAGTAAATGTTGGAGGTCAAGTCAACTAACGTTTAATATTTACAAGAAATTCACTTATATAGATTTCGAACTTGCGACCTCTCACATCAAAGGCATTGTTTTTAAATAATTCTTAGGTATTTTGAAAAATTATAATTATCAGCACATTGATAGTGCATTCCACATGTTTTCATGGTGCTATTCCACGTTATAAGTATTGGAATTTGATTTATGGTCTTAACATCTGTGTAGGTTTCTTCAGAGAAAAGACAATTCAGATAGCTGTGCCATTAAAGGAGTAATGTCATTAGCTTTGTTTATATGCATAGAAATATACAAAAATATGATAAATATTTACTATAATTAAAAGAACAAAGTTATTACCGAGGAACTATCATTTGAAGTGGTTTCAAATGACTTTGTTTCAAACTAACTTGACATAAAGCTCTGAAAATAATTAAGAAAATTGATAAACATAGCTAAAATGTAAAAATGATATAAATGAAAATAATAATTGATAGGATAAGTTTATTCATAAAGGATGATATTATTTTACTAGTGACATGACTTCAACATTTAACATACGATCAATATATAAATAAGGACTCGATCCTTATTTTTAATAAAAAAACATTTAACATACGAGGTGTGCTTTATTGAGTAGAACTAGGGTGTGATGTGCTCACCAAACTCTTTGGTGAGCATAACTCCATAATCTATTGTATTCACTTCAAACGAGATGAATCCAAACCGTTGAAACCGATGTACTTCACGAGTGATGTGCGTATATGCAAAAATTTTAATGTTTCAAATTTATTTAGTACAAAGTCAAGCGGTCAAAATTGATGAAAAATGAACGCATTAAAATAACTTCTAAAACTTCATTTTAGATCATTCATTTTTCATCAATTTTGACCACTTGACTTTAGACTAAATGAATTCAAAAAATTAAAAAAATTGCATGTACGCGCATCACTTGTGAAGTAGATCGGTTTCAACGGTTTGGATTCATCTCGTTTGAAGTGAATCCAATAAATTATGGAGTTATGCTCATCAAAAAGTTTGATGAGCACATCACAGTGTTCTCCTTTGCTTTATTTAATAAGTCATATTTTACATGAAGTTACTAGCTAGATAAAATGATTCAAATCATCGAAAGAGTACGCTTGGTAAAGATGAATGCTCAATCAATGCAACTCAAGTGCTTCAATTATCCATTTGAGCACTGTATCAAAGATTACACCTATAAGATCGCTATTGCGGATTAGTTGTACTCCATTAATACCATAAAATACGAAAAAATAATGGAAATTTCAAGGAATGATATAAGAAGATGCATATTTAAATGATGGTGAATTGTCAAAAATATAATTTTCCAAAAAAAATTTAGGGGATGATATTCAGATAAAGTTATATTTTCGTCGCGTTGAAATCTTGGCGAAGATTTTAAAAATAAAAAAATCTTGCACCATTAAAGAACAAACTTATTTTGTAACACATTACATATATGTTCGTAGTTTTTTTTTTGAGTAAATTACATAGGTACTGAAAATTATATATATATATGTTTTTAGAATTTTTCAAAATAGTGGTTTAATATGATAAAAAAAAATCTAAAAAAATAATAAAAAAATCTGAACAATACTGTTTTGAATTTTTTTTTTAAATAGTAAAAAAATTCCAAGAAATGTAAAATTTCGTTTCAAAACACGTATTGATATGGAGAACATGTTGAGCGCTTCAGATCGACCATTTGGACATTGAAAATGCAAAAATGACTTATAAGCATATGCTTATGTAAATATAGTAGCCAACCCTTCTCTCTCTCTCTCTCTCTCTCTCTATATATATAGTTGGGCTATGGTACAATGCAATGTATAGACCCTTTTGTGCATTGGACTCTAAATCACTGGATTCAAAGTCCAAAAATTCAATCTGAAGCATTCAACGTGTTCTCCATATTAAAATGTGGCTGAAGACCAAATTTTACATTTTTTGGAAATTAATTATTATCTATTAAGATGGGTACAAAATCGTTGTTTTTCAAAAAAATCTAGACCATAAAAAAACAGCGATTTTCAAAAATTCTAAACAAATAGTAAAAAATTTCCGAAAAATGTAAAATTTGGTCTCCAAGCACATTTCAATATAGATATCACGTTGAACGGTTTGGATCGACTGTTTGAACTTTGAATCCAACGATTTACCATCTAATGCACAAGATGGTCCATACATTGCAATGTACCGTAGCCCAACTCTCTCTCTCTCTCTCTCTCTTTCTTTTTTTTGAAGGCCTAGCAGCGGCTGCTAGGTAACTCTCTCTCTCTCTCTCTCTATATATATATATAGAGGGTTCCAATACCTCATGCTTTTCATACCTCATATTTTATGTCTTCGTTTCAAGTCCAAATTGTCGATCTGAATCGCTCAACATGATATTCATACTAAAATATGCTTGGGATGAAATTTTATAATTTTTGGAATTTTTTTACTATTTTTTAAGATAGATACAAAATCACTGTTTCTGGACTATTCAAAAACAGTGATTTTTTACCCATCTTAAAAAATAGTAAAAAAATTCCCAAAATTAAAAAATTTCATCCCCAAGCATATTTTAGTATGGATATCATGTTGAGAGATTCGGATCGATGATATGGATTTTGAAAATGAAGATATAACATATGAGGTATAATGAGATATGAAAGACAGGAACCCTCCTCATATATATATAGAGAGGGGGCTCAAATGCTTCATTGTTTCGAGTCCCAATCGTACCTCAACATCTTTATCTTTTATTTCAAAGTTCTAACAAAAGCTTTGAACCGCTCAACATGATATCTACATTAAAATGTGCTTAGAGATCAAATTTTTTCTTTTTTGGAATTTTTTTTACTATTTTTTAAGATATGTACAAAATCACTGCTTTTAGATGGTCCACAATTTTTTGAAAAATAATGATTTTGTTCCTATCTTAAAAAATAGTAAAAAAATTTCAAAAAAGATAAAATTTCATCTCTAAGCACATTTTAATGTGGATATCATGTTGAGCGGTTCAGATCTTTTGTTTGGACTTTGAAATCGAAGATAATGATGTTGGGGGTACGATTGAAGCATGAAACAATGGAGCATTTGAGCCCTCCTCGTATATATATATATTCGTGTAGGTATGATGGTCATTGAAAGTAAATTTGAGACTGATGGGCATCAAAGTCATTCGATACACTTTAAAATCTGTGCACACTCCGTTTTAGATTCGTGCACACAAGTTTTAAAGCACATCGGACAACTCTCTTGCCAATGGAATCCAAATTTACTTCAGATAACCGTCGGACCTAAACTGCAATTGTTTACATAGCCTCTCAAAATAGGATTAATCCATATACCCGGTCTATGCAAAGATTCTTTTCTCTATTACCAATTTTTTTTTTTTCTTTTGATATAATATTACCGGAAGAGAATAATGAAATCTTGTGCAAGAAGAGGCACACTGGTCACCTTTGCCTCCAAGCAATCCTCTCCTGCTCTCCAACCAAAGTACCAAACCACAAATCGTGGTGCATTGGTATTGCCTCCTCTTTTGAGTCATGGTTCAAACCTTTATTAATTTCACTTTTTCTTTTTCTGGGGCTTTCTTGTATCTTACTGTTCTGTTACTTACGCTACGTACAGTCGGCCCGTGAAATGGAATTTTTTTTATAAACCGTAATTAAAAAATTGAAAATTAATTTTTAGGAAACCAACATGATTATTTTTTTTTTTGTTTTTTTTAACCAAAATGACATTTCGGTCCGGTTCTAATTTTGGATTTTCTGTGGCACTTTTTCACAAGTTTTCATATGAGCCGCCGCAGAAAATCTATAAAGGTGACCGGACTGCAATGGCATTTCGGTCTTGAATAAAAAAAAATTTCGGACCGAAATGTCATTTCGGTTCTTATGGTTTTTGTAAAAAAAAGTAATCATGTTAGTTTCGTAAAAATATTTTTTTTAATTATGATTTATAAAAAAAATTCCGTGAAAATCTGAAATGGGTTGAACGAACGAATGATGTCCTCGATTTGTGTATAGATTTCTTTGATTTTACTAAGAAATTATACATGAGTAGACTAAGGTGCTCTTAAGCTCACCAAGCTCTTTGTGAGCTTAACTCAAAAACTTATCGGATTGACTTCAAACGACATTTTCAAACCGTTAGATGTTCAATCTATATTAAAATGTGCTTGGAGACCAAATTTTACATTTTTTGGAATTTTTTTTTATTTATTAAGATTGTTTGAAAATCACTGTTTTTCAATGGTGCAGAATTTTAATAAAAATAGCGGTTTTCAAACCAGCTTAATAAATAGTAAAAAAATTCCAAAAAATGTAAAATTTGATCTCCAAGCACATTTTAATATAGATTGAACATCTAACGGTTTGGAAATGTCGTTTAAAGTCAATCCGATAGATTTTTGAGTTAAGCTCACAAAGCCCTTGGTGAGCTTAAGAGCACCTTAGTTCTGCTCATTATACATTGCTTCTATTGGGCATTGGTTTGTGTTCCTTTGTGGTACTTGAGAACCCAACATTGATTTTTTGAAGATGTGCAGAGAAAATATAAAATTGGATGAAATGGGTTGTCTCGAATGAGTTGACTTCTCTCAGTATTAATGAATGTGCTTAATTGTCTAGGACCAGATTAAATTAATAAATTATGTTATGGAGATGCCATAATGGGATTGGGAGCAAATTCATTTTTTATTGATTGATCATTAGACAAATCAATAGGCGAGTTGATTGATTATGAATTCATGACAAAATGTACTAATTGGGCGATAGATAAATGCATATTAGTATTTGTGAATTGCTTCTTATTATTATTTTTATTTATGGCATGCACTAAGTATAGGAAACGGAAATGACAATATATAGAATATGATACTATGTATAAAGCAAATTGGTATTCATTACGAATCAATATTTTATTTCAAAGGTCAAACAATTGATCTAAACTGTTTAACGTGATCTCTTTATAAAAATGCATCTGTGTATCAAATTTTACAACTTTTACAAAAAAAAATATTATTTTTTAAACGAGAAGAGTTCAAATGCTTCCAATTTCTGTCTTCATTGTGCCTCTTTTTAAACTTTAATAATTTAAAATTTAAAACTTAAATGTCAAAATAAAATTGTTACATATGAGTCAAATCATTTTCCTATGCACATTTTTAACTTTATTTTGATTATTATCAAGGCTTGCAAAAATATACTTTTGTAGATAATTTCTGAACATTGATTTTTCAACTTATTAATTCATATAAATATAAAACTAAAGTAATAATTTCTTATGTGCATGTAGAAAATAATATAGATAACATATGACTATCTTATTTAACTAATAAGTTTTAGAATATTTATTATTATAATATTTAAAAGTGGAGGCATAATGGAGGCACAAAAAATGAAGGCATTAGAATCCTCCTCTTTTTTGATAAAAAGAAATTCATTTGATCTAAAGATTCTAAATTATTCAAAAGTAGTGATTTTCTACATATCTTAAAAAAGAATAAAAAGATTCTAAAAATGTAACAGTTACATCCTTATATAAAAATCACGTTAAACTGTTCATATCGACTATTTGAACTTTAAAAATAAAAATATATATATTAATTTATAGTACAAATCAATCTACGCTATGCATAGTACTATAGCCTCACCCGATCAATGCTTGCTTAGTTTTACTAGTAACATGTATATTTCAAGGTAACATGCATCCTAGTAGGATAATAAAAAAGAATAACAAATTCTTTTTTTTGTATCCTTTGTTAATCCACTCCATTTACACCACTAAAAAGGAATTATTTTTTTCTATTCGATCTATGAGTACTTGATAGAGATTAGAGAGTACAAAAATATTTTTAAATAAATGTCTTTACAACCACAAGTCTAAAAAGTTCCAAAAATAATTAGAAACTCCTAAAAAGTAAAATGCACTATCGTTCTAACTTGGTTGCAGCCTCTACAACATCTCTCCCATAATGCACTATGAGTACTAAACCATCATTAAGAGAAAGTAGAACGAGGTTTCTTACTAATTGAACTGAGATGAAAACTTCAACATGATTTTGTCATCCACTATTAATTAGTCCATCTAATCATTGTTCTAACTAATTAAGATATTACTTTTCATGTGAAGATCTTATATTCAAGATTCAGTATCTATAATGAAGAAATTTGAGAATTTTTATTCTTAAGCTCAAAACTAAAAAAAAATCCTCATGATCATATGACTGTATTACTATTCTTCAGATATTTCTTAGAAATCATCATCATAATTTCACTACGAACGTACTTGTATTTCATAATATCATTGCTAAAACAGCTGGATGCCATCACAGTCACAAGATTCGCGAATTATTCGCAAATTATTTGCGAATAATTCGTTTTGTTGGTGATGCCGAACTGAACGCCAAATTATTCGGTTGACCGAACTTTGACCAAATTATTCCCGAATTTTACGAAATATTCACTAATTTTTTCCGAATTTTTTCTAAAACTTTTTTTTACTCTCTTGTAGGACTGAGATATCTGATACAAATAATTCCGCATCATTTCCGAATTATACTCAAATTATTTTCCTATCACGAATTTTTAACCTCGCCGAACCGAACCCGAATAATTTATTTATCACTATGGATGCCATAGGCCCATAGCACGCTATGGCAACAGGGGCGAACTCTAACAATGAAACTAGGATATGCTTCAAAGAATCCCAATACATTAATTTCAACATGTTATCAATAATGTTCACTTTGCATCTTCACATGGTGCGGCTTAATGTATCTTTCGTTTGATCCAATGTTTCTCGAATCTCCTATTACCTCACCCGCTTTCAAGGAGCATTTTTTATTTATAGATATAGAAAGTATTACAAGATAATAGAGAAAAAGAGAAAGAGTATCACCGACGTTCCATGCATAGATGAACCTGAGAAGTTTATTGTTTTCCGATTGCGTTGAATCCTCCATGAACTATGATAATTGATAAGTGAATCCTATTTCTCATTATTTTTTTAATGTCACTGTATAACATGTTAAAAAATCCTTTTGAATCGGAAGAAATTATTCTGATCCATCTATACATTGAAATTTCAAGATACTATTTCTCTTTCTCTCTATTATTTTAAAATATTGTCAATAAATAAAAAATTCTCGATTACAAGGACTCATGTACTCGCCATTAATTGAAACAAAAAACCAATTAAATTCGTATCAAATTAAGTACTTTGTACTGCCTTTGTCGACGAATTTGCAACATTTTCGATACAGTATAAAGAATTATACAGTCATTTGTCAGAGAGAAGTGTGTCGATTAAGCAGCAAATCTACAGTCATGTCACACCATGCCAGTTGTAAGATCAATTCTCGTGTTCAAATTTGATTGACCAGTACTTGTCAATATCATATTACGTACAAAAATAGAATAGTTGTTAAGAAATGTTATCTCCAGTAAATTATAAATGGAGAGGATACTAACAGGTATGACTCAATATTTTAACAAGTAGCAATGACATAATCCCAACAGAAGCGGCAGTGTCGGTCGTAAGTCGTGGCCTGGCGGGCACTGAACCCGACCCTCTCGCAAGGCTGGATCACTGACAAATGGGGCCCGTACCGGTAGAATTTGTCGTTTTGAGGAAATCGTCGCAGCAGCATGCGACGTTGTACCTGAAGAGGCACCGACAGTCTGGCGCACGCGGGCTTCGGAGGTGGACACGTGGCCCTTTAAAGGCCGTTCATCATGATCACTACGTGATTCGAAAAGGACGGTGTACCCTACGATTGCTTGGATGAAAGACTGGATGTGGGACCCCATCCGATGACTCAGTACCCACTCCTACCCACGGTGGAATCTTTTATTATTTATGAATTCCGTAATTTGATTTAAAACTCCAGATTTTTAACTAAAATGGAAGTCTCTTAAAAAAAAGAAGCTACCGCAGATGACAGTGGTCGTGGCAGAAAGCGATATATAAACTACAATGAATTTTTAATATTGTATAAAATAATACAACAACAATAAAAAAAGAAAAATATATTTACGCAAATTAATTTTCTTTCCAATAGGTATTTAATACTCATAAGATGAGTAGAACTAGGATGTGATGTGCTCACCAAATTCTTTGGTGAGCACAACTCTACATAAACTATCGGATTCACTTCAAACGAGATAAATTCAACCGTTGAAACCGATGTACTTTACGAGTGATGGGCGTACATGCAAAATTTTGAATTTTTTGAATTCATTTAGTCTCAAGTCAAGAGGTCAAAATTGAGAATTTTTTGAATGCATTAAAACAACTTCATTTTGGATCATTCATTTTTCATCAATTTTGACCACTTGACTTGAGACTAAATGAATTCAAAAAATTCAAAATTTTGCATGTCCGCCCATCACTCGTAAAGTACATCGGTTTCAACGGTTGAATTCATTTCGTTTGAAGTGAATCCAATAGTTTATGTAGAGTTGTGCTCACCAAAGAATTTGGTGAGCACATCACACCCTAGTTCTACTCCTCATAAGATATAATGATGAATACTCTTATGACTAGAACAATTAGAATTTGAAAGTATACATGAGATATTAGAAGAGGAACACAAATTTTAACCTCAGAATTTTGACAATGCAACAACTATAGAGAGATATACAAAGAGAGACATTACAACTTAATATATAATGATGAATACCTAAATATTAATAAGTTTCTGATTAATTAGAACCAAACTTTATCAGTATCTCTCCTCTTCTATGTTGGTCTATTAATAAAAAGAACATTTATTATACTTTTTAGTAGAGATGTAAATGAACTGAGTTTGAGCGAGTTACCTCCAATTCATGCTCAACTCATTTAGTTAAGGAGCGAGTCAACTCGAGTTGGGATGGCAATAACGAGTTGTAAAGCCAACTCGAGTTCAACTCATTACCAACTCGAGTTGGCTCACAACTCGTTTATAACTCGTTTGACCAGTCAATTTCCTTAGTTATAGTTATATACTAGTATGAGTTTATCTAAATATAAACAATTCAAATGACTTAGTAAGAGTTTATCTAAACACAAACAATTTAAACATAAATTAACAAGACAACTAACAAAACAAACAATCTAAACAACAGCTTAGGAGTCATTTAGAAGGGCATGAGATTTATTGTGATGAACTTTGTGTAACTCGAGTTGTTAATGAGCGAGTTGGAGTATGCTCAAACTCAGCTCATTTATTAAACGAGTCAGCCAACTCGAGTTGTAAATGAGCGAGCAGTTAGCAAACAAGTTATGAACGAGTTACGAGTTTGAGCAATTTTGTACGGCCCTACTTTTTAGATTGTGTAGAACACAATTTCTAACACGGACCGAACATTAGAAATAATTTTTTTTTTATTAAATTTATTATGTAAAGATAGTGGTCATGCAGCTATTACAGTTATGAGCTATTTATCGTAGAGGAAATATGATATGTTATGATGGTTGCATGTGTTAATTTGTACATAGCTTGACGTTGCATTTAATTTAGTTGAACTTTTAAACTCACGATATTATGTGTTCAATGTTCATCCTGAATACGTATATACATCTGATTTAGGCAAATCTACTTTTGATCTGATATTTATATAAAAATTATAAGTGTTAGATGCTCGAATAACAAACAGACAGTCAATCAGAAAATGATGTATTGAAAAACTAAACTAGTTTTGTGGAATGTCTAACATTGGTGTCAGGGGTGGATCATAGTGGAAGCTGGGGGGTGCTAAGCCATCCCAAGATTTCTAAAATTCATTACCAAACATACAGAAACTCTTACTGATTTTTTTCTTTTGTATATATTAGCAACCCCCATAATAATTTAACAAATTTAAAGGAGCTTGAATGTAAACTTTAAAACTCAAAATCACGGAGTGGGCTTCTATGCCTATTTGGGTGCTTCAATTTCCGTGTGTGTGCAGTGAAAAAGGAAAAGAAACATTTCCAAAAAAGGTCGTACCAGAGGGTTTTTCAAAGAATCTCTAATTTTGCTATCTCTCACCATTTTCCGAATTCACATCCTTTGAGATATCTCAACTTTTGCATGTTTTTCTGAAAAATCACAACCATTGAAATAGTTCAGCATGAATCTCAAAGCACAAATAATACTGGCCCCTGCGCTATCCCCGAATAGGCACCGGACACGTCGGTCACGCAAAAGTTGAGATATCTCAGAGGATTCGCACTCCCATTTTCCACCGTGATTGTCTATATATATTTTTTTAAAGATGTTGTTTAGCTCCCCTATACTCAAATTCTAGTTCCACCCTGATTGGTGTTAAGAGAAAGAAAAAGGTTTCTCACGGTTTTCCTTTTTTCTTTTGATTATCAGGTCATTAATTTCTATTGGTTGTAAACACTATAAATGCTATATACATATGATGGCTTGTTTTGTTTGTTGCTATTAATTATGATTTATGACATTAGGTTTAGTCGGATTGCAACACACGACCAATAACGATACCAACTTTATAACGTTTGGCCAGAATTTCTCATTTGACATCAGGTTCTAATTATTTCCAAAAAAATAAATATATATATGTATTTAAGCAAATAATGGATTTAATAAAGAAAAAAAAAACCAGTACCATCACATTTAAAAGCGTTACAACGGACAGGTTTAAGTATTGAGAAAGTTCCAGCGTAGATCAAATGAATAACATTAAAATCAGTATTTAATTACTTCATGACTAAACAGTGACATCAATGTGGAAACTTTATGCATAGTGTGATTAAATAGTTAACAGTACTAAATGCAGGGCGGATTCAGGATTTTCGTCAGGGGAGGCAAAAAAAATATCGAATCGGATTTAAATACATTAACCAATTGGGTACTCGATAAAAAATAATACTTTAACTTATACTTTCCAATACTTTGACTTGTAATTTCTGATGTTTTAACTTATAATTCTAATTACCAATCAAAATTCAACAAATTTATTTCAATTTTAATCTTAAATTTAACCTGAATTACAAATCAAACGTCCAGAGGGGGGCAAAAAAATTTTTAAAGGGAGCAAAGTCTGTCGGAACCGATAAATCTCCATTAAAACTCAAAATTCAAGAGAGCACCCCTGACTAAATGAATCTGTTAAGCAGGTCAATTCAATATCTAAGAAGAGAACAAAATTAAAGATATAATCTGATAAACTATTATCCTTTGATGGGGACAGGAGGCAAGGAATTATAAATGACAAACATTGTGATGTATGCAAAAAATAATATAATTCAAAAGTACCAGATAACATCTGAGAAAAGCTGCAAAATATCCAATTAATTTAACTGAATGATTGTGCAATTAATATAGAGGTAATTATAATTAATGACCCAAGCTGAAAAAATGGTACCTGCAAATTGATGTTTTAGAAAAGTGAGAAAAATACATTAATAAAATAATAATAATACAAAGAACAGTGTTTACGAAAGGAATATAAATAAAAAAAAATGTTGGTTGCTCTTGTAATGCGGCAGGAACTAGGAAGCATGGGGTCGAAATAATTTGTCTTAGTCTTAGGTTATGGTAGGTAGTATTTAACACAAACTTTTCAATGGAAGACTCTGCTTTTTTTTTATTCTTGGAGTGGATCTGGCATTCAATGAATCAATGCTAATCCAACGGTTGGAATATAGGAAAATATAAATGAAACTTCCTATTCTTTTCAACAGACACGGAATATTGATTGGAAAATAAAACAGCCGCAAACGGGCTCAAGGAGAAAACAGATCCAATAAGGAGGTTGTCGCTAGTTTTCCCGCCAACCATCCAAATCTTTAGGGCCTGTTCGGCGTGGTATGTGCGTGTGGGAAAAAAAAATTCACTCAATATTGGCGCCACAGTAAAACGGACTGAATTTTTTTTCCCCACGCGCACAGTAAAATTCAGTTCAAAAATTTTCTGTTCCCATCCATTTCCGTTCCTCTCTTGGCGCCGAACAGGTCCTTAGAATATTTACTTTATTTTTTTTTTTCAATATTGGAAAATACACTTCTTCGCTCGAGTCTTTTATTGAGTCATTTTTTGTCTCCTTAGAGGTGAAAACGGAGCGAATACGGAGCGGATAGTGGTAAAATCATATCCATATTTTTTTAATTTTTCAGAAACGGATACGGATCGGATATCAGCCGAATACAGATACAGACACAGATCAGATTGGATATTTATTAAAATAATATTAAAAAATACCAAAGTTCATAATATTTATTTAATTTTAATGGTGAATAACAATATTTTTTCATAATATATACTAAAATATATGATATATATCTTCTATTTGGATACAGATAATTGAAACGTAAACCCATATCAGTATCCATATTCACAAAGATATTCGGATATCGGATATTCACATATAACTTTTTGAATACGGATCGAATACGGATCAGATATTATCCATACCGTTTTCACTCCCACTCCTCTCATGTCGTTGTTGCCGCCACCAAATTTGTTCCTCTCAATTACTAGCAAGAATAATAATACTTAACAGTATCGGTCGCGGATATTCTTGTCCATAATAATAATATTTTTAAAAATAACAATTTATGTCGGTTTACTCTCGACAATAATAATTTTTTATCCTCACGGATACTCAGATTTTATAGTAAGTTTTCTTCTATGAGACACAATTGTCATAGCATTCTTTCTTATTCATTTTCTATCATTCTTCCTTCCCATCAAATAATAAATTAGTATGAAAAATCTTCATCAACATTTTCATTGACAACTCGCTTCATCGAATCAATCAGTTTCAAAAACTATATCAAATCATTTCCTTCTTCACCAGAAACCACAAATAAAGATGGAGCCGGGTACCGTCGAGGAACTTATTCGTTTAGAGAGATGGGCATAAATTATCTAACAGAAAAGATGATTAAAAGAAATATCACAATACGGCCCAATTAGGGGTGAACATGGAGCAGATAATGCTGATACCAAATCCGTATCCATCTTTCAACGAGCAGATACAAATATGGATACGGATAGTAAACGGATGTCAAAATTCAAAACTAAATTCGCCTTAAATGGATTCGAATACGAATACGAAACGAATGATTGTCAGATAATTAACTCATATGAACTTTAAGATATAAATACTGATTAACAAAATTTAAATATGAAAATTCATCTATATTAATAAAATTTCTCATATTTATTCATTATTTACATTTTCTTGGAAATATATAAGTAAAATAATAATAGTAAAGGGAGCGTGGAAAGTATTTTTGATAATTAATTTTCTTAACGAGAACTTACAAATAATGCAGAATTTATGCAAATCAAAATTTTATACTTTAAATTAAATTGTATGTACTGTATAATTAAACAAAATTTATATAAGACTAATTTGAATTATAGGTCGTATGATCAAATCTGGATTTTGCAAATTGAGACGTTCTACCAATAATCACTCCTCAGTCCTCACCTTTTGTGTGTGACATGGCACAATAGGAACATATTGGGAATGAAGATAGCCGCTGCTTTATAAAGTTGATCACTTTATCAATTGACAGATGTAATACATTACTGATGAAATAATAATAAAACCGCATATAGAAAAGGAGTATGTCCGGTTCTGATGGGTATTTGATTAGTCCCAACTGTGAGAGAGAGAATGGGAACGACTTTATATATAAGACAACAATGTTAACAATCACAAGGGCAGACAGAAGAGAGAAATGGGTTTTCGTTTTCCGCTGCTATGATATCTGGGATCCGAATAATCGAATAATCCGCTCCGCTTTAATTAAGTATCCAGATTCGAATTCGGCTGTTTTGTTGATATCGAATAACTTCCGAATCCGTTTTATTCGAATTTGGATTTCTGTCGAATACGGAACGGATAATCCGTATCCGTTTACAGCCTAGTCCAATACATTCTAGAACCAAGTTTTATTAGAAAGTTATATAAAAATATTATTAGTCTCTCATCATAAAATATACTTACATAATACTTATTTATTCAACCACCTCCTCCTATCTTAATTTTATGATTTCACCCCTTATTTATCCTAGAACCAATTTTATTAAGACATAAAATTTCATGTCAGCGGCCAAACTTTCTTTCATTTTTAGTTCTTATGTTATGACTAGCCCTTAAGTTCTATAAACATTTCAATGTGCACTAGTATAGAAAACGTGACCATACACGTTATATCATTACGGATGTGAAAAAATTCTACATTAACAATGTGTAATGGGAGGAGGCACTTGCGTGAAAAAAAAACTCATACATACCCACACGGTTCGAAAGTTTTGAATCGTGTCCGGAAGCCACGTTTATTTGTACATGGTTTAATAATATTGAAACATGTACGGTTGTACTACTTCATACACAGTCTTTTATAAAAATCCGTGTATGATTTTGCTCAGTTTCCAAACACTGTTTTTTAGTAGAAGCCGTGTACGGTTCATTCGTACCACTCAATCAAAACCCCTGTTAGTAATTACTAATTAATATCTTGTACATCTCAACCGTCTCTTCACACACTTACACCATTTAAGTCCAGCCCCCTCTCTTAATTTGTCTCTTCATTTTCTCTTCATTGCCCTTTTCTTCCCTCTGATTGGTGTATATCGAGACTTCGACTCTTTATTAATCCCCCTTGTGTGCAATCTTGAATTTCTTTCGAGATTTAAGGGAGAGAAAAAATATAAATATATAGGTCAGAACCGAACCTGAGTTCCTTAGACAACTGTCCTATTCTAGGCGGTAGACTTTTGAAGAGAACCGCTCAGGTTCTGATCGGTAGGGTCAATTTAAAAAAAAATGAAAGGCACTTCTATAATTTTTTTTTAATTGAGGATATGAATAAAATTTTCGGAAGAAAGAGAAACTACATACACCAACAAGTTTGTTTTGTTTTGAAGCAAAACAATCACTTCTTGTTCTTCGAATACAAATAAAATAAAAAACTATATCATGAGTGCAAACAAGGCGATTGCTTCGGTTAGAGCACAGCCCAAAATAGCATAACCAAATAATTGTTTAGCCAATGATGGATTTCGTGCCACGGCATTAATTAGGGAAATTACTGGATAATTATAATTGATTTATAAATTCATTGTCATGGATTTAAAGTCATTTTACTTGAAAAATATTTGCAGAATCAGGACAAATGTCATTTTACTTGAAAAATACAAAGTAGGGTGAGGCCAAATTATTGAATGAAGCATAAATTTATATTATTTTTATAATAAGAATAATTTTATAATAATTATTATAAGTAGAGAGGGTTCAAATGTCTTTATTTTTTGTACCTCCACTATGCCTCTATTTTTAAAACCTTAATAACTCAAAATTTAAATCTTAAGCGTCAAAATAAAATTATTAGATGTGATATATGGTATTTTCTCTATGTGCTCATAAAAATTTATCACATTTCAGTTTGTTTATATGTGAATCAATAAGTTGAAAAATCAACGTCAAGAAATTATCGTATAATAGTACGTTTTTACAAGTTCTTGATGACAACCAAAATAAAGTTGAAATGTCATAATTTCTTACACGTGCATAGATAAAATGATGTACATCATATATAACAGTTTTATATAACAATTTTATTTTAACTTTTAACTTTTAAATTTTGAGTTATTAAAGTTGTAAAAAATAGAGGTATGATGGAGGCAAAAAAATAAAGGCATTTGAACCCTCCTCTTATAAATATAATATTAAAAACATATTTCAACAATTATGAAACTTGAGGCATAATTTTTAATAATTTAACAAGGTATGTATATTTTGACTATAATTTGTTATTCGTAAATTTTTTTTTTTTTTAAAAAGGCTAAATGCCCATTTCATTGCTGAAATTGTTAATTACATAGACAGTATACCAGCAGCACTGTGCTGTGTATCTCCAAACATATAATTTGTTATCGTAAATTTTACGCGAATATTTTTATAATTATTTGCATAAGAGGACAAGTGCTCTCCTCTGTCGGTGTATATATGTCGCCGCTCCTGTGCAAAATATATGTTTGGAGATTAAATCCACGAAACTAACAGCGAGCATGCATATTGAAATTTCTATCAAACTGTAAATATTAATAAAAAATAATCCGTAATTAGCTGGTTCGATTCAATTGACAGTTCAATTGAATTATGAATTGAGGACGCAATTCGGACAAATCAAATACAAAAAAGTAGCTACATGGAACTGTTTCAAACATGGGATGTAATAAATTGCGACTAGATCGGAAAAAACGTGCCGTGTTGTAACTAATATGCCGTGACTTTAGTCTCGTGCCGTGCCGTGACCAAAATGTCAAGGAGTGGTCACGGCACGCGAATGGTTACGCGACGTGAGTCACGCTGTGCCTAACGTGCCGTGACCATACATGACTCGCGTGACTCGCGTGACTACGTGTCGTGCCGTGCCGTGACTAAATCTTTCACGTGCCGTGCCGTGCCAAAGTTTCAAAAGATGAGCACAACACGCGAATGGTCATGGTACGGGACACGCGAGTCACGGCACGTAACTGACACGCGTGCCGTGCCGTTCCGTGTCGTACCGTTCCGTGACGGAGCCGGCTCCGCCGTGCCAATTTTTCCACTCTAATTGCGACTCTTGGAGCACTTATTTGACAAATTATAGAATTTATACTTCGTTAAAAAAAAGTAAAGTGTTAATTTTTTTATTTACGATATATCATCAACAATTTTATTTACTCTCTTTCCATTTTAGCAATAATATATGTTTGTATTTTTTGTTGGAACTTTCACATGATTAATTATGTTGTTTCTTATAATATAAATTTAAAATCATAATCATATTTATTTATGTTAAAAGTGTACTTGACTACATATTTTTTTAATAGAAAATATCATTATAAACGTTCAAATAATTCAAAAATAGTTATTATCCTTTTTCGGACCAAAGTTCGAGGAATAAACTAATGAAAACAATGCTATTTAAATAATAAAATTAATATAGTTGTTAAATAGTATTATTCGGATAAGAGATAAAGCAAGAGACTAAATAAAAATAAAAATAAATAAATAAAGCAGTGCTATTCTTGTATTACTTGAAAATGTTTTTGATGAAAAATAGGGATCATGTCCTATTTGTATATTGATAATATTACTTAAAAATGTAAGTTATGTTGGTAGTAAAATAGTAGTTAGAACCAGTGTTGTAAATAACGGTATACGGTTGTCGGACGGACGGGGTACCGCCAAGCGATTAATCGGTATGCGGCCAATTAATCGGAATTATGCGGATAATTTAACGTTTTTATTAAATTTATGTATATATATCATAATTTATTTAACTTATTAAACTTATCAAATATACTTAATTTAACTTAGTTTTATTATTATAACATGACACTACACTTATTTCTTCTTAACAATAAGCATTTTACATGTGTAAGTAACACATTTATTTAATGAAACAATAAATTTGAGAATTAAGCTTTTTCAAATACTAATAACATATTATTTGAAAGAATTGAAACATTTCAACATAAAATTACTAAATTTAGTTTAGGATAACAACTTAATTTCATAAATGAACGCACCGTACTAATTGAAAAAATTATATCAATAAGTAAGAAAAATATATTGTATATAAATAATAGAAGAATTAATCAATTTCAATGTAAGTTTGAAAAAAAAATAAAAAAAATATTAGATGTATATCCAAGCAGAAATAAAACTACAATCAATACATAATTTATAAATCTTATCATCACACGCTATCACAGAAAAAAAATTAAAAATAAATATTCAATGAAATAAATAGGAATAAACGGGAATAAACGGGAATAAACGGACGATTAAATGGTAAAACAGCCGATTAATCGTTTTCATCCGCAAACATGCATCCGTTAAGTATATTCGTAACGGCTTGGCCGCCGTTAACGATTAAATGGCCGATTAATCGGCCGTTAAGACCGTTTTTTACAACACTGGTTAGAACAGTAATTTTTATTCAGAATAGTGTGCTGTTCTATTATTTCACTATGTAATAATTATTAAAGTTCCTAAAAATAGGAAGAATCACTTTGTTTTTGTATAGCTCAATTCGAAGTATTAATGAATCTAACGAGCCAGCTCTATTTTTACGAATCAAAACTCAAGAACCCAAATTCGAGTTGGGTCTGTTAAAATTTCATGCGTATATTTTTACTAATTGGGCCGGAAAGAATGGCAGTGTAGCCCAATTTCAGCCCATTTCTTATTTTATTTCTAGACCTTAAACCCTGTCGCTTCTCTAACTTCTCCGAGAACCTATCTCGCCGCTCGGAATTCACAAAAAAATCATGGGAAACCACAAGCGATTCCTCGAAGAAGGGAAAGAAGAAGACGACGAAGAAGACAGCGAATCCACCTCTTCACTGAACGATGAAGGTTCAGAATCAGAATCGGAATCGGTATCCGGGGATGAGTTGGAGATAGAGAGAGAGCTCGCAGATGTACCTTTCGAGGAGCTCCAGAGAGCCCGCGCCGATGGGTCCCACTTGTCAGGTCCTCTCAAACACAAGCAGTCAGCAATCCAGAAGAAGCCCAGCCGAGCTAACAAGAACAGGTCCCACTTTTCAGCTAAGTCTTATATGTGATTGATAATGGTACTTGTTGCTAATTTTGAAATTCTGTGGGTTTGATATAATGTAGGCCAATGGAGGTGAGTAGTAAGATCCGGCCTAAGAAATTCAGAGAAGTTGTTCAGGTGCCTAAAAAGGTTAGTGTTTGCCAATCTGAACTTTTAATTACCCATGCATGCCTTTAAAACTAAACACAGCAAGGGAATTTATTACTATAAGACAGCAATTTAAATAACACATGGTGGTCCTTGAACATTTCATGTGTAACCTGGCAAAAAATGTAGCAGCATGTGTACATAACATCACGCATACTGTGCATAACATGATAATATCTTATGAATGAATCCATTATTTACCCAATTCAGTGAAAGCTGTACTAACAACACCTTCCCCTTGGCATTGAACATCTGGTTTATTAATGTCGTGTATGGCATTTTCTGGCTTTGTGGGGGTGACTTACAACTTCCTGTAACAAAATATTAACCCAGAAATAATGTGTGATCAGTACACCCATACTGCTACTGATACCATGCCTGATCACTATGAAATCAGGAATGTGGTACTGTAGCCCTTGATTTGTTCATCTCAGATTTATTATCAAGCATGAACCTTTTCTATAATGTACTTGTGAACATTGGACTTGAATTCCTTTTCGCAGATGGTGCGAGATCCTAGATTCGAGTCTCTGTGCGGAACTCTTGATACAGAAGGGTAAGCTGTTAGAAACCTTGTACGATTACATTTGATATCAGTGGAGTGCATGAAGAGATTTTGTTTCCCAACTATGGTTTTTGCTTAGGAGTTGTTTTGCAACTTAAGGAATAGTAGCAGAATAGTGCTATCCAAAAGAATTGTTGAATAGTAGTAGAAGAGTTGTAACCAAGAATAGTGCCAGAAGAGTGCTCTTCTCTCTTATTTTTTGTTGTTTTGCAAATCAGTTGGAAGAGTGGCATCATATGTGTGAAATAATTTATCATGTTGATATAATATGCTATTATTGTTCTGCCTTCTTTGTTAATTTGCTTATTATTTCTTATAATTGTGTGCAGGTTCAGGAAAAGATACAATTTTTTGTATGATGTCCAACTTCCTTCTGAAAGACAGGTACCTCTAAATCTAACTCATTTTTTTTTTCAGCAGGTAGTCTTTAATATTCACCATAACATATTATTCTGGATCTTCTGGGTTCACTTATAAACTCCGAATGCACATTTTTTTTTACTTATACTCAATCTCATGACTATTGTAGAAACTTCAAAAGATGATTACAAAATCGAAGAATCCTGATGTTATTTCTGAATTGAAGAGCCACATCTCTTGGATTGTGAGTCGTGCTTCGAATGATTTTTTTTTTTTTGTCTCCCTATTTTCTTTTCCTGCCTTTTCTGTTTTTTTTTTTCTTTTAAATTTATTAACTCATCTTGATATGTCAGGACAAACAATTGAAGTCCGATCGTAACAAAACAACTGAGTCCAAAATTTTGTCTGAGCACATAAGGAAGGAAAAAGAAGCTGCCAAGCAAGGGAAACAACCTTATTATCTAAAAAAATGTACAGTCTCTCTCTCTCTCTCTCTAACTCTGTGTGCTCGAGTGTGTGTTACGAGTTTACAAATCTTAATCCAACTGAACCCAGCCTATCTCGAAACATAATTCCTTAAATAGTGCTCAACTAGACTTGCAATTCAGTTTGATATCTGAACCTGGCCTGACCTGGAAAATTGATCTTATTTGCAAATCTGCGTACAGATCAAAGTTAAATAATAGGTGAGCTATTAGGAAAGACCTTAATCCAAACCAGGATTCACTGAGGTGGTGAATGTGGTTGGTCGGATACTCGGATCTAATCTTATGGCGGTGTTTATGGGTTCAGATGTGGTCTTGGGTCGTTCATGTTGGACCCTTTTGTGGCACAGTACATTTTGAAAGAAACTTTTAATAGTTTGGTGTCCCAGTCATTCAGGTTTGGTGTCCCAATCATTCAGGTTAGAGAGTGATTCAGTTTTGCAAATAAGATCACAACACCAAACTTTTGTGTCCCTGTTGGACCCTTTTGTGTCCCAGTCATTCAGGTTCAGATAGAGTGATCAGGTGTTTGGTTTAAGGATTCTGATATTTTTTGGTTATCTTGAAAAAAAAAAGTAGTTTGGTGTTGTGATTGATTGGAAGTTAGGTTAGTTATCCTTCCAAGTTGTTGGGCTGGATTTCAGGTTGCTCAATAGCTTGTTGGGTTTGATTCTGAAGCTAACAAGAATTGGATACGAAAACCGTCCGAATCCAATAGTAATATTTGTGTGCACATAATCATAACATTATATTACAACAAATGGATATTTCCAGGTTTTTTTCTTCTGAGTTTTGAAAGATTCCTCTTATATTTTTATAATAACTTGGTTTATTTAAAACTGATGTTTTATATTATACTTCGTGTTAATTATTTATATGGCTTATGCATTCATATATCTATTTTAATGACTTGACAACAAGATCCAAATCTGATCCAATAGGTTAAGAAAACTGGTATGGATCTGCATTTGGTTCTTGTCACTTTTGTTGAATTAAAGATCTTTTGCACTTTCAATAGATTCAGTTTTGCATCTTGCTGGATCTGATTTGAATCTGATCTCTTAATAGCCTCTACTAATGTCAGTGTTGATTAAGGTTTAGGTTCTGATTTTATTGACAATCCTTTGTCTTACTCAACTGAACTCTGATGACTGTTGCAAAGTTGACATGAACCTGATCCAGTTCGATTTACACAAGACCTGAAATTGACCCGAAACTTTTATTGGCGTGTGCTGTCTGGCTCAGTTGTCGCTCAGTATCTGATATATAGTTGTGTAAATTGTGAAGTCAAATTTTATTCTTCTTTGTGCAGCTGAAATCCGAAATAGAAAGCTGGTAGGGAAGTATAACGAGCTGAAGGTATACACAATTGCTTCTTTCTTTCATATTTTCCAAAAAGTTTCTATAGATCCTTCTCTACAAACAATTTTCATCTCTAATTCATTTAACTTACGTAAACAGGATACTGGTAAGCTTGATGCCTTCATTGAAAAGAGGCGAAAGAAGAATGCTTCCAAGGATCAGAGGTACATGCCATACCGACGACCTGGAGAGAGTAGTGGTATGAAGGAGTGAAGTCTAAAATCATCTGTTTTTATGCAGTGTTGGTTTTTTGTGATAGTTGGCTATATTGTAGGCTTTCTTCAACATTGACGTGGGTATGTAGAATAGTTTGTCTTTTAGAGAGTAGACTTGTAATACACATATAAATTCTTATATTTGATGTTTTTATTTGGGGAGTATAGCCTTGTATTCTGATGATCTGTTGTTTTGAGCTGCATATTTACATAATGACCTCTTTCTGTTGTATGTTGAAGTATAAATATTTACCTAAAATGAAGAATTAAGAAATTTGGTACTACGGGCGCAAACTATCAAGCAAATGAAAAACTGATTCTACCTTATGGATTCCTCCAAATAACTTCAAAATTATATACACCTTTTACAAACATAGAACTCGCATTATAACACTCCTGTTTGTTCAAGCCCTGCAAAGTTGCAATATAAAAGGCATAATCAAAAGAAGTAAACGAGCACAAAATGATGAATTCCTAAAGATGCATGTTTCAAGAAGTCTCTAACTCTCTATGTGTTGTTCTAGCTTGAGCTAAGCACAGTAGATATTATCTTGTCTGAGGCCCTTTGGTTCGATCAAAACCGAGTCGACACAAAGGCCACCTTTGGTATGTGTACAATCAATCTGGAGCAATGAAAACCTGACATGTGTCACTTCATCCGATGGCTTCACCACAAAATCTCCCACATGGTGGTAGGACCACACACCAGGCTCGGCCAAGTACGCCTTAGACTGCATTTGTTGGCCGTCTAAGGTTGAAAGCTGGAACCGAACAGGCTTTAGATCCCAGCCGTGTATGTTGTCGGTGATGCAATTTCGTCGGCCACGACGCCTCGAAGGCTTCCCAAGATGAAGACGGAAATAAAGGCTGTAGGTTCCTTCAGGAAAGGCAAACTCAATTTCACCCCTCACCTCAAGCCACCAGATCTGTAGTAGATAGGCAACCACTCCAAAGCTGCAAGGAAAATGATTCAGGCAGCAGTCTTATTTTTTTTGAGAAAGAACTTTGCAAATAATGCAAAAGAATGGTCCAAATTAAACAAAATAGATGTTTTTTTTAAATTTTATTTTTACTTTGGAGAATATGCTGAAGAATATGAAATGAACCATTAACTGTTAACTGTTGTTAAAGAATATTATTATAGCTGAAGATTAGATTAGAGATCTATATTACCTGGATTCTTTGGTTGGAATATAATTCCAGTATCTTCTATCATCAATCCCCGTAATTGATAATGCCTTTGAAGAAATTTGCATGCAAATACCACCACTGCTCTTCTCCAGCCAAAATTCCTTCATTACATGTTAAATTATATGAAATCACAATTGTTGTTTTGTTTCATATATGTCAATTTTGAACCCTTGACTATTGGCCAAAAACAAAAAAAAACTCTTGACTTGAATTAGGATTTAACTTAGTAAAAGATCTATTGACTTAAATTATATTGCATTATTTAAGGCCATAAACCAATTAAGGAAGGTAAGATTACATTCATTTCCTGGTACTTATGCCATGAATTAACATTAAAAAAAAAAAGGAACTGCTAAATTGCCAGAAAAATAGAACAAAGCCACAGAAGCTCACTTTATTTCCTCCATCAAATGAGTTCCGGCGACAGAGCAGTGCGTAAACCTCCTTTTTCAGAAACGCCCCCAACTTTTCTACAGTTTCACCTGAACCCGCCTTCTCTTCACCCTCCAACACCTTTTCCACCAAATACCCATAGTTGCTCGGTAATTTCTCTTCCCATATAAATTCGCTGGATCCCGCATCTAGAAAAGTTTTATTGAGTCGCACCAGCCGGCATATGTCCGGTGGGTCGAGCCGCCTCAGCACCTCTGCTATGCACCCCTCTGGCAAGTCCCCTAGACCCGGGCCCACTCCAGATCCTTCTGATCCCACTACTCTAGATAACCCAGCACCCATTAAGAAGAGAAACACTGATGGAGAAGAAATGAAAAGAAGAGGGTCTCTAATGGAAAAGTGTAAGGGATTTGGAGGTAAGGAGAAGGAAGGAGACAAGAGAACGCCTGGAGAGGAGAGGAAGATTAAGGAAGAGAAGGAAAGAGGCCATGGCCAAGGCAAAGGAAGAAACGAGGTGCCGTTGGAAATCGGAAAGGATGTTCTTGGCCTCTTGCCTGGTAAAAGGTTGAATGAGGAGGTCGATGAAGGTAACAGGGGAAGATTTTATTGTGTGATTGTGAGTTCCTGTGATGAGACTCTGACTGTAGGTCCTCTTGTTTAAGCAGGGAAATTTATATATAGGATCCTTCAAGTTACCGAGTATTGTTTATTTGCCATTATGACCTCTAGAGTTATAAAAAGATTATTTTAACTTTTGAAATTTTCATTTTGTATTAAATTAGTCATACCTTTAATATTATTATATTTTTGTTTATTTTGACTGCCTTTTAGCATTTCAAACAATGCTAATGTTGTTCCACAAGAAATATAAATCACGTAGATTTTAATATTTTATTCATTTAGAATGCTCAGTTTTATGAATACTAGCATTGACATAGTACCAATATAAATTAATTAAAATTAATAGTCATACATCTCCATTTAGGATTTTCATCTAAGTTTTTGATTGGTGATAGTGACAGACCAGATTAGGTACAAAACAAAACTTTTAAGATTGGTATAAAAATTTCAAACTTTGGGGACCAAATAAAAATAAAAATATTTTAAAGGTCTTTTGCAATTTACACAATTTCTCTTGAAGCAACCCGTCATAAATGTGAAAGTAGATATTTAATTGTTCTGTTACTTTTCTTGCTTTTCTTCATTGAGTGATGCTTCTATGGACATAAGGACCTATTTGTAAAATGAACATATTTTCATTTTCAAAGTTCAAACAGTCGATCCGACCGTTCAACATTATCTCCATATTAAAATGTACTTGGAGGTCAAATTTTACATTTTTTGAATTTTTTTACTATTTATTAATTATTTTACAAGAACTAGTCAAATTCAGACCATTGAATTTTGTAAAATACTTAATAAATAGTAAAAAAAATTCAAAAAAATGTAAAATTTGACCTCCAAGTACATTTTAATATGGAGATAATGTTGAACGGTCGGATCGACTGTTTGAACTTTGAAAATGAAAATATGTTCATTTTACAAATAGGTCCTTATGTCCATAGAAGAATTTGCCTTCTTTGTTTATACTTTTTCACCTACCTATCCCTCATTTGTATAAATACCATCAAGGTCTAAAATTATTCTGTGAAATAGTACTAGTTAGGACTTAGGAGTATTGGAGCAAATTGTTTGAAAAATAAGGTCAGAGGCAAAATTTCCTTTTCCTGGTAGGGAACAAAAGCAACTAGGAAATGGATAGGTGGGGTTGAACTATTGGAGGATAAAAGTAAAAGTGCTTGAAGGTAAATTAGTGGGCATCACTTTTGTTGGAATTTTGTCTATGTTTAGCAAATTTAGGCCCATTTTTTCAATTTATTAATAGCGACCTCACCCCGGTCGGCCGGTCCACTGTGGTATATGCATTATCCAATTATCATATATTATCTCTACAAATATCCAATTACGCAAAAAATATTAAAAAAATTATACAATCGGTTTCGTTGGATATAGCCAAATAGCCAATCATTGATGGGTCTAGAAGCACGTATACCATATAGAAGAGTAAAGCTAAGGTGCTCTTAAGTGTACCGTACTCCTAAATGTAGGCCGTTCGATTTCTTTAAAAGTCGTGTAGATTCTTTAAAAGGCGTGGTAGCACGACTTTTAAAGAAATCGAACGGCCTACATTTAGGAGTACGGTACACTTAAGAGCACCTTAGCTTTACTCCTATATAGAATGTTATACCGGTGAGAACGGTTATGCTTTGTCCAAAATAAAATGGATCCAAATCTGCTAAAATTCAAGATCATTAACAGTAATTTTGAAATTTCAAATTCAGCCATTGAATTGTTTCGAGATGCGTGCACAGAAAAAATTGAACGGCTGGATCTCAAATTTCAGCTGATCTGAATCCAAATAAAATACATGTAGAGGTTGGTTCCTATGTGGTACCAGTAAATTTCAATATAAATCGGTTGATGTATTCACACTTTTATAAAAAAATTATACATGATTTAAGTAGCTGTTTAGCAAGAACATTTAACAAATGTTATATTGCTAAGTGAAGTAGAACTAGGGTGTTCTTAAGTTCACCAAGTTTCTCTGTGAACTCATTTTAAAACATATCGAATTGACTTTAAACGACGAATTCAAACTGCTAAATTCTTCTACCTTATGAGTGAATCGTCTACATGTGAAAATTTTAAAGTTTCGAAAATTAACTTAGTATAAAGTCAAGTGGTCAAAATTAAAATGTATATAAATTAATTTTAATGCATTTATTTTTTGGACGCTTTTTGACCACTTGACTCTATACAAAATTAATTTTAAATTTTAAAACTTTTGCATGTAGACGCATCACTCGTAAGGTATAAGAATTTCAACGGTTTGGATTCGTCGTTTAAAGCTAATCCGATAGATTTTAGAATTGAGTTCATAAAGAGAGTTGGTGAACTTACGAACACCCTAGTTCTACTCTGCTAAGTGTTATTTACAATTACACAATTAAGATATTTCTCCAATGTGAATAAATAGCGAATATTTTTACAAAAATTGCAGACTTCTGAGCTAACCTAACAACTTTTCTAAAAAAAAAAAATACAGTTTAAAACTGGAGTCAGTATTTTATATTTCATTTAGTGTTTTTGAAATACTTATATATTAATATTTAAAGGGTCGATATTTTTTAACAGTGAAAATTTCGACAATCTTCACAAATACATCTTAAATTTGTTTTATACATTTTAATAAATAACTTCTTCTTTTTTTAAGAAGAGGTTGAGAGTGAAACCACCAAGTTGTCTAGTTGATGCAAAAGATTCTCTATACAGGTTTTGAACTTGTGATCTTCCACACACAAATTACTGTCTATTGCAACTAAACTAAAAGCTGATTCTCTTAATAAAAATATATTGTAGACATTGTGGATTTATTAATTGGTTATCAAATTTCTTACTGTGTTTTTTTATATTCTTGATATTCCATCAAATACCATGAAATATAAACAACTGCAAGTTTAAGTTGTTTGATGAACGATAAACGCTGCATAAAGTTCTTTCATTTTTCAGGTGGAGGTTTAGCCTACTAACTTTCGTTTAATGTGTTACCCTTTGTCACCATTGGACTAAATGCTGAATTTTAAAATTACAAATTTGTATCATTGTCAAAATTGCCAAGTTAATATATTGTCAATGGATCTCCACCTTTATTTAAATTAGTTCTGAAGTAATATTACGCTTAATCTACCTACATATAAAATGTAAGGCATTTAAGCTTTTTAATTATGTTACGTCATTTATGCTTTCATCTATTTAATTTTTTTTTAATCAGATGACTCATATGGCATTCTTCCGATTTTTTTATTAATACCCTCAGAAAAAAAATATCAAATCTGCCCTACGTTTTAAAAAAAAAAAAGTACCCTAACCGCCTCTTTGTGGGACGTTCCACTATCCGAAGCCAACTGCCCAGCAAGAGGGCGGTCCACTGTCCCAAGCAAACCGCACCACACTGGGGCGGTTGGGTATTTTTTTTTTTTAAAGATATGGCTTAATATATATTAAGATATATATTATAAGATATATATATGAGGAGGGATCCAATTACACCTTTTTTGGTGACACATCGTGACACCGTTTTTTATATAGGCTAATTTTGCGATTTCAAAATCCAAACAGTCGATCCGAACCGTTCAACATGATCACCATATTAAAATGTGCTTGGAGATCAAATTTTACATTTTTTTGAATTTTTTTACTATTTATTAAGATGGTTACAAAATCGCTGTTTTTCAATGGTCTGAAAACAACGATTTTGTAACCATCTTAATAAATAGTAAAAAAATTCAAAAAAAATGTAAAATTTGATCTCCAAGTACATTTTAATATATCCATCATGTTGAACGGTTTGATCGACTATTTGGACTTTGAAAATGGTAGGTGTCAAAGTGTGTCACCAAAAAAGGTGTAATTGGATCCCTCCTCTCTCTCTCTCTCTCTCTCTCTCTCTCTCTCTCTCTCTCTCTATATATATATATATATAAGGAAATATATATATTAAGATATATTTTTTTTTGAGTGAGGCTATGGTACTATGCATAGCACGGATGGGTCCGTGCTACGGCTCCATTTGAGTTTTTAAAATCCTAACGGTCCATCCAAACCGTTCAACATGATTATAAAATGAATATGTACTTGCAAACCAAATTTTACATTTTTTAGAATTTTTTTACTTTTTTTAGATAGGTAGAAAATCACTGTTTTTGGATGGTCCAGAATTTTCAGATCAAGTGATTTTCTACCTATCTAAAAAAATAGTAAAAAAATTTGAAAAAATGTAAAATTTGATTTGCAAGTACATATTCATTTTATAATCATGTTGAACGTTTGGATGGACCGTTAAGATTTTGAAAACTCAAATTTGGAGCCGTAGCACGGACCCAACCGTGCTATGCATAGTACCATAGCCTCACTCTATTTTTTTTTATCATAATTTTTATATAAAAATGAAGGAAACATACTTGTGCTTAATATTAGGCAACTATCTTATTCTAAGAAAATGTCTCGTCCTATTTTATTTTGTTATGTATGTTTGAGCTCTGTTTTTATTTTCAATAGAAGTGGGTTGAGTTTGGATGCGTCGTTTGATGTTAAAACTGTCGATTATACGACTGTTGTATTAATTGTCGATTTGGCTAACGTGGAAAATATGTAATCAAAATGGTAAGTCCACAAAATAACATCAAAACTATGTAATCTAAATGATAAGTCCACAAAATTAGACAAAACAATCCAAACCGAATATACAATACTAGAAATCCATCAAACTAAAAAAATAAAAAACCTAATGACGACGACCAAAAGATCCAACCTAGCAGGTGGATGGCGGTCCCTGTGCGGCTGCACACGCCTCAAATGAACCTCCTCCTCCTGCACATCATCCTGGAGATCCGCCTCCGCCATGGATCCTCCACTAGATCATGGATCACCGGCTGTGTACGCATCTCCCATGGGTCGGCCTCCCAGGTACAAAGAATACATAGCCGGAGGCGGTGTGCCAAATATAGTAGATGCAAAGGCATCTGCATGCTGCACCCCACTCCTACTGGCCTCATCGTCATGCTGTCTGGTCTCTGGATATGGTGGTCTGTGGAGGCAGTACCTCATACCGGGCATCGTCTCCAGTAAGGTCAGTCATAGTGAACTCCGTATTGGCCTGCCAGGAAGAAACTCCATCCTGAATGTAAACGATGTTACTTTTGCAACATACAAATAACTAGTAAGTTGATTAAATAATAAATTTTTGATATCTCGCCAATCTGCACCGGAACTCCATACTTGTTGTAGTAAGCGTTTCACGCGTTGTTATTCAACACCCATTGGTGGAACACCCAACCTGAGTCATCCACTGCAGAATTGAAGATAACTTAATGAGAATAGTTTTTTAATGATAAATAATTGTGTATGACAAATTCAAATTACCTGTAGGAGGTGGCGGCATCTCATCATCGTAGATAGCGACTCGGGGCTGATCCGGATCTCGTGGTGTAGGCTTTATATCGCGTCAGTTTATGTTCTCCCCACTATCGTGCAACATACCAATGAGGCGCCCGTCAAAGCCAGAGTCCTCCACCAGTGGGGCACTGTGTTGGAGCATTGCACATCTCATTGCTCGCCAACCTTCTTTCGCCATGCACACCAAGCTGTGTGCCACTCCTCTAATACCGGTCATAATCTGCACAAAATATTTTTTTATTATTATCAGAGGAAAAATAAATAAACATTTAATGTTTTAAATATGTCAGTTTCATTTATATTTACCTGACGAGCCTGGATCGGTCCGAAAGCCAAATAATTTCTTGACCCTAGATCAGAGGTTATCTAGAGGGGCTTGTAGTCCATTCTAGTATAATTTGTAGGATCTTGTGGCTAAAAAAAATTTAACTAGGGGGTTTCCCTTTTAGGTTTGGGTATTTTTAATAAAAGTTGGCGGGTCTGGATATTTTTAGAAATTTGTAATTAACTTTGGGTATAAATAAAAATGTCGGTATATTTGCCATCAAAATTTCATTTTTTTATTTATGTCTGAATATTGCTCAATAAATTAATTTTATAGAAATCATTTCATTTTATAAACTTAATATTTTTTCAATAAATATTTTTTTCAGTGTTCTAAATTGTGCGCTATAGGGTTTTTGGACCCCAAACGCTACGCTATGACATCAAAATACGCTATTTGTTTTACGACCACTACAGCGCTACAGCGGTCCGCTATTTGCGCTATACAATATGGGTTTTTTTAAGCGATTTATATGGGTTTTAAATAAAGATAAAAAAAACTCAAACTGAAATTGAATTTGTTGCTACTTGCTACAGATAAATCAATTTGAAATTGGGAATAGAAATTGAAATTTGAATAGAAAAAAAGTCCAAACCGAAATTAAAATTTGAATAGAAAAAAAAAGATTATGTCATGAATCATGATGCTTAAAATATTTTTAATAGGAAAAATCGATAGTTTATGATATTACTATGGATATTTTGAACCGCAATTTGGACTTTGTACGGGTTCAATATGAATATTATAATTTCTTAATTACTTTGGTGTTATTTATTGTTCTATGAGACTTTAGATAATGTTGATATTTAGTACAAATATTGAATATACGAAATGTAAAAAAAAACGCTATTTGGAATAGCTTCCGCTATAGCAACGCTATTCGCTATAGCTTTTTTTTAGCCTTCCCGCTATGACGCTATAAACGCTATTTAGAACCTTGATTTTTTAGGTAACGAAGGGAAACAACCTTAATTTATCATAACTGCTATTAGATAATATTAATGCAACTTCTAATTTTCTTATTTCATTATAAAAAATGTCACATTCGATATTGTGGTATAATTTTTTGGTTTTAAGATTTTTAGTTGAATTTTATTGCCTATGAACTCCAAAAAAAAAGCAATTGAAAATTCGCCCGTTATCTGTTATCCGTTGTTATGATAGGATTGGATAAGAACCTCGTACTTCATCATATAAAATGTAATTATTTGATATATAAATGCTCAATTATTGAGCCTGTGCAACTGGCGCTTCCCAACTAGCTCCTTCCTTACACGTTGATAAGCAATGCATCCATCACTCTTTTGCTTCCAAATTTAGTTTCTCTGCCTTGACGCGACACTTCTTGATTAGGGAAATTTCACATATACCCTTAAAAACTTCCAAATTACGTATTTTTTCTTCTAATTTATAATATCTTGTTTACCTTCTAGTTTAAAAAACTCGCAAATTACCAATTTATTGGTTTTTTTTATTATATCTTTTAAACATGCTACATATTTTAATTTTTTTTAATAAAAGATAAGGTGGTAACTTTATAAATTTAAAATGAGTTTTAATATAAAAGACAATAAATGAGATAAATTTGTGGGTTTTTAAAATTTAGAAGAGTAAATATGATATTATGAAGTTTAGAAGAGAAAAAACTTAATTTCAAATATTTTAGGGTATACATGAAATTCTCTCTATTGATTTTTTTTTTTTTTGAAACAAAGACTAAAAACCCGTTTCATATTACTGAAACAAAAGTTTTAAGTTACATACTAGATATTTAGAGATATTCTCCCAAAAGATAGCACCAGAGATGTGCTAGAATAAAAAACACAGACAAAAGCAATTACTACATGTTGTCCTTGACAGCAGCACAAAACACAGTAATAACCAAGTACTTTGGTTCGATGGGTGTGGTGACAATCCGATCAGCATCAAGATTCGTGCATTCTGCATCAAAATCCGTGCGAGTCTGTATCAATTTCTGTGCATACAGATTTAATGTTAATCGTACGGTGATAGAGTTAATTGAACCTAAAAGTAAGTCTGATGCCCATCGCACCTACTTTTATCTCTTTTTCAAAGGGCTGGGGTTAGGGGAGCAATTCTCCCTACTGATGATGTAGATTCTTCCTTCAATCCTTCACCAGTCGGCCAGTCAAATTCTTCACCCATCGTTTACGTTATTACCAAGAGAATCGTTGGCCCATCTTATTTCTTCAATTTAACGCAGTGGAAAACTACTAATTACTGCGAACAACGGTATCACCAAATGAATATTTTAGCAATCAGTATTTAACATTTTACTTTATTATTATTATTAGGAGCCTGATAATTGCCTTCCAAATAACTCTCCAACTGCGCCCTCCAAGTATTTAATTTTTAACTTCTATTTCCAGTGCTCATATCCAAACATTTAAAACTCTGTTTATAATCTTTTATAATGCTACTCGCAAGCATTTAAATCTTAAATCTAGATAGTTTTAACTCCTAACTACTTTTGTTTTCAAGCCAAAAAAGAAAAATTTCCTTTCACCCACTTTTTTTCCTCTGATCATTCTCGTCTATTTTTCCGATGATCCATGATAAATTTTGCGAATATAAAAATACAAACATTTTCTACTCGATTTTCTCTTTCAAATGAGATCCATGAATAAATATTTTTGAGTTTTTTTTCAAGTCGTTGTTTTTATTTTTTTTGAAAGTAAAGTCCATGAGCAAATTTAAATTCTCAAGCTTTTAAACCTCAGTCTACAACATTTTAAAATGACATGGAAACTATTTAAATGTTTGATACAACTACTTTAAATGCTAATGCTCGACACAACTACTTTAAATGGTTATAGACAGAGATTTAAATGTGTGATACTATATGATCGACATCAGATGTTTAAACGCTTGAACATAGTAGTTTAAATGGTGACATCAGAGGTTTAAATGGTTGTAGACTGAGTTTTAAAAGCTCGAAAATTTAAAGTACTCATGGGCTTTACTTAAAAAATGACTTTAAAATAAATCAAAAATATTTCTTCATTGATCTCATTTGAAAAAGAAAATCGAGTAGAACACGTTCATATTTTTAAATTCATAAAATTCATCACGAATCGTCGAAAAAAGGACGAGAATGATCAGAGAAAAAATAAAAAAAGAGTGGGTGAAAAAAATCTTTCCTTTTTTGGTTTGAAGACAAAAATAATTAGAAGTTAATACTATACAAATTTAGGATATAAATACTTGCAGATAGAGATTTAAATGCTTGGTAGTAGCGTTGTAAAATGCTATAAACAGAACTTTAAAAACTTGGATATGAGGGCTAGAAATGAAAGTTAGACAAAATTAAAACGTTTTTTCTGTATTATTATTATCATATATTGATTGCCATTATGAATATTGCTTTTATTATTACTATTTTTTTTGGCAATCCACTCTAATTTCCCTTGGTAGCAATTACGCTTGGTAGCATCTACCAAGTTTTCAAAAAAAAGAAAAAAGAAAAAGAAAAAAACAATTACGTTTCATAAATAAATTTAGTATCTTAACACCATGATTATTCTCATTGCAAATGACCAAAGGGATCTTTTATCAGCATGAATAAATTTCGAGCTTAATTTTCGGAATGACAAAACTATAAACGTAACATATCCGAACAAATCCTCATTTTTTTTTAATAAATTGAAGGTTGTTACTTGTTAGTCGCTGGTGATTTAAAATCTTTTAAATCAATATTGAAGTTCAATATTTTTTTTTGTTAGTAAAGGTTGGAGGTCAAGCCACCAAACTATTTAATATTTGATCGTGATTTTTTCTTCCGGATTTCGAACTTGCAGTCTTCTACACAGAGACATTACATTTATCACTAGATCAAAAACTAATTCTGGAGTTCAATACAATTTTAATTCGGAGTTTTAACTTCACAAAAATCTTTGAGCATGCACTTCACAAAAAAAAATATTAGTATTTTTTCAGCAAAATTAAATATTTGACCGTGATTTGCAAGAAACAAAGCAGGTTATATTTGCCGAAATTAAAAGCATTGAAATTAGTTATAAAAATAAATTTCTAGATGTTTGTCAGTACTTATATATATATATATATATATATTTCATTTTGTTTGCTTTATTTTATTTTATGTTATTATTTGATTACCCATGGGGCTTTTTTAAAGTTTGAAGTATCAAAATTCAATCCCCTCCTTCGTTCCTGGTCCTAGACTCTTAGCTCAAGTCTTATCTACTTCACAAAATACAACACATATTTGTTTCCCAAAATATTCTCTCTTTTGCCAATTGTAGGGGTGAAAACGGAGCGGAGCGGATAGTGGTAAAACCATATCCATATTCTTTTTTAATTTTCTGGATACGGATACGGATCGGATATCAGCCGAATACAGATACGGATACGGATTGGATTGGATATTTATTAAAATAATATTAAAAAATACCAAAGTTCATAATATTTATCTAATTTTAATGGTGAATAACAATATTTTTTCATACCGAAATTTTTAAATATAGCACAGCCCCAAAAAAAATAAACCAAAACGGCACCGTTTCGTCAGAATTCCAAATTTAGCACGGCCGCAGATCAGCTGAGCGGCCCCATTTACTGGGGACCGCAGATCAGCTGAGCGGCCCCAGGGGCCGCATATTGGCTGAGCGGCCCCCTTTTTTTTTTAATATCGGAAATGCTGTTATTTTTTTTGATGATTGTGTTATAAAAATAATTGTATTTGTATTGTAGTTTGAAATGTTGTTTAAATTTATGTATTTTGGTGCAAGTTATTTTAGAAATGTCGTTCGTTTGAAATATTTTATATATGTCGTGTGGTTCAAATATTTTTTTTGTACGAGGAGATAGTGATATAATGAACAAAATAAATAAATAACCAAAACAAATAACAAACTAACAAAAAAAATAAGAGACATAATATAACAAATAAATCCAGTATCTGACATAGTCTACGAATATAATTAAAACTAAATAAACATCCAGTCCATTGGTACGGCTCTCAGCCTACGAATATAATTAACTACCTCGTGCATCTCGAGCAGCTCTGTTCTGTCTTTCCATTGTATCTCGGCCGGCTTGGTGTCCTCTTCTCCTACGATGTAGTACATCCATCCACATCGGAATCCTGTTGTGTTTTCTTCTGCCCAAAGAAATATTTTTATCTTCTGGAACAAGTACAGGGCCCTCATTTGCAGGCCATTCCGACTGATTTTCATAGACATGCCATTCAGCACTCCATGTGTTGATTAGTGTCCGGATGTGGTAGTAGTGACTAACAAAGCAGCCAGGGTCGATGCCTCGGAGACGGCACACAGACACAACATGAGAACACGGTATTCTGTCCAATTGAGGCTTTTGGCATGTGCATTCCACCGTATGATCATCCCTGATGTGAACCGTGTATTTGAAATTAGCCTTGGTAAACCGGCCAGAATCGTCAGGTATGTAAGAGTGAACTCTCTCTTGTGTAGAGGTTACCTCGAACTCGTTGTTGTGGCCAAACCCCCCAAGCGTCTTCATAGTATTGGACCTCTCGAACCGGTGGTTAATAAGCTAAGAAAAATTAAAAAATAATGAAGAAGTCAGATCTTTTTAACAAAGTTACTAAAAAATTATGAAGAAAAAACTATAAATAAAAGTACCTCATGCACACGACACGAGAACTGTTGACCAAGACTGGCTTCATTTAGCGCTTTGGCCCTTCTTTGCGCAAACCATGTGAGACATTTGTAAAATGTGTCTTCAATTATTGCTGCCACCGGTAACCTACGAGATGACCTGAAAACATTATTTAGCGACTCGGAACCGTTTGTAGTCATAATTCCCCAACGGTAACCGCCGTCCAGTGCTTGGAATATCTTCCATGGTTTCGGACACTCGTTCTCGTCTTGATCCAAATACTTACCCACACCGTCCAGCCAATTGAGAGCGCGGTCACATACATCCCCCATTGCTTGCATTCCTTGCTCGTATCTCCTCATCTTTCTCTTAGCCACACATATCCTAAAAAACTTGATTGCCGCCTCACTACAACCGTTCTTCTTCATGTTCTCGGCTATGTGAGTAGCACAAAGACGGTGAACACATTGATCCTCATCCTCATCGTTCCACCCCAAATCATCTTGTCTGAACACCTTCTTTATACCTTTGCCCCTATCAGTTATTACACACATGAATCTGGAGCGAATTACATTGCGGCGCAACCATTTCATGAACCACGCACAATCTTCGAAACTCTCTGATTCTACCAGTGAAAAAGCCAACGGGAGAAGCTGGTTTTCTGCATCGTACCCGGTTGCAATCAACAACTTGCCTGTATTACAATAATCAAATTAAGTAAAGATAAAAAATCAAATTAAGTAAAGATAAAAAAATCAATAGTTACCTTTGTACCGGCCTGACAGAAAACATGCATCAACGGTGATGACTGGTCTGATGTGTTGAAAAGCTGCAATGCACGGTCCAAATGCCCAAGCCGCCCTATGGAAATACCTCCATGGTCCTGGTTCACCGGTGGGAAATGAGGTCACCTCAAACAATGTTTCTGTCAATAAATTAAAAAAATAAGTTCAATTGTTGATTTTATTACAATGACGTAAAAAAAATAAGTGCCAATTTAGTACCTGGGTTCTTTCTCTTGATTGCCTCCAACAACGGAACTATAAGAGAGTACGACCCCTCCCAACTACCAAACTGGCGGGCAATTGCCAACTCACGGCCACGCCACAGTTTGTTGTACGCCGGTATCTGACCGTTGTATCTTTCAGCAACAGCGATCCTTACTGTGTTGATACTCAAATCAACGTCGTTCCTCATGTGAGCCGATATGCAATCGGCAACCATACTAGCCGACAACTGTGCATGATCAATTCTTGTCGCATCCGCGTGACATGAATGTTGTGTTGGGCACTTCGAAATACGCCATTGTGTACCGTAACCAGTGGCCTTTGCGAGTATGTACCAGCCACACCTACTGTCACTGCACTTGAACCTCATTCTGGTGGTATTACTATGCGTATTCCTTATCTCTTTGTTGCAAACTATGTGAAACCTGGCAATTGCGCTCTTCATGGCCTCTTTTGAGTCATATATTTGACCCTCAGACAGTTCATTCTCAAACACTTCCCTCCTTCCAAACAAACTCGAATTTGCGGGCTGAAACCCTGATGTGTCATTGAAAGCTGAACACGGGTGCTGAAACCCGCGATCCATTATCCGAAAACCACTATCCATTACGAAAGTCCTCGGCCGTCCAAGCACAGGCCCGGTATCTTCCTCGTCACTATGATCGCCCGTACCCTCAGGATTTTCATCACCCCAATTTTCCTCTGCCTCTTGTAATTCTGAATCCTCTGATTCAGCACTTTCATCTGGATCACAAGATTGACCCCAATGAGCGCTCCGACTAGATGAAGGCTGGTCGGTCCGGGTGGGGGCCCGACGGGAGGGCCGACTACTGGACGGTCGATCTCTCTGAACTGGGGCTCGACTACTGGACGGTTGGTCAATTTGGACAGGGGCCGGATTAGAGCCGGATGAGTTACCCCGACCCCGAATTAACCTCATAGCTGGGTTGGTACGCCGGACTCTAGTAACCTCCACATATAGGTCGATTATCTTGTATGTACCCCCAGAAAAACTCATAGTTTGGTTGTACAATACCTGCCAGACTCCCTCATTCTGGATTGGAAAGAGTTGGAACCAGGTTTGTGCTGAACTAGTCGGCATACTAATCTTGGCCTCAATTTTAAGGTCATACTGGCCCTGATCCAATCCCAAGTTCTGACATATACTCGATTTAAGCCCCACATAATCAGTACCCGGTAAAACCGGAATCACAGTAACAGGTCCGATACTATAATAAACCCCATTAGGACCTGTTAGAACATCACCACCAGTATAAATTGATACCATAAGAGCCATTTTGAATCCAATACACAAGAAACCTAAAATTAAAAATTAACTAAATTAATTATTAATCTACTGAAAATAAAAAAAATGAAAAAAAAAGAGAGAAAAAAACTTACAGGAGAAGCTCTTGTCCAGGAGAGAGAGGGGATCAGAGTGTGAAATGAATTTCTCTCTCCTGGATCGGAATAAGAAGGGAAGGGGCCGCTCAGCCAATATGCGGCCCCCTGGGCCGCTCAGCCAATATGCGGCCCCATTTCAGGGGCCGCTCAGCTGATCTGCGGTCCCCAGTAAATGGGGCCGCTCAGCTGATCTGCGGCCGTGCTAAATTTGGAATTCTGACGAAACGGTGCCGTTTTGGTTTATTTTTTTTGGGGCTGTGCTATATTTAAAAATTTCGTTTTTTTCATAATATATATTAAAATATATGATATATATCTACTATTCGGATACGGATAATTGAAACGTAAAACCATATCAGTATCCATATCCACATGGATATTCGGATATCGGATATCCACATCTAATTTTTCGAATACGGATCGAATACGGATCGGATATTATCCATACCGTTTTCACCCCTAGCCAAATGCCATACTCATTCGTAAATTATTTTCCCAAAATATTTTGGAAGACAAAAATATTCTTTCAAAATATTATCTCTAAAGAAGAACTGCGGACTTAGTACTGTAGCATGTAGCATGAATCTTGGTCTCTCTTTCAAGATGACACATATTTAATTTTCAAGAATAACATTAAAAAATAATAGAGTGTACCAAAATCTTCTAATAAAAAACGGAAAAAAAAAAATTCATTGACAAAAAACCATACAAAGTTAATAGGATGTTTCCGTATTTTTTCCTCTAATTTTGTTGACTTGGCAAAAGTTGGATAACTCCTTTAGTCCTTTTCTATTACTTAGTTTAAAATAAAGAGTGGTGCAAACAAATCGCTCTTCGGGAAAAAAAAAAGGGGATCTGGTTACTCTGTTTAAATCCCATATTAGGTGTGCATGGGAATGGCCAGAGCATTTCCAATCCAACAATCTGTAAAAAATTAAAAACAGCTGTAAAACCTTGTTTAAAAATTAAGTTCTTTTAATTTCTGAACTCCTCTATCTCAAAAATTGGGTCGTGCTAATAGGAAAGAAAATAAAGAGGTCAGAGCTAATAGGAAAGAGAGAGAGAGCACCAGCATGTCCAAAAAAAATTATTTGTTTTTTTTAAAATCGGTCTACAATCCAGCAATTATATTAGCAATTAACACATCAGATTAGCAATTTAAAAGAAATCTCCATTGGAGATGCTCTTAGGAACAATCTACAATATCAAAGGTAATATTATTGATAAGAATGCTTTAATGCAAAATTTTACTTGTGAGAAACAATGGACTAATTATTGCAAAATTTATTTACCATTTCATGCAACAAAAACAATTGATTTATTGTTTGACAACCTGTTTCAAATTAGCTGTCAAAATATAATCACAGATGTGTTTTTATAAGCTTCTTTTAACAAACGTGATTAAATCGATCAAACGGTTTTTAGACCTCCTGACACTTAAATTCTTCCTCACAATGGTGAAAACGGATTGGATATGGAGCGGATAGTGGTCAAGCCATATTCATATCTATATCCGTTTTTATTTTTTGAATACATATACAGGTCAAATATTAGACGGATACGGATACATATCAGATATTTATTAAAAAATATATAAATATTATTAGAAAATACCATTATTCATAATATTTATCTAATTATAATGAAAAATAACATAATTTTTTTCATAATATATATTAGTGATTTGAAAACGGGGCGGTTCGGTATGGTCCGGTCCAAGCCCCCACGGTCCATGGGTTGGCACGGTTCGGGTTAGGTGGGATGGCTCAAACCCGTAGCTTGGTTCATGGTACAGACCCCCACGGGTTGGTTCGGTTCGGTCCGGCGGTCACGGATTGGTTCGATCCGATTTTTTTTAATCAATTGCTAAAAAAACGAATTACTTTAAAAAAATAATTGGTTTCGGTCCGGTTTCGGTCCGGGTTTGGGGCGGGTTTGGTCCGGGTTAGTCTGGATTTGGTCTGGGTTGGCCACGATTAGTCCGGGTTAGTATGGTCCAGTCCGGTCCGGAGCGGGTTTAGGGCAGTCAAGGCTAAATCGGAACATGGGTTTTGAACCAGTCGGGTAGGCACGGTTCTAGTGGAAAAAACCAACCCAAACCTGGGCTAGACCCATCTCGTGACTCGTCTGGACCGGACCGTACCTACCTTCCCGGTCCGGTCCCGCGGGTTTGACGGTCCGGGTCTGAACCGGCCGTGTAATTTCAAAACTCTAGTATATATCTGCCATTCGGATATAGATAATTGAAACGTAAAACTATATCCTTATATGTATCCACACATATATTCGGATATCAGATATCCATATCTAATTTCTTGAATACAGATCGGATATTATCCACTTCGTTTTCGCCCCTACTTCTTCGTCATTAAATAGTGATTAAACACCAGTTAAATTGTTAAATCGTTAAATGACACACTAGAGTTGAGTGCTGCTAAACGTCTTTAAATGCTTAGAATTTTATCATTTAGATAAATCATATATCCACAAAAAAAAATCTGCAAAATAATAAATTCAAAATGAAAAAGAAATACTAAGGAAAATAAATCTGATTTGGTTAACATCAGTTCGTTAAAAAGGGAATCAATTCCCTGTGGTGCTTAAATATCTGATTCAATATATTCGTACTGATTTGACTAATGCAATTAAATCTAAAGAAAAATAATGTTTCATTCAGAACCCTCATACCCAGTTATTAACATAAACTATACATTAAACCCAAATTATCCGTTTCATTTTACTGAAACAACTGTCTTTTACAAGTGCGACACATCTGAACCTTATCTTTTGCTCAGATCTACTCATCGCGATTCAAAAACAATGATTCTGTACAAAATCACTGTTCCTGAAGGCAAGGAGGAAAAAAAAATTCATAGTGGAAAATTATAGAACTTTTCTCAAAATGGGATAAGATAAAGAAGTTTTTCCTTTTAGAAAAGGTAAGAACATGGATCCCATCGCTACTTTTCTTTGTAGAAAAGCAGCTCCCTACTCTTTTTTTGCTGTCTATCTCTCTCTTTAAAGAGGAGTAGAGAGAGGAAACGGATTACGTGATAGAGAGAGAAAGAGACGAGAGATAGAGAGAATAGCAGAGAGATAACAGGGAAAAGAAGAGCACCATCTTAGTGCATTATTCTTGTTAGTCCATGCCAAGTTGTACAAGCGAAAGAGAAATCTTTTGCTCTAGATATGCTCATTTAAGATTTGATGAGTTGTCTTTTTTATTTTTTTCACATTTTAATATCGATACTAAAAAATATACTTACAAGGTTGGTGTAATTTTCTTCTTCTTTTTTTTGAGTAAAAGTTTGGTGTAAGCTAATCTATAAGGCCCTGTTCGGCAGGCGTGGTCTGAATGGGATTTAGATGGGTTGAATTGTAATTTCCAAACAGCTGTTCGGCAGTCTGGTTTTATTCCCAAAAGTTTATGTAGGTTGTTCCCAATTCACTCCCCAGCATTGCATTTTCTTCAAAAAATGAACCCGGTCTCCAACTTAATTTTTTTCTTCCCAATTTCTCTCTCTCCTCTCTTCTCTCTCCACTCTCCACATCAAATATTTTTATATACACCTTATTATACTTATTAAATACACATCAAATAGATTAAACTAAATATTATACTTATTAAATACACCTTATTTAATTATAAAAAATAATATTTTTATTTTATAAATAATAAAATAATAATTATTGATATGTTATAATCCACTTTATTTTTATTTTATAGTATTATTTAATCTATTTATTTAATGAGGAGGGATCAAATTACACCTTTTTTTGTGACACACTTTGACACCTATAATTTTCAAAGTCCAAATAGTCGATCCAACTGTTCAAACATGATGGATATATTAAAATGTGCTTGGAGATCAAATTTTACATTTTTTTGAATTTTTTTACTATTTCTTAAGATGGTTACAAAATCGTTGTTTTCAGACCATTGAAAAATAGCGATTTTGTAACCATCTTAATAAATAGTAAAAAAATTCAAAAAAATGTAAAATTTGATCTCCAAGCACATTTTAATATGGTGATCATGTTGAACGGTTCGGATCGACTGTTTGAATTTTGAAATCGCAAAATTGACCTATAAAAAAAACAGTGTCATGATGTGTCAAAAAAAAGAGTGTAATTGGATCCCTCCTCTTATTTAATTACATTATTTATAATATATTAATAAAGAAAATTGTATAATATCAAATATTTTAGAAAGAAAAATAGAATTTCCCACAACTAATCCCACGGTACAACCGAACACTCAATTCAACACATTCCCAAAATTAAACCCGTGCATACCCGTATCCATGGGTTTCCACTTTTTCAAAAGTGAGATCCCATCCCCGTCAAATCTCATCCCGTGTAATTCCTTAACATCCAAACAGGCCCTAAATAGTATCTAATCTGG
Organism: Carex kokanica; assembly: GCA_025461125.1. Classification (NCBI taxonomy): domain Eukaryota; kingdom Viridiplantae; phylum Streptophyta; class Magnoliopsida; order Poales; family Cyperaceae; genus Carex; species Carex kokanica. The sequence goes on along the minus strand of JAJGRX010000142.1, from coordinate 2,508,954 downwards.
GATGGGTACATGGGATGGGTTTTGGTACTGTTCATCTACAGTGCCTATGACAAGTGGGTCCCTTTACTCAGTCTGATATATCTCGAAACTTCTCCGTTTCTCTTCTCTCTGTGCTCCATCTCTTCAGCTCTCTCAGATTTTTTTTTCCACCTTACTCTGAAAATTAAGCACCTCTCTTCCTTCTCCTCTTTCCTCTCTGTATCCTTCTCTGCTCACTCTTGCTCCGATTTATTCCCAATCGGACGATTCAGATCTATTAACACACATTCTGTTAATCAGCACCTCTGCCATGCGGACCCCACCTACTCACGGTGGTTTCCGTTAACCAGACAGGTGGGCCATTCCTCTTCTCTATATAATGGGCCCCTCGTTTACTTTAAGGGATAATTGGTTATATGCCACTCCAAAGTTCTCAAATTGTCAAAATGCCATCTCAAATTTGAAAATTGTCAAAATGCCATTGTAAACTTCATAAATTTGTAATATTGCCATTTGTACTGTAATTGTGTAATATTTTTATTAAAAATTATACCAAAAATACTGTTTTAGTATACGTATTTCTGTATTTCCAATTATACCCCCGTACAATTAATGATTTGTAATCTCTCCCGACTCCTGTCTCCTGTCTCCTCTTCAAACATCGAAGGTGTTATTCCTCCTCTTCAAACATCGAACCCTTTGCTCCTCCTCTTCAAAATCGAAGGTGTTATTGCTCCAGAGACATCGCCTCCTCCAGGCATCGCCTCCCTCATCCTCCTCCTCCCTAATCGCCTCCTCCTCCCTAATAGCCAGCAACCCTAATCGCCTCCTTCCATTGCCATTTCCAGCCCTAATCGCCTCCTCCTACCCAGCACCTTAATCGCCTCCTCCTCCTTCCGATCTAATCAGCATGCATCGCCATCAGTCCTCGTTTGTGAACGCTACGCAATCGATGTCGTCCACCGCCGCCCAGCCGAGTGACAGTCGGTTGCCAATCGTGCAATGCCCGAATTGCGGGATCGATGTGAAGAGACTTGTGAGCGGTACCACAGCAAATCCACAGAGGATATTCTACAGATGCGTAAACTACAAAAAGGTACTGGATTTCTGACAAATGTTATCTAGGTTGTATGGTACATGGTACTGGTATTGTTAACGGCAATTTCTGACATGGTACTGGTACTGGTTTCACTGATTTGCATGTTTTACGGTACCTGGTACTGGTACTGGTACTGGTACTGATCTCTAGGTTTCATGTATCTCCACACAAGTAATTGTGCTTGCTTTGAATAACAGGTGCATAAGTACTTGTGCTGGCTTTGAATAACAGGTGCCTATGCATTGTAATGCCCATAAGATGGAAATTCTTAAAAGAAGAGCATCACAATCACTGTTTTGTAAATAAAATAAATGAAAGTTAGGATATACACTTAGGATATACACTTAGGATATACAAAGGCTTAGGATATACACTTAGGATATACAAAGGCTTACTGAGTTCACAAAGGCTTACTGGCTTAGGATATACACTTAGCACATCTGAATCCAGTCAAGTTAGGAGTTTATCGGTTCATTCTATTGTTGGTGTTGGAGGCCCAGTTATTTTACAAACATGAAAGAGTAACCGCTGAATTTTGATATCTTGCAAGATTTTCTCATTGATTCGATTAATTTGTTGCTCCTTTGGCAAGTGTAAAGAGGGACATGTAATATGATTTATTTTGCTATACAAAAAAGAATTGACATGTGGTTTTATTTTATTTTGCAGAAGACAATTTCGTGCAGGTTCTGGATGTGGGAAGAGGACTACGAGGCATATCTTCGTGACACTGGAGTTGTGGGCATGCCAAGTGATCCCGAGCATGACCTATGTGATGCTACGCAAATTTTCTCTAATCGAATTGTCGCTCGATTTGATAAAGAGATTGGCAAATTGAAGAAACAGAACTCCCAACTACTTGCATTAGTGGAGAAGATAATACTCCTTCTTGTTATAATTGTTGTTGTGATGATTAGTATTTTGATTGTAATTATGTGCAAGTAGCTACAACAATTGTGAATTCCTTTGGAGCAGACATAGTAAACAATTTTTTTATCTTAAGTGTGACTTTTTAATCTTAGAATATAGACTTGTTGTTTGATGAGTGAACCTTGTAAAATCATTGCTGCCGAGAGTTGAGGCCGCATATTATCCCTCAATATGGGTCGCTGCATGTAATTTTGCATGTTATTCTTGTTAATATTAGAAATATATGTTGCAAGCAAAGTTGATTTTAGTGCATTTTTCCTTTGTTAATTTGTTCAATTGGCTGAAATTATTGTATATGGTTGAAGATAGGCGCCAGTAAAATTTGATGGTTAAACCTGTTGAAGATAGGTGCCAGTAAAACTTGAAGATAGGCGCCTGATTGAAGATAGGCTGGAATTATTGTTTCTGAGTTGGTACCTTGACTTGAGCTGGTACCTTGACTTTTTTATAATACCCCTTTGTATAGTTTCTGAGTTGCTATTTTTAATGTGATATTCACTTTGTTATTTCTGTTTTTCATGAAGATGATGGTTTTGTAATCTTAGTTTTGTAATCAATGCTATTTTTAATGTGATCTTCACCTTGACTTGAGGTTATCTGTCGTCGCAAATTGAGCATAAAAGAGATAGAACAACACTGCAAGCTACTACTATCACAAAAAAAGCCATGAAATATTACAAATTCATCCCTACAACTCGGTATCTCCCATACTTCCATGAAAGGAAGCACAACATACAAATCAACATAACAAAACTACCAAGTACTAGCAGATTTGCAAGCTGCTACTGGCGCTTACTAAATTCAGCAATGACATAGTTTCATTTTTGTTAACACAATATTACAATAACACAAATTGCACAGCACTGGCCCTTACTAAAGTCAGCCAATATTACAATTTTGCAAAAGAAGCCTTACATCAAACACAAAATTCAGCAAATATTGCAAAAACTACAAAAAACCAAAATACAACAAATCCAACTCGGTATCTCTTATACCAGAAACCTGACAAGTATTGCAATTATGCAAAATGACCCCCGCCAAATATTATAATCTCAAAACTACCCAACGCATTAAGCATTGCTTTAGCTTCTTCTCCTGCAAACACAAAAAAAAAATAGAAAAGTTAAGTTTTAAAATTGATTAGCACATGCATAAAAGAAAGTTCTATTAGGTGGTGTAATTTCTCCATATGCAACAGTGGTAAGCATAAGCATATGACAAGGTGTAGTTTACCTCTTATTGGTTCTTGGCTCAGAAGTTGAAGCATCCTCGGGAACCTCGGAAATACTAGCTTTGCATGTCCTTTCTTGATGGCCAAATTGCCTACATCTCTTGCATTTTTGTCTTCTTGTCCTCAACTCCAAACAACCAGGAATCCTCTCCTTTCTAGGCCTACCGGGTGGTCTTTTCATTTGAGGTTGATCCACTTTGAATCCAGTGGCAACATTTACCCATTGTGACTTGTCAGTCATAGGTCTGATCACACCCTCGTATGCAACTCTGAATTTAGCAATTGAGAAATACTCGTGCACATAGTCCTCCATACGTGCTCCTCTAAGTGTGCAAATGAATGCAATGGCATGCATGCACGGCTTGCCAGTGAGTTGCCACTCTCTACATGTACACTCTTGTCTATCCAACTCCACCGCATGCCTCCATGGATTGCCTTCCGAGTCCATTCCACTCACCTCCGCGCAGTTATTACCACCTCGACTGATTCTGACCTTCCCTATGTTCCTACTCTTTGCATTCAATTGTTGGATGACATTTGGAAGAATAACACCTTCAATTTTACTCCCTATTGTTCTCCTTTTGTCAAATGTTACCATTATCAGTTGCCTAATCTGGTCAACAAGATCAACGATATGCAAGCCCTTGTACTCTTTGATCCAACTATTAAAACTCTCCGATATGTTATTATTCACATACTCACACTTTGTTAGCTCAGAGAACTTACTCCTACACCAAAGGTGCTTGTGATTCTTCTCAAGAAATTCAATAGCTGCTGGTGCTGATTCGTTAACCATACTCAAGTGGTATTCGCTCTTCTCTATGGTGTACGCCTTTGCTGCAGGCCACATGTGAGTAGCAAAGACATCACCATGGAACCTCTTTTTGAAGTTTGACATCAAATGTCTCATGCATTCCCTGTGCTCAGAATCGGGGAATACGCTTAGAATAGCACTTTGAAGTCCCTTCCCTGCATCTGAAGATATTGCCAAACCCGGCGGAGTTCCAATTGCCCTTTTCAGCTGAGCCATGAACCAGACCCAATTTTCAGTTGTTTCCAAGTCAAAAACTCCATACGCAACTGGGTACAACCAATTGTGCCCATCAACACCTGCAGCCGCCGCCAACTGACCCTTATACTTGCCCGTCAAATGAGTTGAATCAACACCCAAATATGGTCTACATCCATGTAGAAACCCATCGATACATGGTTTCAGAGCCACAAATATCTTGTTGAACACCATCTTATTGCCAACCCTTTTACAATCTATCTCAACAATACTCCCAGGACATCTTTTCTCCAACTCACCTTTAAAATTGTACATCAATTGAAAGCTTTCCTCCCACGACCCGTGTATCTGATCAAGAGCAGCTTTCCTTCCCGACCAAGCCTTGTCATAAGACACCTTGACATGAAACTCGTCTTCTAACTTATTTTTTACTTCCTTTGCTCCAGCCGAGGGATTCTTCCTTAACCAATCTCCCACTCTATCTGAAACCCAAGAACTAGAAGCCATTTTTCCGTCAACCATGGTAGTGGATGGGCAAGAATGTTCATGTGGTAATACCTTCACCTGTAATTGGATATGAATCAGATTTTTGCATGTGAATCAGATTTTACATATAAAACAGTTAAATAATTGGATATATTACAGATTTTGCATATGAAACAATCAGATTTTTGCATGAATCAGATTTTTACATATTCATCACATATTCATGGTATTACATATTTTGCATATGAAACAATCAGATTTTTGCATATGAAACAATCAGATTTTTGCATGAATCAGATTTTTACATATTCATCACATATTCATGGTATTACATATTTTGCATATGAATCAGATTTTTGCATATGAAACAATCAGATTTTGCAAGTGAAACAATCAGATTTTTGCATGAATCAGATTTTTACATATTCATCACATATTCATGGTATTACATATTTTGCATATGAATCAGATTTTTGCATATGAAACAATCAGATTTTGCAAGTGAAACAATCAGATTTTTGCATGAATCAGATTTTTACATATTCATCACATATTCATGGTATTACATATTTTGCATATGAATCAGATTCTTGCATATGAAACAATCAGATTTTGCAAGTGAAACAATCAGATTTTTGCATGAATCAGATTTTTACATATTCATCACATATTCATGGTATTACATATTTTGCATATGAATCACATTTTTGCATATGAAACAATCAGATTTTTGCAAGTGAAACAATCAGATTTTTACATATTCATCACATATTCATGGTATTACATATTTTGCATATGAATCAGATTTTGCAAGTGAAATAATTGGATATATGAATCTTAAATGTAAGAGCCTAAATTATGCATGCATACCATGAATGTTTTGTTATCTTGGAGTCTAGAAGCATGAATTCTCCAAGGACAACTAGGACCTTTACATTTTCCTATGAACCTAGTCTTGTCCGACTTCACCGTACTAACTTCGAACTCATTTTTAATTGCATAATGCCTCAACGACTTCCTAAAGGCAACGACATCGGGAAATAATTCACCAACCTCTATTTTAGGATTTTCAGGGTCAAAAGCAATGACCCGTTCACTGTCAACAGCATCATCTATAGTTGCCTCCTCATTCTCCAAAATAGGATCTGGACCAATGTACTCCTCATGTACAACCTCAACATCGTGGCAATAAATATCTTCATCATTAACACCCACATATTCATCCGGATCAGGATCGTCAAATTGATCAGGATTGTCAATCTGACATGTCTGAGATGCCCCTACCTGACTATCAAGTGCAATAGATGGTGCTGGCTGGGATGAAGTGTTACACCCCTGAGAGCTCTCCACTTGGCTTTGATTAACAGGTGCAACAAATGGTGTTGGCTGGGATGGAGTGCATGGATAAGTGGGATCAATACCACTACAGTTTGAGCTACCGTCCGTATCACACACTAGTACATTAAGTAAGATTTTCCTTTCCTTTTGGTACATTATGAACAACTCTGGTATTTGTGACTCAGACAATATGCTCATATCTTTCCCCTTATTTTTGTCAAACACCCATATTCTTACCGTTTGACAACTCCCCCAAGAGATCTCATCGGATATATCACTAATCAAATCACACAAAGAGAACCTATCTGAATCCACAGCCCATTTGAATGTCCTTCCCTTGACATATTCCTTCCTACCATCATTTTGCTTGTTCCAAAATCCTTCAACCTTAACCTCTATCCTAAAAGCAGTTTCTGGGTCAACCCTATATGTAAGGTAACAGATGTATAAAATTATTGAGACTAAATTTAGACTAAATTAATGAATCAGGTTCTTGTCTCAACACATATTGATTATTTTGTAAAAATTAACTAATATACAGAGATGAGATACATTTGTCAGCAGTGGTCAGTGAAGCGAAATTGGAACCTCCTGTTTACTTGGGTGATCTCCGGAACCTCCTCTGCTTGCATAAGCGAATCTGGTAAGTGTGCATAAGCGAAATTCAGGCTGCCTCCTCTACTTGCATAGGCGAAATTCGAGGCTGCCTACTCGGGGTTCTGAGGCGGAGGTGCTGCCTACTCGGGCCGATTGAGGCGGAGGGGCTGCCTCCGAGTCGGTGGCGTAGGGTTTGAGAGAGACCGTCGAAACTTTTCAAATTTTTTGGCGTAGTGTTAGAGTGGAGAGTGAGGTGTGGAGACTGGAGAGTGAAACGCTTCTCAGGAAACAGAAAGGGTATTTTAGTCCGAAAAAATTTCTATTTTTTTTAACAACACAATTACAGTACAAATGGCAATATTACAAATTTATGAACTTTACAATGGCATTTTGACAATTTTCAAATTTGGAATGGCATTTTGACAATATAAGAACTTTGGAGTGGCATAAAACCAATTATCCCTTACTTTAATTCTCCTTTTGGATGGATGCCACGAAGAACTTGCAATTTCAAAATTAACGCAGACTCTTCTCCCTTAACAAGGATTTATTCTTGCACACTTTCTATTGTAAGTTATTGATGGACGAATTCGCGAATTTAAACTATACACAGAATTTTGGTTTAGCTGCTAAGTTTATATTGATTGGTACTTCAATTTTAAGAAAAATTAAATCGTTTACTTCATCTTATTTTTTTGTTTTTTGTTTTACATTTCATTTGATAGTTTAAATTATGACTTAAATTATTCTGTATCAAGAAGTAATTAAATTGTTAGAAAATAAATATATGTATATGACAATGTGCTCTAAAACTAAAATTATGAAAAAAAAAAAAAATGAATTTACAATGTCGGTACTTCACCTCTTACTTCAGAATTAAGTATGACCAAATAAGGGAATTCATGCGCTGGTGTTTTGAAAAAAATTGTTGTAAAGAACTTATAACAGAGCATTGGATTCACTAATTCATTGTGCATTTGTGCCCCATCAGTAATGGGCCCAAGGGGCACTTTTGACAAAATAATTATTAATTTATTTTCGTGGGCCTGGAAATTATTAATATTTCCAAGAATTGACGAAGAATCCCTAACCACGAGAGCAAAAGGATCTAATCCTTTGACGTGTATCTGACTCAGCAACGAATAATAAGAAATGATAGTTAGAAGGAAAGTGCCATTAATTTAATTATACTAAGTGCTCGGTTGGTCCTAGGTTTAGTCGTGAACCATTAATTTGTCTAAGTCCAATACCTTTTTCATTTAATTTAATTAAAGTACACTATTTGAGAATATTCATACCAACTATCTTGATATTTTATCAGGATATTTAACAGTCATCGGATGAGAAAACTTCTAAATTTTACCAGCAAATGCTGATACACGCGTTAGAAAACAATAGAAGTAGAAGCATGTCATCCTCAATATTATTAAATTAAAATAAGGATGATAATTAGAAAATGCCTCTGTGTATCCACACAAGAGCATAAAATCAGAGTCGGAGGAACATAGATCAAATGGCGGTCAATTGATCTCCATACTTTTTTTTTTTTTCAAAAACAGATAATTACGATATGATTTTGTTATATATTTTATACTGAATTATTGCTACGGGTACCATAAATTAACCCCTCCATACTTTTATATGATTGACCCATTCTTTTTTAAGGAAAAAACAGACTTACAACTTGGGCAATTGAAACTTTTGTATTTAAAGTATGTAAAATTTGAAATTATTAATATTTACTATATTAAATTTAATTTTTCTCGTTATATGTTTTTGATCCTCATTACTCAAAAATATGTCTTCGCCCGTGCATGAAATAGATATATTTTAGAAATAACTTCAAATTTTCTTCAAATTACGTGATTTACCTTTCAAATACTCTTTTTTTTTTTGTTATACTCATTACATGTGCCAACCTATGAAGATTAACATGGCAGTCTTTTTTGTTGTATTATTTATTTTGATTTAATTCATAATAAAAGTAGTTTTACAATAAAATACAATAGATTTTGTACAAAGGTCATACTTGACTAAGCACAACTTACATAGGCTTCAAGTTTAATTTGCACATAGTTTCCACTTGACAGAACAAATTTGTACCGAATTCACACTTCACATGACACATGAATCTTATATAAAATTCTTTTGTCAGATGTAACAATGTACAAATAATTACATTCGTCAAGCATCAATCTTAATTCTTAAGTAACAATCAAACATGTGCATCCTGGTTTATTTAATATTTTGGATTCCATGCATGTTTGAAAGGATTTTTGGTATTCTATTTTTTACAAGGAGTCACAATCAACAATTTTTACAACCTGCTATGTCATTGAAAAATTTATGTAGCTTTGAAAATAACTCGGTAAATTTGTTTAATCTTTTCCATGTTTCATATCGCCTATTTTGAATTGACATGACTGTATTAAATTTTGCCAATAATTTATTCTAAAAATTTGCACCGTTAAAATCAACATTATTTGTTAAATGTTGAGTCCGCACATGTTTCAAACCACCTATCTATAGACAGGATAGGAGCTAGAATATTAAGATTGAGGAAGCTGAACAAATAACTGTGGTAATTTTATTTTGTAAGGGAGAAAAATAGCATTATTTTTTTTTAAAAGGCTAATGCATTGCATTATGCAAACGTATAGCTGGATATTTTGAAATTAAAAGGATCTGGGCCTTTGGTCAGAGTCCGACTCTGCTGCTTTTCTGAAAGAAAAGCAGGAACCTGCTTTTTTAGATCCAGTCATTCAAATTCATCGAGATTTGTGCATGAAAAAGTTTCTTTATCGAGATACGTGAATGAAAAAATTTGAATAGTTAGATCCGGAAAAACAGGTTTCTGCTTTTCTTTCGGTAAAGCAGCAGAGTTCATTTCCTTTGGTCATGGGCCTTTCACTATTTTATGAATAATATTGAAGATGAAAGATGTTAGTTAGCATTTGGACACAACTGGTTTGCGTAGTATTAAATTGACAAACATATTTTTTGTCAATAATTCATTGTTAAAATTTACTCTGTGAAAATTTACATTATTTGTTAAATGCTGAGCCAACCTCAAAGATGTGGCAGATGTATCAACTATCAAACCACCTGTAGATGGACCGGGTTGGTTCAAGTTGGATCGGATCAGATCAAGTTGTCAGCGGTTATTTGCCAACCCATTACTTGATCAGCAAATGAGATCCCTTATAATATTTTTTAAATTAAAAGCATCTGGTTCCTTTGGTCATGGGCCTTTCACTATTAAAGATGCTAGCTTTGGATCACAACTGGCCTTTTTAATAGTTTTTGGATTGGTGAAATTAATGAAAAAATTGTAATCTTAAAAAATTTAACAGTAGAAGAGAAACTAGTCTTATTTAATCTCAAAAAACATGCATTTGACATATAGAGATGGTATAACTTATACATAATCATGGCCAGGGGTGTTCAACCGGTCGGTTCGGGTCAAACCAAACTTTTTTTGCCGAACCGCGGTTTGAACCAAATTTTGAAAACCCAACCGAACCGACCGAATTAAAATTCCAAACCGATCTAAAACCGAACCGATTAAACCGATTAAACTTCGGTTTGTTTGGTTGAACCGAATACATACATTTCAAGTTACAAATAAACATTTCAAAACCGGTTGGTTCGGTTCAAACCGATTTGGATAACATTTTTGATAACCACACAAGCCGGTTTTTGATAAACCGATCCATTATAAACCACACAAAATAAACCGATCCATTTTTTATTAAACCGGTTGGTTCGGTTCAAACCGATTTGGAGATCTCAAAACCGAACCAAACCATTTAAACCGAACAACCGATCCAATTAAACCGAAATTTGCCAGTTCAATTTAAAACCGAATAAACCGATCCATTTGAACACCCCTAATCATGGCTCTTCTTTTTTTGATAATAAAAAAGGTAAAATCACTGAGGTGGATAGTATGATCTTTTATCCCATCTCATCATATATAATTTATTTTAGGCTCCGTCCGGTACTGATATAGTAGCAATAACATCAAAAATCCACAATTTGAAAGTTATACTATATTAAACTAATAAATACAAAATCATATACCATATACTTCGTTCTTCTCTTGTATAACATTACAAAATATACACGAGCTTACAAATCTACTAATACATGCATATTACTTCATTATACAAGATCTTTAGCACTAGCATGCAGTAACTTTACCAAATATATAGGAAGAAAATAAATATATATGACATGTATATTTCTTCTCTTAAGACTCCCATCCCCACATTATGACGGAGAAAAAACATACTAAATTTAATTTTGGGGCAATTTGGAGATTTCAGAAGCTCCTGACTAAGAACCAAAAACCTCTTCATTGCATACCGGGCATACCTGTCTCAAATAATAAGTACATAAATCAATAAATGGATAAATAAAATAAAAAGTCGTAGGTTTGAAATTCAGCGACTGCACTGGAGCAATTTTTGAACTTTAACTCTCATATTATGCTAAAAAAAAATTTTAACTTTTAGAAAGAAATCATGAAAAAAATAAGGTACTTTGTTGAGCTGTAGCCATTGGGTAATACAATCAGAATGGTAGCGATGTTGACATGGCAATGTAATCAATTTTTGTCCATTCTTGTAATATGTTTTGCATACGACGCATCTGCATATAAAAAAATCTATTAAACAAATTTTCAAGAATCAAATCTATATGTGCATATATATAGCAAAATAACTTGTGATAATAGCTTTCTAGGACTTGCCTCAACAGTCAACAGAGTACATTTAGTGTACTGATAAACTTGTAACAGTGACAACCATAAACAAAGCATAAAAGCGTGCATCAGTTAAGATATAGTTGTAATTGTACAGATCACTCATGATACAGCTGCATTAGATGCTGACCCTATGTAAAATAAAGCATATATTCCATTATTAGGAGATGAATATCTTATTATGACCTGTAGTTTTTGCATAGCATGTGGACTTTTATTTTTTTTCTAAAAAGAATAAATAGTTCCACTGATAAAAAAATCGATGTGTGTTGCGCAAGAGCTACGACACCTGTTTAATTAGTTGTATTCATTATAGCAGTAAATAATAAATTAGTTATTATCAGTGTACAAATAAAAATAGGAACTTACTCCTCAGTTACATTTCTAGAGAAGAAACCAGTTCTGTATTTCGAGATCGGTAAATAGGAGATAAGCTCGTCAGATAATCCTTTATTTTCTGTACCTATTTGTTCCCCTAACGATTGCAATTCCTATAAATTAAGAAAATAACAGAAATTTTAAATTAGATAGTGCAAAATTATTGTACAAAATGCTGAGCTGAAATTAAAAAAGCAACCTCATATGTCATGTTGTCTGGATTGATATTATCCTGCCAGATTCATAAATATATATGTAAGCACAGTGCATGAAAAAATAAACCTGAACAACGGAAAGTACATATCAGCAGGCTGGTACGACCCATGGGTCAATCTTATTCCTAAATTTTTTACTGGACGATGTCTGAATTTGCATACATTATAGAGGCTCAAGTTTGAAGTTTTTATCAGTAACAGTTAGAATTGGCCAGCATGTACATTGTACCACCTTGTTATATGTAATTATCCAATGAAATTAAATTACATAATAGCATAAAATATATTGTCTTCACAATATAAAATGAGGAGGGATCTAGTTACTACAATTTTGAGTTACAATAAAGTTACCACAACCATTTTCTACATTTTCAAAGTCCAAATCATCGATCCAAACTGTTCAACATGATCTCCACAATAAAATGTTCTTCCAAATCAAATTTTAAATTTTTTTGAATTTTTTTACTATTTATTAAGATGAGTACAAAATTCAATGGTCTGAATTTGACTAGTTTTTGTAAAATACTTAATAAATAGTAAAAAAATTAAAAAAAATGTAAAATTTGATCCGGAAACACATTTTATTGTGGAGATCATGTTGAACGGTTTGGATCGATGATTTGGACTTTGAAAATGTGAAAAATGGTTGTGGTAATTTTGTTGTAACTCAAAATTGTGGTAACTAGATCCCTCCTCATATAAAATATATCATACCTCTCGTGGAACATTTTCTTCTGAGTTTAATCCGACATCTGACAAGGGTGCTTCTAGCGGGACCGGTACCGATATTGGGTTTGGTTCAATAAATTGTGATGGTGGTTCCAAGGAGATTATGTCTAAAAGCAACCAATGACATCAATTAATGACAATTCTGAACTGCAATTAGACAGAATTAACAACATAAACCATAAGGAACTGAATTTGTACCATGAAATTCGCTGTCAGAAGTACCAATAAGTATGTTTTCAAATGCTTGGAGCTGTCTGGCCAAATGTTCATCAGATGTTATATGAACCTCATTAATCTTTTCTTGCGAAGCAGTGACAATGCCTAGTTCACTGCTCGACACCACCCCTCCAACTTCCTCTGAAATTCCCATCATCTGTGATTGTTCTTCAAATAAATATCAAATTAAACCAAGGACAGTCACCTATAGGATAATGGTATAAAGCTTTTCAATATTAAGAAAATTATAGAGAATGAACATACATCTTGCCACGCTTGTGTTTTGTGTGTGTGTGTGTGAGAGTGAGTGTTATAAGGAGAAAGAGGCTAAATATAAGTGTGGTAAGTTGGTAAGCATGAGTCCAAATCCAGCAGACAGTGATGGGTACATGGCAACTGCCACCTTCTTGTTTCAACTGCAGGTGCATTTGTATTGATTGGTTCTCCTCCTCCTTTTCTCCATTTCAAATATCACAGCTGACTTTGATTATTTGTCATATCACATCCTCTTGAAATAATTTTTTAAAGAACCATGAGTTTCGGATAAAACGGATCAATTATTAGCCATAATTGGATCTGAATTAGGACCAGGGTTGTAAATAACGGTATGTGCTTGTTGGATGGACGGGTACCGTCAAGTGATTAATCAATATGCGACCGATTAATTGGAATTATGCGGCCGATTAATCATTTTTATTAAAATTATGTGTATATATTCATAATATATTAAAAATGATTTATTTAACTCATCAAACTTATCAAATAAACTTATTTTAACTTAGTTTTATTATTATAACATGACACTACACTTATTTCTTCTTAACAACACATATACATTTTACACTTATAAGTAACACATTTATTTAATACAAAAATAAATTCGAAAATTAAGCTTTTTCAAATACTAATAATATATTATTTGAAAGAAATGAAATATTCCAACATAAAATCACTAAATTTAGTTTATGATAACAACTTAATTTCATATATGAACATGTTGTACTAATTGAAAAAATTACATCAGTAAGTAAGAAAAACATATGCTATATAAATAATAGAATAATTAATCAATTTCAAAATAAGTAAGAAGAAAAAAACATATATAAAAAATATTGGATGTATATCCAAGTACAAATAAAACTACAATATAGTATCACACACAGTCACAGAAAAAAAACAATGTGAAAATAAATATTCACTAGAATAAACGGGAATAAACGGACGATTAAACGGGAATAAACGGAATAATTAGCTGATTAATCGGAAAAATCCGTTAATAGACCTCCGATTAGTATATTCGTAACGGTTTGACCGCCGTTAATGATTAAACGGGTGTTTAATCGGCCGTTAAGGCCGTTTTTACAACACTGATTAGGACTATGGACATTATGGCCCAGTTCAGAGGTTTCACTGTTCACGTGGAAAAACAAAATTTACTCAGAGCTAATTGTCATTCCCAGCAGCCGAACTGGGCCTATATGATTATACTTGCGTGCTTAAAAGTGTATTAATACGTCCAAACCACCAGTAAGATTTTTGAATAAGAAAATCCCTCTGTTTGCTAATTTATACTAATTTTGGAGAATATATTTCATAGGTATATACCAAGGTTTTAAATAGCGTTTATAGCGTCGTAGCGGGAAGGCTAAAAAAAAAGTTATAGCGAATAGCGTCGCTATAGCGGAAGCTATTCCAAATAGTGTTTTTTTTTACATTTCATATATTCAATATTTGTACTAAATATCAACATTATCTAAAGTCTCATAGAACAATAAATAACACCAAAGTAATTAAGAAATTATAATATTCATATTGAACCAGTACAAAGTTCAAATTGCGGTTCAAAATATCCATAGTAATATCATAAACTATCGATTTTTCCTATTACAAAAATCTTAAGCATCATATTCATGACATAATCTATTTTTTTTCTATTCAAATTTTAATTTCGGTTTGGACTTTTTTTCTATTCAAATTTCAATTTCAATTCCCAATTTCAAATTGATTTATCTGTAGCAAGTAGCAACAAATTCAATTTCGGTTTGAAATTTTTTTTATCTTTATTTAAAACCCATATAAATTGCTTAAAAAAAAAAAACCCCATATTGTATAGCGCAAATAGCGCGAATAGCGGACCGCTATAGCGCTGTAGCGGCCACTATAGCGGCCGTAGCGCAAATAGCGCATTTTGATGTCATAGCGTAGCGTTTGGGGTTCAAAAACGCTATAGCGGCGTTATAGTGCGCTATTTAGAACACTGGTATATACAAATAAACGGGTGAAAATTTTGACAGAACAGTTTTTAATTCATACAACACACGGAGAATAAAGTCAAACAACACTGTCTATATCAAAAACTGTCAAAATATTTATTCCTAGCAAACCACAAAAAACTCGTCTACATTATGACATTAATAAAGCTTTTTCTAATTAGAATAGCAAATTCTGAAAATATGGCAAGAACCAATATAACCTTTGTTTGTCCAAATCGAATGGTCGAGATTGTGAGGCACGCCTCCAGTTTTACTTAAAAAGGAAAAGAACTGGAGAGGGAGCAGAGTGAATCTTTTGAATTGGGTGGTGGTTATACGGAATGGGCCTAGCAAATAATTCATGCGGATTAAATTAAAAAAAATTGCTCAAAACTTTATGCACCTTTCACTCATTTCATTTTTCTTAGACAAAGCCACGGTTTTGTTTTTGTAAGTAAGAAAGCTATGTCCATTGGACAATTTTGGTTGAACAAAATTTGAACTCTTCAGGAAATGAAAAAATCTCTCAGCTACTTTGATATTTTTTTGACATCATACAGTATACAACTATTAATCGAATGGGAAAAACAGAAGGAAAAAGCTATAACTTTTTTTGGTCTTTAATTTTATTTCGATTATTAACAGCATCTTGTATTTGACGCAAGGCAAACAGAATAAAGTTGAGGATTGAGATGATGCAATTTATATCAGCATTTTATTTATTTATTTGTATTGTGTCGTACGAGTCTCGTTTTACTAGAGGTGCTACTTTTATCCGATTACCCGGATCCGATCTGGAACTGAACCGGATCCGACCCGGAACCGACCCGGATCCGGTTAATTTGGGTAGGGTATGGTTTAAAAAATATAACCGGTTAAATTATGGGTACGGTTACAAAATTAATAATTTAATATCCGATCCGGATCCGAACCGGAACCGATATTGTAATGGATAGGATATGGGTTTGATTTAGTTATCCGACTCATAACCGAACCCGACCCGATACCCATATAAATACCTGATAAAACATATATGAATAACTATGAAAATACAATTTTACATATAATCAAATCAACAAATGTCACGCCAGTAATCACATTTTGCATATTAATTTTTTGAATAAAATTTATTGCTTTGAATATAGCCTTAAATATCTGCCTTATATATCATCCTTATTATCATGAAAATTTATTGCTCTCATTGATATGATATTCGCAATAAATCTCATTGAAATCAAATATTTGTCATAAATTTATTTTTCTATTCAAACAAATTAGTATTAATATTCCATTCATGAATTTTTTGAATCATAGAAAAGGAAATCACCATCTCCAATATTTTACTTTCTAAAAATTATATCTATTCTTCAATATTTTGATTTTCAAAAGTTATTTATGTCAAGCCTCCTGAATTCAAAAGCTATTAACAAAAAATAAAAAACTTTCGAATACTTTTTGTTACACCATGAGTACTCCAAACAATCAACAATCAAATTCTGAAAATACTACCCAAGTTTCACAAAATATTATTGAAGGCACTCAATGAGAAAAAAAGAAAAACATCTGTAGTATGGGAGTTGTGACATATACCCGCTTCGGATCCGGAACCGCCCAATATCCGAACCGGATCCGATAATCCACAAACAAGTTATGGGTATCTATCTACCCGGAACCGAAAGACTGGATCCGAAATATCTACGGGTAGATAGGTATCCGGATCCGGACCCGACCCGATTTGAAACAAATAAGTGTATGGATCGAAATTTGGACCCGAACACTTTTAGGGTACGGGTCCAAATATAATAGTATCCGGACCCGACCCAACCCGATAGCACCTCTACGTTTTACTTTGACAAAATTTGTAGGCCACGTTTTACTTTTGTAATATCATGCTGCAAATCTATCTTGCAGGGCTGTAAACGAGCTGGATCATAGCTCAGCTTGTTAATTTTTGATCGAGCTCTTACCGAGCGAGCTGGATCTAGAACATCCGATCTAAAATCTCAGTTTGAAATCGTGACGAGCCAGCCTGAGCTAGCTCTTGAGTTGACGAGCTGGCTCGCTGGGTCTGGCTGAATCTTGTTTTTACCGAGATGAACCTAGCTGGACCGAGCTTGACAGTATAAAATACACACAAATTCATACAAATTCACAAATTGATGCCTAGCCGAGCTAGCTCGCGAGCTGGCGAGCAAGCTAGGTCCCAGCTTGAACTTGTTAATTCTGGATCGAGCTAGTGGGAGCTGGCTCGTTAACAGCTTGGTCCAGTAACGAGCGAGCTGTTAGCGAGCGAGTCAGGTGCGAGTCACGATTGAACCACGAGCTACGAGCTACGAGCTTTTTTGCCACCCCTAATCTGGCTGGTAATGTTCCACTACCATGCATTTTTTATTGATGCGCAAAAATATCTATATAGTATATATAGATATTTTACATAAATATGAATTTACATGATTCACACTTACATAAATTTTTAGTCATGTTTAAATCTGTTCTAATAGATGTCAATCTCACAAATCCAATCTTATATGAAATCACATACAAATATACTCTATAAAGTATAAATCTTGCACAAATTTTAATATGTATAGAGAAGTGTACACAGTTCACATTTAACAGTAAAGTATATAGGTTCACGTCTAACAACATCATATCATATAAAAAAAAAATATTCATAAACTCAGCTAAAATGCATACACAATGCGTTTGTGCATATTTTTATACTTTTAATTAATTTTGACTACGTCGAATGATCGTAAATACACCAAAATGATCAGAGAAATTCCAGCTTCTATTAAATTTACATAAATTTATCCATTCAAAATCAAATAGATAAACATAAATGATCAGAGAAAGTCTACTGAATGCATTTATTCTGTGTTTATATGTGTTGACGTTTGCTTATTAATTTAGACCATATTTATAATTACAAGTCACCAAAATGAATAGGTAAAATGCAAAACATAATTTGCCTTGGGGGTTCCTGTTATGAATGATGTATCAGTTTTCTCATGGAATAGACTTATTTGTGAATTATGCTCAAATTATCTCGTTACTAAACGGTGCTCCAAATTTTAAAAGCATATCGAAAGTCATTTTGGGTTTTCGACTTCTTGAAACCCCTACTGCAATTTAAAGATAAAATGGACAGGGAGGTGCTTTGGATAAAGAGCCTACCAAAAGTAAAATAGAGCTTTCCCAAAAATCAAGCGCAATTAATTGAAAAGAAAAATCAGAATTTAAGTTGTAACATCAAATCATAATGAATGTCATGGAAAATCATATATTCTTAATATAAAATTAGCGTCTTTAATAAACTCTACTTACATATTCCACATTTGAGTGATTGTAGACCAGTAAAGAAAACAAATACAAATTTACACCAGTTTACTATTTTCAACCAGTTTTGGAACACTTACCGCCTTTGGAAATTCAGATATTTAATGCAAAGACAATAAATGAATCCGAAGAGCAGAATTGCTACAACGTGAAGGGCTATGATTAGATTGAAGTAGTCATCTTGTAACCCAAGATAATCCCTAATGAATTCCTTTACTGGTTTGTCGGGTCCTGGAGGCACTTTTATTAATTCTGTTCTATCACCTAACTGAGAAAATATGAGGCCGTATATTGTCCATGCACCAGGATCTGCCCAATATAGCCACCTCCACCAAATTGGCATCATCTGTATAAGCAAAATTTTGGTCATCTCTTTTATCTAATTAAGGGCTTATTTTTCAAATAAATTCAGATATAGTCTTTGGATTCATATCTCATTTACTTATATCAAATTGAACATAATCCGAAATCGTAAATCCTAAATACGCTCAATTTTTGGAACAATGATTTTGCTTCCCATGGCTTGCTAGTTCATTTGCTAAGAGGATCTGGGAAGAGAGAGGGTTTGGAAAATATATTGTTCAGGTATTTTGGAAATTTAACAAGGATATTGATCTACAAACAATTCATTTTTCTGGAAAGACCCATCAGATCATTTTCTGATGAACTCACTATTATCATTATATACTAAAAATGGTCAGAAGTTTACCTTTATGGAAATAATAAATCCAGAGAAGACATTCCACAAAATGAAAACAAAAAATGCTAGACCTCCTGCTATTTCTATGTTTGGCGTCAGACCAACACACATCATTCCATAAAGCGTGTAGTACATGAAACTCAGGGTTGTGAAAAGTATGAACCAGAGAAATTTCACCACTGTGAATTGAAAACCGACCATTGGATAAATTATAGGACAGAAAATAAACACTGTGACCATCATGTATGGTACTTCTATCACCATCTGTTTAAGGAAATAAAATAAAAGAAGAACTGTTAATTCATCCATGTTAAGATGCTTCAAAATGAGAATTTATTTTTTTATATTGCCAAACTTCATCGGAATATTTGATACCTGAGCAATAGCATATGGCATGGAAGAGTACATGCCAGCTGATCTCTCTCTATAAAAAACAGCTCTCTCCATTGCAACAACAGGCTGCATGATGGCAGCATTTGCAAACCCCATAAATAATGATGATCCATAGGCAACTCCCACTATGTTAAACACATCTTGCTCACTTGTTCTGTTTCTCAGATTTATTAAAATATATTAGTTTAACTAAGACAAATAAATTAGTAAACCAGGTGTTGGCATTCACTTGGCAGAATGACATATTAGTGAAGATGGGTTGCACTGAGAATCGATTGCACAACTAAGAGCAAATCGATGGTAAAAGAAGTTTCTTGAGGCCTAAATTGTGTAATAGTTGATTAGTTGAGGGTTGGTCTAGACAAAGTTTTGATTACAAATAAGGCCTGTCACATATATAGTTAGCAGAAAAGCAAAATAATCTACATATACATTACCAATCGGATGTACCATTCAATATTAGACTGGCTTCTCTTTGCTTATTTTGATAAAATGTGCATAATTGATGGACAACGATTGTTTTTGGGTTTAATTAGGATTACTTAGGTGTGGAAAACTGTGGTTATATTAAGGCAGAATTTGCAGAAGATTAATTGGGATCAATTAGAATTTCAACTTACATGTTGGAGCCAATTTGCCAGAATACAGTGCCAAGCATAAGTGCCATAATAAAGGCGTTCACAAAACGAACAACATTATGATCTGGATTCTTCCAATATGTACAATGTTGCTTCCATAGACATGCAAGGCATTGAGATCTGAAACCCTGCCAATATCCCTTTGGAAAATGAAGATCTGCATTACCTGGTTTTGGTTGGTCCAATTCTTTAATTAAAGACATGTTGTCCCTGTCCAAATATTATAACATTAACATGGTATAGTAGTCTTTTAGGTTTAAGCTTTTCAAATGAAAGTTCTATGCTCTGTAAAAACAAAGTAAATAAATAGTACTTGTAGAGTGAGGAATTTCGAAAAATCTCAGCATAATCGACTCCGATCATGTATTCCATTGTTTGTGAAGAAACATTTAGCATCCAACCAGCCGGGTTCTGGTCCTCTTTTATTTTTGGGATTCCTGGTATAGACTACATGCCACATCTCGATTTTAAGTTTATACTCAACATAAACTGTCAATTTCCATCTAAGGAATATGTAAATGAAAATATCAATTAAAAGTTATTCAATCAGATATATTACCTCAAAGTATTGTATCATGTTGCTTGAAAATGGGCCCAGAGAGCCGCTGTAGATAAGCTGACCTCCCCTTTTCATCAGCATCAACTGCGTAAAGGTAAAATTAGAAATTTAGTTTGGTTGCTGTGTTGCATACTAAAGGAAATAAATAGCATTGTTTCATGGCATGTATTTTGATAATAAAACTATAAATATTGTGATTTGGTGAGTTGTCCTAGATCCTTTCGATGACCTATATGGAACTGGGAAAAGTCTAATGAATAGGAGACATAATCAATTGAATTATAGGTTATTTTGTTAGATGGAATGTCCAATTCCAACTCAATTGTTGAACCTTGGTGGTATTCATCGTCATTATCAAATTGATTCTAATAAAAAAGTTTTTGATTATCTTGAAAATCAGGACTATAATCAAGATAATAAAAAATCTGCGATAAAAAAATTTGAATTGAAAATTTATATAAAATCTAGATTTCCAATTAAAAAAAATGAAACGCCATGCGTGTTGGTCACGTGACGTGACTCGCCTGTCACATGACGTGTCTCCTTCGATAAAAAATGGCACGTCACATGAACTGATCCGGTAACGTCAAGCCACGCGACCAATTTTTCCAACATTGTTTATTTATTATAATTTATTTTGATAGTTTCTTATTTTTAGTATCTTTTTTGTTTTTTTCCTATGGCTAATTTAGAACCTGAAAAAATAATTAAACGTCACCTCACATGTGGTCATAGCATGATCACACATGACGTGACCATTTGCGGGATGTGATTGTCCTCCACTATTTTAGTTATGTCACGTCAAGTGAAAAAAAGAAATTTGGTCACGTGTCGTGACATGACTAAGTCACGACATGTTAGTCATATCACGTTTTTCCTTCACTAGTCTTGCAGAATAAACTATTGCACCAATTCTTGTGCTCCTTGGTACAACACACGCATTGTATGGGATACCTGCACTGCAATCCTCAGGTCTCATACCAGAATTGACTTCATAGGCTCTGGTGAACTCGTACACCCCAAATTGAAAAAAAATAAGACATTTTGAAAACTTCTTACCTCATCAAAAGCTTCAAAAATCTCTATGCTGGGCTGATGAATGGTACAGACGACAGTTCGGCCTGTATCAACAGTCTTTCTTACCGCTCTCATGACAATGGCTGCAGCACGTGCGTCGAGGCCGGATGTTGGCTCATCCATGAATATAATTGAAGGGCTAGATATCAATTCAACTGCTATAGTTAGCCTTTTTCTCTGTTCAGCTGAAAGGCCATTTTGTCCTGGCACACCCACCATTGCGTTTCTCAGGTTTGATAGCTCTACTAACACCATCACTTCTTCTATAATTGTCTGCAAGAGAGAGATGCAGATTAAATGACATTATTGTTGTCAAATAGAGTTAGTTAATGATAAAATTCAGCCCCCACCGCAACTGTTGCATTTTATATCAGATAGGCTTTTGGCCTACCTTATCTTATTGGGTCAAAAGAACTCCCTAAGAAGAAGAGAAATAAGTATAATTGATTAAAGACAGTTAATAAAAAAGGTGCCATGATGCATAAAGTGTACATAAAGTAAACTAGATCAGGAATGAGCTACAATGCATAATAAGCCGGCATGCTATATCACATCAATATCGTAGCTTTACTAAGACAAATACATTAAACTATATAAAGCAGGAAATGGTTAATTCAACTCCAATATTAATTGGATGAACAAGTATCATCTTTCCCTGTTTCTGTGAGTCTAATAGTGCCACAAATATCATTTCACTATCAGAAGTCACTTACATTTCTTTCTTGAGGCTTGACATTGGATGGGAGCCGAAGCCATGCAGAATACTGCAAACTCTCATAGACGGTTACAAACGGGGAATGGATATCTGTTTGTTCACAATAACCCGAAACCCGTGAGAAAGTCTCTTGCTTCTTTGGGAAGCCTTCTATGCTAATGGTACCTTCAATATAGCCTCCGGTTTTCCTTCCAGCCAAAACATCTAATAGTGTGGTTTTACCAGCCCCAGTTACTCCCATTAATGCAGTTAACACACCAGGCCGAAATGCACCACTGACATCTTGCAAGAGTTGAAGTCTTTTCTCAGTCACTCCATATTTTTCCATTTCCTATAAAAAACAGATTTTAAAATGCAAATCTTGGCTGGTACTGAAAAGCAGCAATTAAATTCTTTACCTTAGGCATGTCGACAAAATAACTAATATGCTTGAACACGAGCGTTAGGGGTTGAAATGGGAAAACAACTTGTTGATGTGGAGCCAACCCACTTTTACAAGAAGCAAGTTCGATCTCCTGCACTTCGTTCTTTTGTTTAATGGCTCGTCTCTTGTATGGGGCTGCATACAACAAATCACTAAGATTAAAATAAGAAATGGCAGTAGATCAAAATTAAATGACAAAACAGCACCACACCTTGTTTTCTTTCACAGCATTCCACATTTCATTAATTCAATTCTAATTAAACAAAACAAATAGGTAAAAAAAAATATACAAGGAGAAAATTAAGAAAAAAAGAGACGTACGATTGAAAATTTCCAATGCAAAGATGCTGAGAATATTGAAAACGAGAGAGAAACCAAACAAGGCAACAACAGAAATCCAAAACCAGTGCCATGCTGTAAACAAGCCTCTAAATTCAAGCACAGCCTTGCCTACTGTGTCAGCTTTCATATTTCCATAATGGAATTCCTGTCAAAGCATAAGATACTTTTTAATTAAATTTTTCGTACATACAAGTTTTTCTGGAATATGAACTGGTACATACAATTACCGAACTGTTACAACTATAATTTGGTTAGTGCTTATGCTCCTTATGATCAAGTATAGGTTATTTGATAGTATATCTGTTGGTCATAATATAGAGATATTCTTTTTCAACAGAACATCTTTTATGACTGGGCCAAGTTTGGGAATTTTTTTACATAAAACGCTATCAGCCCTCTAATTTTAGACAATTATTCAGAATTCACAATTAAGTTTGGCTTACTGTAGACCATCGGTTGTCGAGAAATTCATTAAGTGCAATGGCATTCAGTGAGTATGAAAATGGAGATATCCAGTAAGCCCATCGCAACCATGGTTGCAAGCCGTCTGAATGAAAGAAAAGGACATTAAGAAAATAGAAAAACTCCTCTAAATTCCTAAATTGCAAAACAAACTCTTTGATTTTTAAAATAAAAGTGAAAGTGGTGTGCTCATTCTGTAGGAAACTCCAAAATGAGTCTACTGTTAGCTCCATCATATAACTGTTGCCTTCACTTTGTTTTACAAGTTATTAGTAATTACTAAAATTGTCCTTGCTTATTTTCCTTAAAAGGTGATCAAACTGCATTTCTACAACTTAATTATTACAAGTTGACGTTCTGTGCATATCTTTAGGTTCTGTTACAAGTCATTTAAAATGTATGATTTCAAATGTATGTGGCTTTAGAGATAACTTTTAGTACCTCTTCCAATTAAGAAACCTCCAAGTATGACAATGAGAACAAGAGAACAAGTGCTGATTACATTGGTCACAACTTGGGTTCTTCCAACTGTGGCAATGAACCGGTATAGACTCAGCGACATTTGATGCATTGCAATAAGAACCAGTAAGTGACAAAAAAACCTAAAGGATATAATTAAAAAGAACAAATTATTTATCATTAGTAATAGGATTTGTATGTGATTTTTGACGAGTTATCATACATATGATTGCTACTAGTATACATTACGATGGTACCAAGTGGAGCAAAAAGAATATACCTGGCGGGTGAAGGCGCAAAACCAATACCATAATGAGTCAAGCCAGTCCATATACCCGTCTCAAGTAGTGAAATTGGTATGCTCAAAATAAAGATTGAAGAAAGGACCGCCCAACTAGGTAAGTTCAACAAATCCCTCTGCTTGTAGATAATTGGCAGTCGTTTTATTGTCATGGCCATTTCAGTCATTCCATTAAAATTCACAACCATCATACCTATGAACAAAGCCCCAAGATATATGTTTCCATCCATCACAGTTTGATGCTTCATCCTTGTGCGCAGAAACAGTGTTGTTATCACAAATGCAACAAAAGAAATTTGTATTGTTTTGAAAATATGCAAAGGTGAGTTTCG
Source organism: Carex kokanica (assembly GCA_025461125.1). Lineage (NCBI taxonomy): Eukaryota > Viridiplantae > Streptophyta > Magnoliopsida > Poales > Cyperaceae > Carex > Carex kokanica. The sequence goes on along the minus strand of JAJGRX010000142.1, from coordinate 2,483,989 downwards.
CTTTAGTAGTAGTAGTTCTCTTGAAAAACATGCCTTGAAGATTTCCCATTTTGAGATTCGTCCAGTTTTGATTGATTTGGTTGAAGCATTGGTGGTCTTTCTGTTGTAGCTTTGGTTTTGGATCATTCGGCCAATATGGAAGGATTGGAAGGATTCAGCCAACTTTTTGGTTGAATGATAGTGGTACTCGCTGGGGTTTCTGGCCCAATATTGTTCTTGATCCATTTTTGAAGTAACCTATCAATTGTTAGAGTATGTTACTCAAGTTCAAGAGAGCAATATCCTAGGCTCAAAAAAGGATTTCAGTTATAGGGACCACAATTGTACCAGTTCAAGTTGTAATGATTTTTATTCAAGTTGGAGCTTATACTGAGACAAGCTGGCAATTTAACCTTTCCTTAATCTTTAAATAAATTGTATTGATGCATTTATTTGGTAAAGTACCTCTTGAAGAAAATCAGCTACGTTTTTCCTCTTTGGACATTTAAGACCCATGGAATAAAAAAATTCAGTGGCATTTTCACGAGGACCTTGATATATAATTTGCCCCTCGCATAGCAGTATAATATCATCAAACAATTCAAATGTCTCTGGAGGTGGTTGAAGCAAGGAGATAACCATAGTTAAATCCATTAAATGTGCCATTTGTTTTAAAAAAAATATTATTTCAAATGTCGTTGAGCTGTCTAGGCCAGTTGATATGTCGTCCATAAAGAAACACCTTGCCAAACCAACAAGCATCTCACCTACAACTCACAACAAAAATGAATAAGAAAAGAATCATATTTTATATCATGCAATTAAAAAGAAATTGCTTTCATTTTTGACTCAAATAGGAAATAACAATTATGGTTGTGCGTACCAATTGTGAGTCTCTTCTTTTGACCTCCTGAAATTCCTCTTCTAAGTTCATCTCCTACTATTATATCAGCACATTCGCTTAATCCAAGGATCTGCACATGAAAGTCTCTTCTGATTTTTAAAAGAAAATGTTAAAGTATCCGAAGTACTATGTGGAAAAAAGATAAAACCTTGATGATATAGTTTGTTGTAAGGTTGCTTCCATCTCCACATGTGGTTGCCTAGAGACCACAAAAGTTCAGATTTGAATCAAACTAATAATGTGAAGCAACAAAATTTGAATGAATATAGAAACCATTGAAGTTTAACTTTACCTTCACAAAAGTATCAAATTCTAAGTCCATTTTGTTGATCGCAGCCTTGTTCCTTCCAATTCTTTCTCCCAACATTTCTACAATTTTGCAAATAATGCCATTTTCTTGAAGATGAGAAAAATGATATCAAGCAATTGCTTTAGCATATTGTACTGTACTTTTTTTCTTTAGGACAAATAACCAAATTGAAATACTAACTTGGTCACTTTTAAATTATAGTGAAATCTAAAAAATCTTTATTTAACATAAATTTTGAACAGAACAAGGTGTCCAGATGGTCAGTACCACTGTCGTTCACAGGGAACAGGTTCAAATCACGCAAGGCGCAAGAGGCAAGGAGAATTATAGAGAATTTCACTAGAGAGATAAGAGTGTAGTTAGGAAGAATTAGGGTGTAGAATAAGGGGAATTATAACATCTTTGGATGCCGGACCTTGCCCTTCTGAAAGGACTTAGATCAAGAAAAGAAAACTTAAAAAATTTCGAACAAATTAATAATTGCCATTTACTGCATAAAAAACCTACATAAAAGGATTGCAAAACTATGATCATTGGAATGAAAGTAATTGAAAGTGGGTCAAACAAAGGTATTGTGTTAAACAAAAGAATGCAGTATTGAAAAATGTTATATTAGAAACAAAAGGGTATGCTGAGTTAAGAAAAGTTAGTTTTGCATTGTTATGTTGTAGGCAAAAGCAATTTCATTAACATATAAAGAAAGCAAACTTAAAATCTGATCTTCCAAAAACCCATCAGGGGAATAGTGACAGTATGGACGCACTGGGAAATTGTGCAGAAATTAAGGGCGGAAAAATAAAGAGAGTGTTGCTTGATACTTCTATTTTATTGGGCTGTATTGGAGGAACAAGTAAGAAGCAGGTGATGTAATGGACTGAAATCTAGGGTTTGGATTGATTTTTCTGGGGTTTGCTTTCAGAAATTTTGTTTGAGTTACTGTAAGACAGTACCATGTCATGATCGATATGCTTATTTAGTATATGATGTAATGATTTCCAAAACTGAGAAAGGAACCAGTGGCTTAAGTGCCTCAAAAATAAATAAAGAAACAAAGAAAGGAAACTTACCAAATGCATTATTTGTTTCCAATAAATGACAAGAGAAATTAAGAGTCTCTCTAACAGTCATCTCAGGATGATGCAAATCAAACTGACTGACATAAGCTTTCATGTGTTGAGACATTGATGAATTGAGCTCTTCTCCATTGTACATGATCTTTCCTTTCGACTAATTTCATCAATAAAGAAAAGAAATGTTCAACTATCAACTAAAAGTAAAACTAGTTAATTAAAAAAAAATAAAAGAAATGAAAACTTGTTTACTGCATACTTTCAGAGTAGAGCAGAGGTTTCCTGACAACGCTCGTAGAAATGTTGACTTTCCCGACCCTGGAGGTCCAAGCACAAGTGTCAACCTAATTTAAAAATAGTTTTCAAATTAATTACATTAGAGAATTGTTGGTTATGATGTGCCTCCTTCTATAAGCCGAGAGAAATATGCTTTGACATAACAATTTACAATTAAAAATTTTACAGAAAAGTCCGATTGAACATTACCTCGATGGTCTTATTATTCCGCTTAATTCATTCAAAATTCTGATGGGCTTTTTCTTTCTGGCACACAAACAAGACAACTTTACTATCTCCTGTGAACATAATTGCAAAGCATCTTTTGAGTTTTGACTTTGATAATATGAAACTAAAGTAAAATTTTATGAAATGCACCAAAGCAGATAAAACCGATCCATCTAAACATTAGTAAATTTCAACAAATTATTTCCATTTATGCTACTTTTTTAAACATTTGCACGGTATCTTAAGAGGCCTCTGCTTGTTTAATCTAGAAGGGATATCAGTTAAATATACAACATTTTCAGTAACTAGTACCAACTCCAGATATATGCTTCATACTTTTCTCTAATTTAATGTATTATTTTGTTATGGTGTCTTTTGGTAATCAATACAGTTGCAACAATGTCTAGCTTCTTTAATACTAGTCTTTGATGAAGGCTTTTGCTTTATTTTCTCGGTTGAAGAAAGGAAGGCTCTCTAGTACTAACATCTATTCTATTTGCTATAAAGCTCCAAAAAAGTTGAAGCCATTTCTTTACTAATGAACTGGTAAAGCTCTCCTTAGTATTAAATTAGACAATTCCTTTTCCTCTTAAATTCTCATTTTTCTGAAACAGACTTCAGAATGGACTCAGCCCGGGATAAATTAAAGGATCTTTGTTCTCTGTCTTTTATATCATGTTGGGACAAAGCATGCAGACCATCTGCTTGATAAAGTGTCTTCCACTTCATGTTACAATTTCTTTCTTTTTCTCATGTATTTGCACATTGTCAGGTCTACATCTCAAGAGGTAGTTAGAGATAGGAAAAAGGAAAGTATCTTTGCCAGGGCAAGAGCCAGACTTTAGAATTATGGGGGGTCAAACATGAATGGGTCAATCATATAAAAAATTCATGCTGAGAATGGGGGGTCTAATTGACCCCCATTCATTGCACATGCATCGTCCCGGATCTTTGCAAACAATATACGTCTAAGGAAGTCTTATCAGTTATATTTCCTTGTTTTTCCTTTTTCATCTTTTTCAAAAAAAAAAAGAAATTCATTTTCACAATAGATTATTTGTTTCTGAAGGTGACAATTATTATAATTTAGGAGCACCAACAACAAGATTATTAACAATCACCGCCTTATCTCCAATCTAACCAACACATATTTTTGGTCATGCTATATATCTCTATTGGCAAATTTGTAAATCACCCCTCCCCTTCCTCCCCTATGATCCCACCCCCAACCCCAGTCCACAGTTTGGTCGCAATAAATATATAAAACCATGAGTCAGGCATTCCACCGAACACCTTGTGTGCATTAAACATGACTCGCCTACTGACATTTAAGGTTTAACGTACACCCATACCGTGAGATAGGAGAAGGTTATCACGACCCTTGCCAAGTAATAACAATCTACAATATTGGAGTTCAATTATCCAGCCACCTCTCTTAATCTCTTTTCTTGGCTTCATCTTTCTCTCGCTCTCACTCTCTGGTTCTCCTCCCTCTTTCCCTCACACAGTCAGTCGCACTGTGCTGTATAAACTAAATCACCTCTTATTCACCTTATGTAGTTGGGACGGGCCGTCCAGATTGGATGGGCTGGGTTAGGCCTTATTTAAGAAACTGTTTCGATATATTTGTACAATCACCATATGGTATAATTAATTTCTGCAAGGCTGTTATAAATTATTTCACCATATGATTTCTTTTACTGTTAAGAATTGTGAATGTACGCTCTTCTTTAATGTAAGGTCGTGTTTGATCAATAAGATAACGTTAAGAAATTTGCTAGGAATTTGGGCATCCTACTCACGTGCAGCACGGTTTTAAGGGTCGTTTATGGCTTAATGAGAAGATGTACAAAAACAAAAAATTCTGGTAAAAAAAAACTATATATTCCTCCTGTTTCCAGAAACCTTTTTCTCACGCAGTTGCATTTTTACAATATAAAGATTTCTTTTTCCCTCATATAACTAAGAAGTTTTTTTCTCAAAAAAAAAATCATTTCTTATACAACAATATAATATTTTACTTGAAATAAATTTAATGTGTTAGAAGAATAAATCGAAATATAAGTTTTAGTATATCAAATAATTGAATTAATTATATGTAACAATATCACCTTTTCGGTCGTAGCATGCATAGAGTTAAAAAGCAAAAACTTGTATAAATCAAAGCTTATCAAAATCCGGGGATGCTCATGTCATAAGCAACATATATAGATCTTTGTACATGTGTGTGTGTGTGTGTATAGAGAGATAGATAGACTATCATGTTTTAAGAATTAAAGAGGGTATTTTACTTTTCGCTCATATATATATTTTTAAAGTTCAAATAGTCGATCCGAACTTCTCAACACGCGCGATATCATATTGAAAGGTGCTTGGAGACCAAATTTTACATTTTTGAAAATTTTTTACTATTTTTTTAGAATTTTTGAATATCACAGCTTTTCATTAAATAAAAAAATTCAAAAAATCACTGATTTCAAAAATTCTAAAAAATAGTAAATTTTTTTCAAAAAAAAAATGTAAAATTTGGTCTTCAAGCACATTTCTAAATGAAGATCGTGTTGAGAAGTTCGGATCAACTATTTGAACTTTGAAAATAGAGATACGAGCGGGAAGTAAAATATCCTCTTTACTTCCCAAAGCATCGTAGCATAAATATATGAGGAGGGATCCGATTACACCTTTTTTGATGACACACTTTGACACCTACCATTTTCAAAGTCCAAATAGTCGATCCAAACCGTTCAACAAGATGGATATATTAAAATGTGCTTGGAGATCAAATTTTACATTTTTTTGAATTTTTTTGCTATTTATTAAGATGGTTACAAAAATCGTTGTTTTCAGACCATTGAAAAACAACGATTTTGTAACCATCTTAATAAATAGTAAAAAAAATTCAAAAAAATGTAAAATTTGATCTCCAAGTACATTTTAATATGGTGATCATGTTGAACGGTTCGGATCGACTGTTTGGATTTTGAAATCGCAAAATTGACCTATATAAAAAACGGTGTCATGATGTGTCACCAAAAAAGGTGTAATTGGATCCCTCCTCTAAATATATATATATATATATATATATATATAGAGAGAGAGAGAGAGAGAGAGTCCAGCTAATGTCATAACGTAATTATAATTTCAGTCTAAGTTATAAGAAGTTATTTTTTGCGATTTTAAAATCCAAACAGTCGATCCGAACCGCTCAACATGATCTCCATATTAAAATGGACTTGGAGACCAAATTATATATTTTTTGGAACTTTTTACTATTTTTTTAGATAGGTACAAAATCACTATGTTCAGATAATTAATTCTGGACCATTCAAAACAATGATTTTGTACCTATCTAAAAAAATATCAAAAAAGTTCCAAAAAATATAAAATTTGGTCTCTAAGCCCATTTTAATATGAAGATCGTGTTGAGCGGTTTGGATCGACTGTTTGAACTTTGAAATCGCAAAAACTGACTCGTTATAACTTAGTCTGAAATTATAACATTATGACATTAGCCGGACTATATATGTTTTTATGTGTGTGTGTATACATATATATATATAGAGAGAGAGAGAGAGAGAAAGCAAGAACAAATTTGTGAAGAACATGAAACAAAATACAGAATCTAATTATATATGTTTTTATGTGTGTGTGTATACATATATATAGAGAGAGAGAGAGAGAGAGAGAAAGCAAGAACAAATTTGTGAAGAACATGAAACAAAATACAGAATCTAATTTACACCTACGTACGTACCTCAACACCATTAAGAGTAGCATTTAGCAAAGTCGGAAGATCTTGTCGACCAGTTTGCGTTTCTGCCTCGATTGTCAAATTCTGGAACCGAACTTCTACTTGTGTAGCTTGAACACCCATCCTATATTCAATTTCACAAATAAATATATATATACGATATATCATTGTTATATATCGCCATTTTAGGGAGTGCTAAATATGAATTATATGTACATCATGTAATTAACCATATATTTTGATAAGTATCATTAAAAAAGCCTGCAAAATATCTGAAGAGGAGTCACCTTTCTTTTCTCTCCCTGAGCATCCTAAGGAACTCTTCATTGTCAGCACTAGTTAAAGGTGGCTCCTCTCTCCTCTTCATACTCTCTCTCTCTCCTTTTTATTTTTTGTACACTTAGCAGCAGCTTCTCTATATAAGTTCTCTCTCTATCTCTAAGTTAAGCTGAGCTAGCTTGGCAAAGTTCATATTTTGATGCCTAGTGCGAGGTTGATATATATATATATATAAAATGGTTGAGGGGACACTGACAATTGTTGTATAGAAAATAGAAATTTACTTATCTTTTCATTTATTATTTTCTATCTTCCAAGCTACCATGCATGTTGGGTTAATGAAAAGAGAATATGCAAGTCCCTACCATATTAAAATCTCAATATTATAGAAAGAAAAATTTGTCTATCCAGAATTTTATAAATTAAAAATGGATAATTAATTCTATCGGGCATTCAATTATTAAATACGGTACAATGAACTTTTATGATACAAAAAAATGTAAAATTTGATCTCCAAGCACATTTTAATATATCCATCATGTTGAATGGTTTGAATCGACTATTTGGACTTTGAAAATGGTAGGTGTCAAAGTGTGTCACCAAAAAAGGTGTAATTGGATCCCTCCACACACACACACACACACATATATATATTGTAAGTGTTATTGAAATTAAAAATAAGAATTGTAGATATATTCCAATTATTTAGATAGAGCATGCATGTATTAAACTTAATTTATTTGGAATACATTTAGCCTTCCATCAAACAATTTTTTTTAATGGTAAAGTTCAAACATATTTATGAGAAATTACTAATTAAGTAAATTTCAATTCTCTCTCTCTCTCTCTCTCTCTCTCTCTCTATATATATATATATATATATAGGTTGGCTAAGATCAAAGTGGTATGACCAAGGCCTTGGTACTACCAATTTGTTTTTGTGATTTTCAAAGTTCAAATAGTCAATCTGAAGTGCTCAACGTGTTCTCCATATTAAAATGTACTTGGAGACCAAATTTTACATTTTTTTTGAATTTTTTTACTATTTTTTATGGATTTTTGAAAATCACTGTTTTTCAGATTTTTTTTTTTTTATTATGAAAAAAGTGATTTTCAAAAATCCATAAAAAATAGTAAAACAATTCAAAAAAATGTAAAATTTGGTCTCCAAGCACATTTTAATATGGAGAACATGTTGAGCACTTCAGATTGACTATTTGAACTTTAAAATTGTAAAAAGTAATTATTAGAACCAAAGTCTTGGTTATACCACTTTGATCTTAACCAACCTCTATCTATATATATACAGACACACCACAAATATGTCATCTATGGACTCATTTTTGGAATGTATTCCACTGCATGCTTGGTCAAGAGCAGAAATGCCATTTATCCAAATTGACCCCAGTGAAGCTGATTCTTAACATTAGAAGAAGAAGCCGGAAGAAGAAGCATCAAAATTTTGTCTTTAACTATACTATAGCCTCTAGATATACTTTATGGGTTAAACTTGGGTGTATGCTGGTTATGGTTTCTGTGCTAGAAGTTTAGGTTTCAACTGTGAATTGTAGGATCAAGGAAGCAAAATTATAGCTGAGTTTTTGGGTTAAGATAACACCTACCTAATAGGTGATTGTCTGTAGGAAGCAATTAGGGGAAAAAAAGGCGAATCAATATCCTCTGAGGTAATATAATATTTCTGTTTGGATCACGGCCGTCCGATAGGAATCCGGGCCAATTCGTTCTGAGGTGGAACGCATACGGAATTACTTTAATAGTGGTGAGGATTCTTTTTGGACGGTCCAAATCCAAATATAAATATTCTGTTACCTTGGGTAATATGAATTCGAAAAAGACGGGCCATTTTGATCAAAGATAGATATATAGGGCAAGTACGGATATGTTTTTGTTTTTATATGCTAATGCTAAATGTCATTGTCAGGTATTAATGCCTTTTCTTAAAAGAAATTCAAAAACAATTAATGCTCAACAGAATAGAAAATGCAAAGAGGCATAATTTTGACATCTTACTTACAAGTGAATGTGGTAGGGGTCCAAACGGATCGGATATAGATGCGTATCTGTTTTTATTTTCGGATACAGATACAGATAAGATATTAGACGGATACGGATACGGATATCCGTTTTTTATAACAGTGAATAATATAATTTTTTTCATAATATATATTAAATTGTACAGTATATATCTACTATTCGAATACAGATAATTAAAATTTAAAACTATATCTGCATCCATATCCGCATGGATATTTGGATATTAGATATTCGTATCTAATTTTTCGATACGGATCCAGATGCAGACGGATAATATCCGACCCGTTTGCACCTCTAGTATGTGGTTGCACAAATTCGCATCCTCTGATATATCTCATGTTTTGTGTGACTGTTTGCAAAATCTCAACCGTTCAAATATGTTATGCACGAATCTCAAAGTTCAAATAATACTGCCCTGCGTTATCCTCGAATAAGCACCAGACACGTAGGTCACACAAAATATGAGATATCTCAGAGGATACACACTCTCATGGACTCGTGGTTGCACCTATATTTCACACTGTCAGGTACAGTGGCGGATGGAGGAACAAACTATGGGGGTCAATTGACCCCCATATTTTTTTTTTCAATTTTTTTTATATTTTTAAAGAATTTTTTTAGAATTTAGAGCAAAATATCATGAAATTGTAAAATTGGTCTCTCTGTAAGAAAATTTTATATAATCAACCCTATAAATATTTGACCCCATAGTTTAAAAGACGGGGCTATTTGATGTAGAAATTCTATATATGGAGCTGTTCGATGTAGAAATTCTTAAATTCTTTTCCATATTATTACACGTAGCTGTTTGATGTAGAAATTCTTAAATTCTTTTCCATATTATTATATGGAGCTGTTGGATGTAGAAATTCTTAAATTCTTTATGGGCAAGGGAGTTGGGTCGTAGCTAAAGTCATATTAATTAGATGTAGCAATAAATGCATGTTTAATGCATTCCTCTTTTATTAAAAAAAATATGTACAAAAACTTAGACCAACTAGAATATATTTTTTTGTACTTTTACACAGACATTTTTCTATACCATTAAGAATATTCATCATGCATGTGTTCTCGTGAAAAATAAATCCAATCTAGCTAATATCATTTTTTTAATGCGTCTAATCGTCCTCCAACTCCAATGTTTCAGATCCGTTAATTTCTCTAATTATTTATCTGAGAGTTATAGAAAATAAGCCTCCGCACTCTGAAAAATAGAAAGAAAAAAAAAAAAAAAATCTACATCAGCCCCATACTTCACGTGGGGATCCACATACTCAATCCGCACCCAACAATCTTCCTATTTAGCTATATATACACGGGTGTTTATACCTGCACTGTCAAGTATTAGCTAGTATCTTATTGTCAGCTGGTATTTATACCTTTACTGTTAGGTATTTATATTTTTCTATATATCATACAAAACTAAATATATATACTTACACATTTATTGTCAGGTGTTTGTACTTCAAATAATTGGAGATTAAACTTGAATTGTTCGATGCGCGCGTACGTAAAGTTATACAGACATGTGTTTATGTACTTGCAAAGTTAAGTACGTATTTAATTTTTTTTTTGGTGTTTACATATGTGTTGCAAATATTACTACATGTATTGTTAGGTATTTATACTTTGAATGCTATATGTTTATATTTGTAAAATCAATTATTCAAATTTTTAATGTTTATACCTACGTTAACTATCAGTTAGTAATATTTATATCTCTGTTAATTGCTATGTATTTGTACCTATTATAATATTGTTGCGTTGTTTAAAATCCAATTTTGAAACAAATTACATCTATATTTGAATTTTTTTTGTATGTTATATTAATAGTTAGATTCTCTACATTGAATAACGTAATTGTATATTGAGCTATTTTGAGTTTGAGCGAATCAATTAAAATGAATGAGAGTACGAATTTAAGTTCAAGCTAGTCAAAAGTTTAATGAAATAAATTAAACTTTAATTAAATCCGATTCAAATATGAGCAATCACGATTTATGAAATAAATTTACAGTTAATTTAATATTATGTTAACTTTCTTCTATATATGTTTTGTCACCCGAAAAAATTTATAGGGAAAATAAATTATTTTAAGTATAAAGTACAGTATCATCAAGTTAATTCTTTCTATATAAGAAGTCTCAAGATTGAAATCTAATGAAAAATTTCTTGTGAGATATCACAATATTAAGGACTTGGTATTTAAAAAAATAAAAAAAATACAGCGCCCTCAAAATTTTCAGAATTCTACCACTGCATGGTGAGATTAGAGGTGCTACTTTTATCCGATTACCCGGATCCGATCCGGAACCGAACTGGATCCGACCCGGAACCGACCCGAATCTGATTAATTTGGGTAGGGTATGGTTTAAAAAATATAACCGGTTAAATTATGGGTACGGTTACAAAATTAATAATTTAATATCCAATCCGGATACGAACCGGAACCGATATTGTAACGGATAGGATATGGGTTTGATTTAGTTATCCAATCCATAACCGAACCCGACCCGATACCCATATAAATACCCAATAAAACATATATGAATAACTATGAAAATACAATTTTACATATAATCAAATTAACAAATATCACGCCAGTAATCACATTTTGCATATTAATTTTTTGAATAAAATTTATTGCTTTGAATATATCCTTCAATATATGCCTTATATATCCTCCTCATAATCATGAAAATTTATTGCTCTGATTGATATGCCATTCGCAATAAATCTCATTGAAATCAAATATTTACCATAAATTTAATTCTCTATTCAAACAAATTAGTATAATATTCCATTCATGGATTTTTTTGAATCATAGAAAATGAAATCACCATCTCCAATATTTTACTTTCTAAAAATTATATCTATTCTTCAATATTTTGATTTTCAAAAGTTATTTATCTCCAGCCTCCTGAATTCAAAAGCTATTAACAAAAAACAAAAAACTTTCGAATATTTTTTGTTACACCATAAGTACTCCAAACAATCAACAATCAAATCATGAAAATACTACCCAAGTTTCACAAAATATTATTGAAGGCTCTTAATGAGAAAAAAAGAAAAACATCTGTAGTATGGGAGTTGTGACATATATCCGCTCCGAATCCGGAACCGCCCCATATCCGAACCGGACCCGATAATTCACAAACAAGTTATATGTATCTATCTACCTCCCATGTTAAGGGATCCGGACCCATGTTAGATGAATGCTCAAGCCCAGATTGAACTTAATGATTTAAACGCGTTTGATTGGATAGGTAATCAATGTCTAGATCCGCCTCCCATGTCAAACGGAATTCATATCCTCTGCATTAACTCAAAAGAGAATCTTTTGAGTTAATGAATCTCGACTGTCCGATCTTTTTAAGATTCGTGCAAACTAGATCTGTACTAATATTAAAAGTCCCTTATGTTATAAACACGAGATGGATTGGCTCCGTTTAAAATCAGATGATTGAAATTCATTAACTCAAAAGATTCCCTTTTGAGTTAATGCAGAGGATACGGATCCTGTGAAACGGGCATGTGCCACTGTGCAGGAAGAAGAAAGCAAACTGGTGGCCGGCTTCTTCTAGCAAAGTACGTAGTCTGATTTAGGGTTCCGTGCTTCTTTGAAGTGAGATGCATTTCATTTGTTAACTGACGGACCCTTGTTGTTTTCTCAAAAAAAAAAAAATTGTTAACTGACAAAGCTTGTCGGTACGTATATATATAGTGAATTAATAGCGGCCAGGTGTACTATTTGACCGTGTTGTGTTTATCAACGTCATGTGTCGTGTAGGTGCGTTTGATATTGTGTAAATCTAATGTCAAGGAATACTTGAGTCATTTTCGTGATAGTTATTATTCTGAAATATAATTTAATTTTTATCTTTAAAAAAAATTATATACATATATAAAATATTAAATGTGTAATTCAAATTATAGTTGGCGTACCACATATAACACTTACAATTATATTTTGATATATAAACTTCAGAATTATATTACTAAAAAATTATAAAGTAGAAGCATGATAAATACACGTACAACAAATAGAAGCATGAGAACTAGCCTTTGGTCTGACAAATGCAATGCTCTGTATAGGTGGTTGTATGTTCGAAATCCAGAAGGTACAATCTTTTGTAGATATTAAATAGCTGTGTGACTTGACCTCCAACTTTTACTCAAAAAAAAAAAAGACATTTGAACTCCATAAACAAGTCTGTATTTTCCTAGGTACCTGATTGAAGTTCAAATATGTTGTTATCCAAATGAAACAACAGGAACCAGTTATTCTAAATCTAACTGTTGATCTTCTTTGAGATTTGCAGATGAAAAAAATCCAACAGTAAGATTTAGAATAATAGGATTTTGTCATCCCATTTGAATAACAGCAGATTCGGATTCACCTGATTGAATACAATGAGCTCCAATATAAGGGGGTCCGTTTTGAGATTCGTATCAAGTTAAAACTAATTAGTCAAATATAATTGTACTCAGGTATTGCAGCATTGGATAACTAATTAGTGGTCCCCATTCCATGATATGGGAACGTATTTTAGTGGTCCCCATTCCATATGCTTAATTTTACTTCCCATAGCATGATAACTAATTATATGAGATAGGCTATGACGGCCCCTTCCATGATATGGGAACGTTTTTTAGTGGTCCCCATTCCACATGCTTAACATTTTACATTGTGCTGGAGGGCCTTACGGATCTATGGACTATGGTTATAGGACTGACTTATTTCAATAATTAATTTTTTTCCTCAAAAATTTAAATATTTTTTTTTCTCGTAAGCTCATGGGCAATTTGAATAATTGTATTTAATTAGAGAAAGGGAAGTGCCCAATGATACGGTCGGGTTTGCCTATTTAATAATTTCTCTTGATACCTAAAATATTGTTTTGACAACTAACATCAAAATTTATTGAATCGAACTAAACTTATGTATACCTATATATGCTCCATCAATTAAGTAGGCCCAATATAAAATTTAGTACCAACTTGATACTAATTTGGTCACTTTCGGAATTGAAATGTGTGTATTAAAATTATTTGATGTACTATGACTAATTAAACAACTGCAATTGCATGAATTAATTTTATATATGTTCATGAAATGAAAATAAATCGTAATTTAAATATGTTAAATTTTAACATATGCAAAAGAAGACTTGATTTTTTGTTCTGGAAACTACTATTTTTCCTGCACAAGAAAATAGTTTCAACTATCATTACTTTATTGTGAGGTAGATTCTCTATGACTAGTAATACCTTGGGTATGTTTGGTTGCAGTGCGAATAGACTATTTTTGGAACAAGGCTATTTGGAATAACTTGTTCTATATTGGAGTTGAATAGCTAGAATAAAAAATTCAAGTCCTTTGTCTTATTAGAATAACCTATTCTTACAAAAAGTTAAATTTAGCTAATAAGACAAATGACAAAAGAACTATTCTAGCTATTTTTGTTTTGCAACCAAACATACCCCAAGAGATATTGTTCTATATCTACTATTCTAGCTCTTAACATTTCAAAAAAAATTCCTCCTCTATATCGACTATTTTATAACAACAACAGAAACAGAATAATAATAATATAACTTTAAGATCTTCGACGACTAATTTACAAAATTTTCATTAAAATATGTCAGCAATAATGCAAAATAAAGGTGCCACCTTTTCGGCTTAATTCTGCAATTAGTTGCTAAATTAAATTAAATAAATGGATATATGATGCGTCTCTGTCCTATGGTTTAATCACCCAAAAAAAATATTAGTGTCATTAATTTCGAACTAAATTCCTGTATCCAGAAAGAATAAATGTCTTTATGCAAACAGTTTTCTTTATGAAAAGTATAAAGGTCGATCTTTATCCAAAATAAGACCTCAAATCTGATATGTTTTTATTAGATCTGTGGTCTTTTTCCATCAAAACATCAAAATGTCACATTTTTCAATTAAAACTAAGCATCATTTATGCATACATTTTCTTTATTTTACCTATTATTAATTATATAGTCAAAATTAAACTGACCTATCTATCCTTTCTCTCAAATAAAGACATATATTTTATTCTTGATGGCTATTATGTATTATCCCTTGTGTTCTTTTAACTTTTTTTATTTTTTGGAAACATTAAGAGTATATATAACTCCTATTTTTAGTAACCGCAAATTGGTCACAGAGTGTAGGGTTTATGAAAAAAAAAAAAAATTGTAATAGAGAACAAAAGTGAGAAAGAAAAAAAAAAGATGAAAAGAACAAAACAAGAAAAAATATGAAAGTACAGCAAAGAAGAAGATAATTCCAGAGTCTTATATCAAGGACAATGTTATGCTTCAACTGTACTAGTCATGTAGGGACGATGTAGCTGAGTTTGTTTGGGATATTGTTCAATTCTAGTTGATATAGTATACGTAATCAATACTACATGTTGAGTCCGGCTACACAATTTATAAGCATATCTCATGAAATATAGTCATGCATATATACATTTTCAAAGTCCAAACAATCGAGAATCAGCTTTTAGTCTAGTGACCTGACCAAGGCAATTAATACTTTCCGTGTAGGAGATTGCCTTGACCTCCAACTTTATTTAAAAGAAAGTCCAAACACTTTAACCTGATATAATATTAAAAATCAAATTTTATATTTTTTGGAAATTTTTTTACTCATTTTTTATAATTTTTGGAAATGAAGATTTTCAGAAAAAATAATACATTAAGATGCGCAAAAAACCTTAATTTTTTTACCGCTTGACTTGATACTAATAAATTCGAAAATTTAAAAAAATTATATGTAAATGAAGCTTTCAAGAAAGAGATCGGTTACAGGTTTATGAAGACTTTTTAATTTTCAACTTCTATATTCACTTAATTTACAAAAATTTTACTTAATTTGAACTTAAACTGGACACAATTATAAATTATCAGTTTGAACCAAGGTTCTAAATAGCGTTTATAGCGTCATAGCGGGAAGGCTAAAAAAAAAACTATAGCGAATAGCGTCGCTATAGCGGAAGCTATTCCAAATAGCGTTTTTTTTTACATTCCGTATATTCAATATTTTTACTAAATATCAACATTATCTAAAGTCTCATAGAACAATAAATAACACCAAAGTAATTAAGAAATTATAATATTCATATTGAACCCGTACAAAGTCCAAATTGCGGTTCAAAATATCCATAGTAATATCATAAACTATCGATTTTTCCTATTAAAAATATCTTAAGCATCATGATTCATGACATAATCTATTTTTTTTCTATTCAAATTTTAATTTCGGTTTGGACTTTTTTTCTATTCAAATTTCAATTTCTATTCCCAATTTCAAATTGATTTATCTGTAGCAAGTAGCAACAAATTCAATTTCGGTTTGAGCTTTTTTGGCTCTTTATTTAAAACCCATATAAATTGCTTTAAAAAAAAAAACCCATATTGTATAGCGCAAATAGCGGACCGCTATAGCGGCCGTAGCGCAAATAGCGCATTTTGATGTCATAGCGTAGCGTTTGGGGTCCAAAAATGCTATAGCGCCGCTATAGTGCGCTATTTAGAACACTGGTTTGAACTAGATTATAACGTGCATGAAATATTGGTCAAAATTAGTGAAAAATATTGATATTCTTATATTGATGTTTGTTAATGTCTTGCGTCATGTTTCAATTATTTTCATCTTAGCTCGGTGAAGTTGTGTTAGGCTCTGATCGGAATAAAAATCAAGAAGAATAGAGTTCCCTTCAATAGAAAAGACATGAAAAGAATTGATTGTGAATTGAATGTTGTTGATCAAAAGCCGTAAACAGAGTGAAAGAATTCAATATACATCTATTCTAAACAACCACTGGTATTGCTTCAAATTATTCTAGTGCTATTATTTAGGGTTTGGAAAATTTATGCAAAAGAAAAGAAGAAGACGATGAAAATAAGTAAAATGAAAATCTGAAAGGAAAGGAGAAGAAGAAAATTATCTTGTTGGAACTTTGACAGCCTTTGAACAGTTGCATCGTCACTCTCTCTCTTGAAGTGAAACGGAGAAGAAGTAAAATTGACATTTCACTCAACAAAAACGATTCTCGCCAAATCTCTAGCTTTTTCGCTGGATTTCCTTTCGCGCCAACTCTTTTCTTTTCCAATTCACCGCTCTCTTCCGATCACACAAGAAGCGTCAATTCTATTTTAGATTCTCGTTTCCGCGAGAATCCCTCCCTCCCGACCAGAGCCCTAACTGATTTCATACTTGAGCACTTTTTTTAGCAAAGGTTGAATAGCCACAAGAGGTTCCATCCAGATTTTGAATTTGCAACCTCCAATTTAATTTATACTTGAGCAGTTATTTCAGCTCGGCTTATTTACTGAAATGTTTAAGAAATAAAAAGGCTAATAGTTAATGAAAGAAATGAGATAAAAAAAAGAATATTTAGTTAATTAAAAGTAGAAAGAAATTGTATATAAGAAAGAATGTTTAGTTACGATTGATGGGAAATAAGATATTTTCACGTTATGATGGAAAAAATAAAAAAATTGTATATTTTAACGGATAAATTGATAATTAGTCTTTTGATTTAATGGATATATTCTGATATTTTTTTATGAGTAAATTGGAAATTTCGAAAATTTTAATAGATAAGATACACAAGCAACTATCTCTCAATTAAATTATTTATATTGCTAAAAAATTCGGTCATTAATTTCCACATACGTATAAGGTAAGAGTATTAGGGGTGTAAACGGAGCGGATTCGGAGCGGATAATACTAATACCAAATTCATATCCACATTTCAATGAGCGGATACGAATACGGATACGGATAGTAAACGGATGTCAAAATTCAAAACCAAATCCACCTTAAATGGATACGGATATGGATACCGAGCGGATAATCTACAAATACGGATTCAAATACGGATACAAAACGAATAATTGTCGAATAATTGAGTCAGACGAGCGTTTTAAAATACAAATACTAATTAACAAAATTAAGAAAAAACAAATAAGAAAAAAAAAATATTCAATTTTCTCTATGTACATTCAAATGGATACCCCAAACAATTCTCACTAAAGAATTCATTTTTTATAAATTTTATAAAGAGATTCAAAGAACACGTGATGCTAAACAAGAAACCGGTTATAACTGGTAATAACCGGATCGGATTTCAAAGAACCCACGAGATGCCACTGGATCGTAGTTACCCACGTGATATCCCATTGGATTTTACTTACCCAATTTGTTTCGGATATAACTGGATATCCGATCCGTTTTCAAATGAACAAATTTATTCGTATCCGTATCTGGATCCTGTTCATCCTATGTTAAAATTATCCGAATCTGAATTCGAAATTATCCGAATCCGTTTAATTCGGATACAGAACTTGTTCGGATTCGGAGCGGATTATCCATATCTGTTTTCAGTCCTAAAGAGTATACATATATATACATCCCGTCCATTTCCATTTCATTCTTCTTAACTTGTATATTTTGAGCAAACTCTTTTTACTTGCGTGAAGGACTGCATTTCTTTATGCAATTTGTGTTCGAGTAAAGGGTGCTTTCATTCTTTTAATGAAAACAGTTGGAAGTTGTTTATTATTTGCCAGAGTGGCTCCAAAAAATATCTCAGGGATTAAATTTGTCGGCAGCAAAATATTTTAAGAGAAACTTGGATACATGTCCATCATAATTTCATTATTTAAAAAAAAAAATTTCATGAAATTTTTTAATTTTTCCATCTAAATTTATTTATGTTATTAATATCTTCATTGTTAAATTTAATCACTTCATTAATATCAATAAAAAAAAAAAAATTTTAAAAAGAAACAAGGGAGTCAAGCTCCCATATTCCATTAATTATTACACCAATGGTGTAATATAAAAAGACTGTACATGATGATATTTACAAGAAGAGAAATTGAAATAAGAAAAGAAAATATAAACTGGAAAATAACAAAACCAATCCGAAAATTCTAAAAAATGCCTCCAAGACAAATTAATACGACAAGCCTTGTTCCTCAGGGAACCAAGTTCGATATTCTTGCCTGATCTCCCGGCACACTTGCAACGTTGATTTATTCTTTTCTTGGAAAATTCTTCTACACCTTTCCTTCCATATTACGAACACTGCTGCAAGCTGCACTCTTTTGACAACCTTCAACTTTGATTTTAAAATTGCATGCATTGTGGAATTTTCCTTGGACGAAAAAAGCACATTGCCCCAGCTGAGGTTGATCTACTTGCAATGTTTGTCTCACCAATATGGTAAATTTGCAATGCCTAAATAAGTGTTGGACAGATTCTTCCTGTTCCCTGCACAAGCAACATCGGTTAACCATGTCCCATCCTCTAAGGGCCAAATTATCAAGAGTCAGTATTTTATTGTTTAGCATGAGCCAACCAAAAATCATGACTCTCAGGGGTGCTTTGAGACTCCATATCCGAGCAACACAGTCTATGATGTGCGGCCCAATTTCATATGCTCGATAATACGAGCTAACCGTGTATTTGCCATCCTTTGCCCATCTCCACGACAACTTGTCCTGCTCCACACACGTAGTAGAAACCAATGCCAGTTCCTCCATTAATGATTGCTGCTCTACCATTGCCGGTTCTGATATTTGCGCAGAAATCATCAGATTCCATTGGCCATCAACAATGGCTTCTCTTACCGATATATTCTGTTTTTCAGAATATGTATAGTGGGTACCGATCCATTATGGGACCTTGCAACCAAGAGTCTTTCCAAAATCTACAATATGTGCCGGTTCCCTTAGTGTATTGCACAGAAGCTATGACGAACTGTTGCAGTGCTCTCATATTTTGCCAAAAAAGGGGTCGCCATCGTAAGCTCCCAAGGCCTGCTGACCGGCGAACTCAGTTGCACCAGCGTCATCCATGCTGGCCTCTGCACTTGCAACCATTGCCACATCACTTTTGCCAATAATGCATGATTAAAAGTGTAGAGGTTCTTAATCCCCAAACCCCCTAACGGCTTTGGCTTTGTCACCATGTCCCACGATATGAGACTCATAAACCGTGCATTTTGCTCCTTGTGCCCATGCCATAAAAATTTTCTTCGTACTTTATCAATTTGCTTGATGACCCATTTGGGCAATAAAAAAGTTTGCATCATGTAGATTGGCATGGCCGTGAGAGTGGCATTAATGATAGTTACTCTTCCACCAATTGATAACATTGGAGCCTTCCACATTGCCAACTTCTTTGTAATCTTTTGTATAAGCGCTTGGCAATGCACCTTCTGTAGCCGTTTGTTGGACAAAGGCATACCAAGGTACTGAATAGGAAACTGTGCTGCTTTGCAATTGATGATTTGTGCCAATGCCTGCGTATCCTGCATACTTGCATTCGTCATCAAGAATTCTGACTTTTGCAAGTTCACCTTCAGACCTGACAGGTCATGGAAGATGACTAATATAACCTTAAGAAATTGCAGTTGCTGCCTTGTCGGTTGTATCAGAAACAAAGTATCGTCTGCGAAAAGGAGGCAAGTTTGACACCCAATAAAAGGCGGTTGTAGCAAGCCCATACTTACTAGTCTTTGCGTCCAGAGGGATAGAAAATCCATCGCTAAGATGAAGAGATAGGGTGATAACGGGTCCCCTTGTCTAAGCCCTCTTCTAATCCTTATTGTTTTTCCAGCAACCGAATTTAGCAATACCTTTGATGTGCCCTGAAGGACCGAGTTTTGTATCCAACTGATCCATACCTGTGGAAAACCCTTGGCTCGCAAAACTTGCATAAGAAAACTCCATGATAAGGTGTCAAATGCCTTAAAAATATCCGCTTTGAACAATCCAACTTTTCTTTTTTGTCTTGTTGCCAGTGTCACCATTTCTTGCGTATACAGAAACCCTTCATTGATATTTCTCCCCTGGATGAAACCAGTTTGAGTTGGGTGTACCAGCTCCGTAATCAGCGGCCTAAGCCTATTTGCCAGTAGCTTGGAGAATAGCTTTTGCACCGAGTTGATGAGACTGATAGGCCTATAGTCATTTGTGGTTGCTGCTCCTTTTTTTGGTACTAATGCTATATATGAATCATTGAGTGGGTGTAAGGATGCATGTGAATTATTTGTAACCTCCCGAAATGCTCCCAATAAGTCTGGGATCAGCAGCATCTTAAAGCACTTGAAAAACTCACCCGTATATCCATCCGGCCCCGGTGCCTTATTGCAAGGCAATTGCTCTATGGTGGTCTGGATCTCTTGTGCCGTAATCGGCATAATAAGCTGCTCCAGCAGTTCGGCTTGCAATGGGAATAAAGATGTAAAATCAAACTGTACCGTACTGCAGTGATCTGATCCCGTGAGGTTAACAAAATGATTAAAGAAAACTCGTGCTTTTTGTTGATGATCTATGACATTGATATCTTCATGCACCACTCCATCAATCCAATTTTTTCTTTTTCTTACTGATGCTACCTGATGAAAATACCTAGTGTTCCTATCACCTTTCTTCACCCAATTATTTTTTGCCCGTTGATACCATTTATCCTCAACTTGAAGCATTAGCTGATTGTGTCTTTCTTCAAGCAACCGTTGTAGTACCTTTTCTACCTCAGTAAGCTGCCGCACTTCGTCTTGAGTAGTCAACCAGTGTAAGCAAGTAGTGCAGAGTTTCTGCTGAGATGCCACTGCCTTCGCATATTCCTTCTTCCAAGTCGCAATCTTTTTTGTAAGGTTCCCCAATTTTGCACTGAGTTGCTGTACCGTATCCGATACCGGCATAGAGGTCCAGGTCGTTTGTACCAGTTCTTTGAACTGATTATTCCTCAGCCAAGAATTTTCAACTCGGAAAATGTTTGAGGTTGGAAATTTGGTTTGGCTAGTACATACCAGAGGACAGTGATCCGATACTGCAGCTACTACAGCCCTTTGCACTGTATTTGGGTAGCTAGCGGCCCACTCAGGTGACATAAGAAAACGGTCTAGCCTTACAAAAGTCCTTCCATTTGTCCACGTGAATTTTCGCCCTTGTAGTGGTAGATCAATCAGAGCCAACGCATTAACAACTGATCTAAATCTCAGCATATGTTGTACCGGATGCCCAATATTTGATCGGTCTTGCAAATTTAAGGTGACATTGAAGTCACCCGCAATAAGCCATGGCATGGCTATTGTAGGCTGCATTTGGCTTAACTCCGCAAAGAATAATTGCTTGTCTCTTTGGTTTGAAGGACCATACACCCCCGTGTATTTAAGCACCGTGTTATCAAGCTTTAGATGAAGAACCACCGATAAACAATATGCACCCTGCATATGCTCTATTTTGGCAAAAATCGCCTCATCCCATGCCAAAATTATGCCTCCTGCCGTACCACATGCCGGGAGCGTGATATAATTTGCAAAGCCTGGTCCCATTGCCTCTCTAACAGTGAATCGATTGACATCCGACCACTTAGTTTCTTGCAAGCACACAATTTGAGGTTTTTCTTTTTGTATCTCTTGTTTAACCAATGATCTTTTTTGCTTATCATTCAATCCCTGAACATTCCATGAGAATATCTTGATTTTTCGAACTGAATTCATTGATTAAACAGATTGGCTACAAGAAAGGCTGATTTTAAACTCCCCAAAATAGCCCTTTGACAACACTTCTTACTACATTGTATCTCACTCTTTCCTCCACAGACTACTCTTTTACCCTCAACACTTTCATAATTTGCAACCAAATAAACTAAGATACAAAGAAGCCCTTCCTGCCATGCAACTTCATAACCAAACTTTCTAATATTTTGACTAACTATACTACCAGTACCAAAACATTCCCTACACACTAAGTTAGTACTTAAATATCCCACTCTCCACCTTAATATCAGTATTTTTCGTACTGACAGAGCTCTTAGGTGGCTAGACATTTGCATCTTTATTACTTCCAATTTGGAGAATCGGATTGAAGTCTTCCAATACCTCTCGATTGCCCTTTGCTGTATCCACCTGCCCTGTCTGCGCCTGGGTGAACAATTGCTTGATTTGCGGTGTGAGTACTATGCCCGACTCCTCCACTATCTCTATTGCTAGCTCCGCCCCTATTTCTTCCGTTCTGTTCTGAAATTTTATTTGGATTTTCTCTTGCTTTACTCGCTTCGCCTCCGCATAACTCTTCTTCTCAGAGATTCTTTTACTACGGCGCGGTTGGTGAGTTTTCCCTTTTGGAGTCTCAAGCTGATTCTCTTTCAAATATTTCGGCTCCGGATATCCTGGTGGAAAATCAGCAGGTGGGGTGTCGCCTAACCCCATGAGCTGCGCATCCTCTTTCCAATTTGAGTTTTCTTGCCTCTGTTGATTTCCTTGCTCCCAAATAAATTCATCTCCTTCCTCTCTCATAATTCCATCATTTATGTTTGTAACAGGCCCTATATCGAGAAGGCCGCTTTCAACTGACCTGTGCTCCTTTTCAGTGAGCCTAAGTGTAGCAGCAGGCCCATGCCAAGGTAATTGGGCCTTCTTCTCCAGAATTAATTCTTCATAAATTCCCTCCTCTACTATAGGCCCACTTTCTTTTATTTCCCCACTATTTTCTTCCTGTCCCACAAGAGAGCAATCTCCTGCTTCCCCTTTTTGCGAACTTTCCTTGTAATTTTTTGTTTTATCTCCCTTGTCGTCTTGCTGACTCTACATAGTTTTCAAACTTTCCATAACCATACTCCCCAGCCAGTTTAGATTTTGAAAAATCTCATTCTGCTCCTTTCCCTCGGGATTCGCCCCAGCAAGTACTAAGCATTTAAGATCCACTCTTATCTGAGTGAACAGGTGAGGAATTGGCGCCCCAACTTGGCTCAGCTTTATGCCTGTGCACTCTGCATAGACATAAAAACATCCCTCTTGCCGTTTGAATTCAACTGTCAGCTTTGTACTTTGTGCAGTGAAAATCTCCTCCAGCCTGTTCCTGCCTGATTTTCCCTGAACTTTCAGTGTGAGTATTGGTGTAGCCTCCTTGTTTTTTTGGTGTGCTGTCAGCATCGCCATTGGTGTTTTTTCCCTCTGCATCTTCTTCTTTGGCACCCAAATACCCTTCTTTGATTTTATCCTCCAAACCATCTTCTTCTTGCCTTTTGCTTGAGCTTGCCTCTCCATTCCTTGCATGTTACTAGAGCCCCCACTACTGCCCTGAGAACCCCTACTATTGCTATCAGTAGTGCTGGACTGGTATTGTGGCTCCACCACCGGCTGTTCCGGGGGTGGGTTTTGTTCCATCACTGGCTGATCCGGTGGTGGGTTTTGCTCTTCTACCACAGGGTTTAACGGGTATGGTGTGTCCATCGTATGCCTCCAATGTAACAAAACAACTCGCACCCTTGCTGCTCTCGATCCCTCATGATATTTCAGAAACTTTGGCATCTCTCGTGGGTCACGACAGTTTAGCCTTAGAGTAATGCCACTAAAATCACGAACTCTTCTACCATAAGGGAGTACAGCAGTGATTTTACCAAGCTTTGTAGTTACCTTGCGTAAATCATCACTGTTCCAAGCTTGGTAAGGCAAATTCATGAGTCTAATCCATGCTTGAAAAGGTGGGGGTTCAAACACCATGTTCCAATCTCGATTCCATGGTACAACACCGAACTGCACCCCCGGTCTTATAGTGTAGGGACTGTTCCATACTACATTTCTAAGCGCATCCTGACCCGGACAGATGAGCACAAATGGTGCATCATCATTCGGATTTCCATTGCATACCTCATAGGTGTTTTGAGCCCACCCGAACCGGCGTGTAAGGTATCTTGCGATTTGTGCTGAATGTAAGGCCGCTGCCGGACCCTGCGTCATGACCACCATACCTGTATACCTCAAGTATTGGTTTTGAGGGCGCAAACCCTCTTCATAACGCATAAAAACTTGCCCTTCCTCTGGCCGCACATCCCAAAACGGCTCCATTTTTTGCGCTACCTTCTTCACTAGCTGTGGTTGAGGCTTTTGTTTTGGTATGCTCTGTTTTTCTGGAGCTCTTTTGTCACTAACAATGCTTGCAAAAGTACGCTCAGTTCTGTATTGATTCTCATATCTAACCGGATTGGCCACTTTTGTAGGCTGGGGGTTTGCTTTAATGTTGCACCAACCCGATTTATGACCCAGAGCATTACAGTGAAAGCATCGTACCGGCTCTCTGCACTGAAATTTTTTGTGGTTTTTTCCAAGGCACCTCAGACATCTGCCCTCCTTTAATGCCCTCTGATAGGCTTGGTGAACTTGCCCATCTCTACCCAATCTGGAGTGAGTATTCTCCTTCCATTTACTACCTGTTCCTTGCCGCAGGTGATTTGCTACCAGGTTCCTGCGTCTTCCCCTAGGCAGTACAGTCTGCCATCCGTCCCTCTCATTTACACACTTTTCTCCTTCAGTAATGGGTTGCTTTGGCTGCTCTGGCAACGCAGTAGCGTAGCGCCGCTCTCCTCTCCTACTCTGCTGCACCCAGGCCCTTTCCTGCCCCTTGTCTTTACTCCGGTCATTGTCCTGTCTATTCGCCCTCCAAGTCGCCTGTTGTCGCCTGCCCTCCATGTCACTACAACTTATCTATGTTAATATCAATAAAAATTAAAAGAACATTTGACTTGAAGAGAATGGAGTAGTTTTAATTCGAAGTTGAAGGCAATGGAAATTTGTTCTAAAAAAGACACTGTAAATCCGAAAATTTGACAATGCTTTTAAGTACGAATGGGCAATTAGAACCAGCAAACTCTGATTTTGCCTGTAACAAAATGCATCAGAAAAAAACAGCAACACCCTTATTCTCTGTTCTGAAGGGAAGTTTTAGCACCCCTTTGCATATTTGAAACTTGAGTGTACAGTTGAAGTTTTACTGCACGAAATTTTCTTTTTCTTTGCATAATTGAAATCGGGTATGTGGGTAGTAAACGAGAGATGATTCTACATGATTTGAGAAGCAAGTCACAGTTAATGAGTTCTTAATTTGGATTTTTTAGATTATTTTTTCAATTTCTGAAAAAAAAATCCATGTACGTACAGAGAAAAATATGTTAGGAGCCTTTAGTGTACAGTACCAGTTTGGTATTAGGTGTACTACATGGTTTTGGTACAGTATTAATTTATCAGTTGCAACTTATGGTACTGTAACGTTGCACTTGTGTGAAAGTGTTCAGCTGTGTTACTATTGTGGGCCGTAATTTCCAGCACTCTTCTCTTATTTCGGCTATTTTGATACTGTTATGTGGTACCAATATGAAAATCATGGTACTATTCTACTGTTATGTCGTGTTTAACTAATAAATTATGTGCATGTGAGATATATGTAGGACAAACACTTTCTCCCCGTGTTATTAAAACCGGACCAGACCAGGCGGTCTGGCCGGAATAAACCGGAACCAAACAGGTTTCCAGTTCAGTTCTTCAAAAGGACTGTTTATGTAAGTGTTGATACTGCTATGGTACCAATATGAAAGTGTTAATACTATTCTACTATTATGATGATTAATTAATCAATTTTGTGTACTTCAGATATATGTTAGACAAAACACTTTCTCTTTCTTGGCAACAATCTCCAGCACTCCATTTATTTTGGCTCTTTTGGTACTGTTATGTGGTACCAATGTGAAAGTGGTGGCACTATTCTACTTTTACGATGTGTTAACTAGTCAATTATGTGTGCTCAAGATATATGTTGGACCCGAAATTTTTATTAATCGAAATGAATAAATAAATAAAAATATCGCGTATTATTTTGGCGGAATTTTGATATGTAGGTAGAACAGGAATGATTATTCTGTCCCCAGCGGACTAGACAATTTAACCCGTCCAGGTAATCCAAAATTTAATCCGCCTAAATTAATTAACTAAACTAACTATGCAGAAAAGGAAAAAAATATATGAGACGGTACAATCCATCCCGTCCCAGACACAAAAAAAAATCCACGGTCGGGACAAACCTTACCATCCCATACGCAGGAAAAAAATTCAAGGACAGAATAAAGTGTCCCGTCCCTGACGCAGAAATGGACTATAAATTCAACCTCATCCGTGTCTTGTTTTTTCTGTGAAAGAAAAATCATCCAAGTCCTTATAAACTATAAATCTTATTAGTGATTTTTTAAAGCAGGTAATTATAGAGATCCTGCATAATATCCACTGTTATCTCTATGCAAGAATCTTTTTCTTCGTCCAAAATTTCTTGCCTCTCATTCCTTCTGCATCTCAAAAATCTCAAATAGGTAAACTTTTGTGTAGGCTAATTAATCAATATTTATTGTAATAATAAATTATATATAATTTATTCATTATTGTGTAGGCTAATTCATAAAAATAATTAATCATGCTAATGCTAAAAATTCATTTCAGTGGTGAAATACAGCACGGTCGTAAAGGAGTGGAGCATAGCATTAGCTCTCAATTCTCATTGAGTGTGACTGGTGAACAAGGTTGGTATGATGTGAAAGGTGAAATTTATCGCCAGCTTGGATATTCCGAGAGTGAGTACAACCTAAAAACACATACACGGGTTAATGTTGGTACAACAGTTCGATGTTATTATGAGAAAATAGAAATCGTGTGCGATCAGAGTTGGAGAGGTATTTATAACCAAAGTATGCTTGCCCAAATCCAGTATTGTTATGTCGATTTATACATTGAGTTGGTTCCAATCATCGGTGAAATGCAACCGCAGTTATTCATTGATAGTATAGTACAGTGTTAACTATGTGGGTCCCAGTCTCTTCCAACCCCATCAGACACAACAAACACCGAGGCAAGACCTTTATCTGCATCCTTATCCCGATGTGAACGAGTTGTCATCGCCTGTTCAGACAAAATACAATAATCAGTACAGTTCATGGGTTGATCCGCCAGAGGTTGATCAAGCTCAAATTGATAATGAATTACGTAGAGTTTTGGCTTAGGTTTTTCCTTATTTTCTCACCTTTATGTTTATTAATCCATAAAAAAGGTTATTGTTGCCCAACTTTGTGTTTCAATGCAGGAAACATGATTTGGGGCTATTTTACATCATTTGGAGCAAGAATCAGGTCGATCGGAAAAATGCAGCTCATCTGCTAAGGCTTTGGTACGGGCCGTATTCACTAATATGGACCAGAGCCCCAGTACGGACCAAAGATGGCCGAATACGCATTAACTCTCTCAGCGACATAGTGGGACTACGGTCCATATTAGCCAATAACCTATAACCTATAAAGTAAGAGATGAATAAATTATCTAATTTATCAATTCTTGCAAAATGCACTTAACAAACTAATAAAATGGAACCTAATTAATTCAATCCAATTGCATAATAGATTAAGAAAATAATTACCTACATTACTTAATTAATAAATTACTTACACCACCAAAAATCCAAAATGAATGAACTATCTACTTTTTTTTTTTAAGAACTCTAGGCTAAAATATAGTCAAAATAATGCTATGAATTATTCATAGCATAGATGGTTGAGAATTCGGATAAATTATTCATGCATGAACTATCTAATAATTTATTCGAATAATTGAGAGTATATGGTTGAGAATTCTCAACGGTAATCAAAATAATGCTATGAATACTCTCAATTCTATGCTATGAACTAATCAAAATAAATTAATTAAAAAAAATTGATTATATCATATCAAATGAGCCTAAAAATAGACAATTTACTTTTTTAAACCCTAAACCCTAATTTATCAATTCTTCTAAAATACAATTAACAAATTAATAAAATTACATACAATCAATAGTTTGATAACAAATAAAATCAGAAAATATTGTTAATTAATTGATTTTTACTCTAATTTATTCCAATATTATAAAAAAAAAAATTACCTAGAGATGAAGTGACAGATGGGAGCGGGCGAGGTTGGGGCCGAAATTTGCGGGGGCGGATGGGATAAAGAAACCTGTCCGCGTGATGGCGCGCGCGACGTGGGGTCGAAATCCGAAGGCGTGCGGTTTGTTTGTCGGTGAGGCAGAAATAGCGGGTCTGATGGGAGACAGCGAAGAAAAGAACGAGAAAGGGATCGGGGCAGGGCGGAAAAGAAAAAGGGGTCGGGATGGGGTAGATTAACCCGTCCGGGTTTTCAATTTTTTTCGCTGGTCTGGGACGGGATAGACTTTACCATCCTGAATTTTTTTTTCGCTGGCCTCAGACGGGTTAGTTTTTACTGTCCTGTATTTTTTTTCTTTTGCTTAATTAGTTGTTTTTTTTGTTATTAGCGAATCAGCTTACTTGGACGGGTTAAATTGTCCCATCTGCTGAGGACGGGTTAAATTGTCCCGTCCACTTGAGACGGGATAATCATTTCCGTTCTACCTACATATCGAAATTCCGCCAAAATAATACCCAACAATATGATACCCTACATAGCGATATTTTATCTATTTATTTTGGATTAATAAAAATTTCGGTATGTTGGACAATACGCTTTCTCTTTCTTGCCAATAATTTCCGGCACTCTCCTCTTATTTTGGCCCTTTTGGTACTGCTACTTAGCTACTTGCCAATATGAAAGTGAAGATACTGTTTTACTATTAATATGTTTAACTAACTAATTCTGTGCATTTAAGATATATGTTGGACAAAACACTTTCTCATCTTGCTTACCCGTCCGAACCTGCACAGTGCCTCTTTGGCATGTTGTTAATTGTGGTTAATTTCTACCCAACTCCTTTTGATTTCTTAATCTTATAAAAAATGAAATCTAATTTTTTTTTTTTTTTTTTAACATGAATATGTAACTTTACTAGCAAAACAAAATAGCTGTATATTTTGTTAAAAAAAAAAATAATAAACATGCGTTGAGTCCGCTCTTTTGTGAGAATATTAATACCCCGCTGTACCCATCTTTAGAAGAAAAACAATGATTAAAATTCATGAATACAACCAAATAAAATATTCAGTATCAGACTCATTAACTTCAAAAGGATAAAACAACCACAACAAAACAAAAGAAATTTAATTGAATAAAAAAAATGACCATTCTTAAAATTAATTAAAGTACCCATTGTTTTGAACGCTTAATTACAAATTGTTTGGCCGAAGAAATTCAGGAAATAACATTCGTGTTTCTAAAAGCTTTGCCAAGCACACTCGAAATAATTTTCTTGGAGGTTGCAAGAATTTTATCCGCAGAACAAATTTTATCCGCAGGAAATTATTGTGGCCCACAGAAAAAATTTTGAGTGTGCTTGAGAAAATGATTATTCTCGCTACTTGCTGCATCACCATGTAACACTCAACTCAAATCAATTTGTTGTGAGAAGACATAACTCAGCAACATTTAAAGCAGAGTTCAAGGAAAACACAAGTAATATAAAAGTCCCGTAAAATAACAATAAAAGTACAAGTGTAAAATGTGAAAAAAAAAATTGCTGGAATGAAAAGATAATGATAGTACGTACTGCCCGATTAAATGAGACTCGCCCTCAAGATTTCATTAACTAAGACTCCATGGGGGTTTTGAGTATAAAAAAATTTGAAAAAGAAAACTACAGAAATTGAAATACAAGAGGATGAGTTAAAGTAATTTGATTACACAGCGAGAAACCAAGACTGAACTCCTAAACTGCATTGTGAGAAGTTCATCATTTTAGTTTTGCTGCCTGAAAATCCTTGTGCGCCTCTACCAACATAAGACAAAGCAGTAAACCAGCAAACAGAAAATTATACCACTGTTTGCAAACCAACAATCATCATTTAACAAAGCAATCCTAATTTAGTGCTTGCATTTACCAGCAAGTCTTAGAAAGTCTCAAAAATGATGGCATCCATCATGCAACCCTAATATAGTTATATATATACATCAATTAAACCAGCAAATTCATAACTCACTGTTTAGCCTTGTGTAGATCAATCATTCCCTTGATCCATGCTGTTTAATACAATAATCTGTATGAATTTTAATACAATGATCTGTATTTTTAATACAGAAAATTCATACAATAATCTGTTTAAACAATGTTCTGTATTTAGTGTTTAATTCAACTTGTATGAATTTTAATACAATAATCTGTTTCATAGATAAATTTTATTCGAACTGTACCAGAATTATACCAGAAGAATAGAATGCACTAAACAGCAGAATAAAACCAGCCAAGCACTGCTACAGAAGAGTTTAGAACTGGTATAAAACAGTATTGTTATGATTTTATATATTTTTAACCCAAAACTGAATCCAAGATGAAAAAGAGGGATAAGAGATATACCAAGAGATTCATCATAAAACAGCACAAGCTGAACCAAAAAGGGTATTACTCAATTGCTCAATTATGTACCAATTAAGATTGCAATTATCCACGGATTGATTAGGGGTATGCCTCCCTTTCAATTTGAGTCAGAATATCAAGTGGTGTCAGGTCATGATCGGGAAACAAGGCAAGGCAACAAACTTGCCCCAGTAAAGAAATTAACACATATACACATGATATTTCGATTGACTAAGCAATACAATAGCATCTTTAGAGAACCACAACTCCTCATTTAGAAAAAGAGAATGAACCCTAATCGAATTCAAGGTGAAAGAATAAACTAAGATCTCACATACTCATCAGTTTGACAACAACACCAAGATCATTAGCATTAATCATATAACAGCCGCTAAGGACTTTGATTAAAAGGCATATTTTCTAGTAACAATCGTACAATCTTCACATCAAACCTTGAATTTGCATTGTGATAAACATAGCAACCCAGAGAGAGATACCTGTAACAAGGTATTGATCATCTTGATTGCCTCCTCCAACCATGACTACAATTGATTCGCACCCACTCCACAATCTGCATAGCGTTGAACACTTTACTGAACATTCAATGCAAAATCGGAGATAAGAGCAAGATTACAAAAGATAGCACAAAGAGGATATAATGACTAATGAGATCAAGGGGTATGCAAAGGGAGAAGGTACGCATAAAATAGAAAGAATATGAAATATAAAAAACATAAAGAGGAGAATGATAACCTGCTCGGAGTTATGCGGGGTGTTGTTGATTGAAGTCTGGCAACCACCTTCACGCCGCGATTACGAAGCGCCCAATTTTTGCTCCCCCGCGTTTTTAGACAAAACGACAAATTCGGCCCATATAGTAAAATAGTGTTCACTAACTGATATCGGTGAATTCTAGAATTTTGTTTGATTTTATGGTTATTAACAAAATCTGGATGGGCCTAAGCCGGATCATTATAAGCCCGGCCCATTTCCCGTGCTACTGTATATAAACACTCTACAGAATTCAATTCAGAATTAGTTTTCCGGATTCAAGTTTACTTTTCCGAATTCAAGTTTAATTGGATGGAGAGTAGAGGAAGCAAGGGGAGGTGAAGAATAGAAAGGAATATTAACATATTTAATTTTTTCGTGTTTGGATGATTAATGAGAAAAAATAAATTAAATTTTCCTTTCTGTCTTTTTTTTTGTTTGGTTGATTAAAATTTAGAAGGTTAATGAGAAATTCAGTGATTGTTGTAGGTTTGTAACAAAATATTTGTATGAAAAATATATAGGTAACATATATGATTAGGGGTGCACAAAAAGCTCATGACTCGAAACTCAGTTCGGAATCAGTTCGGATTCAACTCACTATAACTCGAGTTAAAATTGACTCGAGTCAAAACTGACTCGAGTTTACTGACTCGGTTAATTTATGAGTCGATTCCAAGTTAGGCCTAACTCGGTTCGGAATCAACTCGGTTGGACTCATCACACCAAACCCTAATTTATATATTAGACTCTATACTGTTTTGTTAGACTTTATCGGTTTGGTAATTTTTAATTATGTACTATTTTGGTGTTTTCGTAATTTTTAATTATGTGTTGGCCATTATCTCATTATGTATTGCCTTTAATTGTGTATTATTTTTGTAAACTATGTCATATTTTTTTTGTTAGAATTAAATTAGACCGCCTCACTATGTATTACTTTATGAGTCACAAGTCGACTCACTTCGACTCGAGTTGTTTGCGAGTTGATTCCAAATCAGAGTTTTTGACTCGGAATTGGATTAGCGACTCGGACTCAACTCGGTTCATGAGTTTGCGAGTTGAATCCAAGTTGTCCTTAACTCGGACTCAACTCAGCTCATGAGCAGCCCTATATATGATTGAACATTTGTGTTATTTTTTTCAAAAATATTTGCAACAAATTTTTTTTTCATCCGTTACACCTCAAATCGAGATAAAAACCAATTCTATTGATTAAAATAATACAAAATTAAAACTTTAACCTCCTATACCCTTAACCTCTGGCCTAATTTTATCAACCAAACACGATTATACCGAAAATTTTATTTTCTTTCAATTCCCACCCTTCCTCTACTCTCCGTCCAAACAAGGTGTACAGAGTATGAAAACGCAACATGCATGTAAACAGATCTAAGGTATACAAAATGTTATTTATCATGTATTCCATACTGCGGGTCACTGTCTAGTCATTTGGCCGCCACTTTTAGACTACCATTATAGAAAGGGCGCAACAAAAATATTTCCCGGCGTGATTATCTAAATCCCCAACAAACATTAAGCAACAAATAATCCCCGATTCCTACCAAAACAATCTCCAAAATATTTTTATAGTGAAATTCCAAAAGAACTTTCCGAAGTCAAAGCCTCAGAGTGTATGCGTTCCAGCTTAATACTGATCCAGCGGCGATGGCTCCCAACGCCGTTCCCCTGAACCGGCCGGTTCAAGTCAGCCGCACGGTTCGGTTAATCCGTTCTGCTACTCCTGCCTCTTCTATTTCACCCTCTTCCTTTCTTCTCCGGCGATCAGGTTTTTTTTTTTTTACTCTTTCTCCGTCAAGTATTTTTAAAATTAGTCGCGTCTGATTTTTTTTTTTTTTTTTTTTCCAGAAACAGCTTTTCCTAGACTGAGTTCCAGTGACTTATGGAGTGAGTCCCTTTTTTGAAATTTGCATCCTTTTCTTAATGCAGGGGGTTAAGTTAAATTTTATCTTCTTTTTGTTAAAAGATTAATTGCTCTGTCTTTTCTTCTGATGTAATTAGTAAATAGAACTGGAATCTCAGCAAAGAGAAACATTTTGGTTAGTACAAGCGGGTCATTTGAGCAAGATAGAACTGGAGAAGATCAGTCCCCACGAATTCAGGTTTTTTAAGTTGCCATCATATCAGTCCATTGGTGATATGTCCTCTTTAATCTGATTAAATAATTTTTTCAACTGAAACAATGGCATTGTATCTCATGTCTCTTTGATCCAGGAAAAAAGATTCGATCTTTTGAAGATTCTAAAAGGAGCAAACTCCGTAATTCCTCATATTGTACTTGGCAGCACTGTACTTGCTCTGGTTTACCCACCTTCTTTCACCTGGTTCACAACAAGGTCTTTTCCGGGCTTTCACTTTTCTCATATATAATTTTTCATGTTAGAGCTCATAATGGTGTTTTCTTATGTCAGGTATTATGCCCCAGCATTGGGATTTTTAATGTTTGCTGTTGGAGTTAATTCAAGCCCAAAAGATTTTATTGAGGCGATAAAGAGACCAGATGTCATTGCCGCTGGGTATTTGGGACAGTTTTTCATTAAGCCCCTTCTTGGTTTTTTATTTGGCACAATTGCCGTTTCGGTGTTTAAGCTCCCTACCTCATTAGGTAAATCAAAAGTTTTATTGCGAAGTTTCCGATGTATATGCTCCTTGTTTCTGTTTTGAGTAGCTCATTGCTTTGCCACATATTTGCACATATGATTGGTGGTCATCTTTTCTTGATTAGATTGGTAAATAGGAACACCATAATTTGAAAATAGATTAATATCCGTTGATAAATATATTTAAAAATGAATTTAAAATTATTACTGGTATAGGCACAATGTATTTTTGCAAGTTTTCCAATATCATGTTGAAAATGAAAAATCTCTTAACTTGTCCAAAACCCTCAAGTCAGGTGCTGGTATAATGTTGGTATCTTGCGTCAGTGGTGCCCAGCTCTCGAACTATGCGACATTTCTGACGGACCCATCCATGGCCCCACTTAGCATAGTCATGACCTCAATTTCTACCGCAACTGCTGTTTTCGTGACACCAACCTTGTCTTACTTACTAATTGGAAAGAAGCTGCCAGTCGATGTCAAAGGCATGATGTCAAGTATTACACAAATTGTAGTAGCACCAATTGCCGCTGGCCTCCTTTTAAATAGGTATGAAAATTGGTTTGGGATTTTACCTAAAGCAATGTTACATTTTTGTAGAAGCAGTTATTTCTTTTTCCTTTTTGTTACCTAAAGCTGTGTTTTCTTTCAGGATTTTAGCTGGTACAGATGTTGGGTTGATTTCATATTGAACTGTGGTTGTTTGCATATGCACACAAAATTGGTTGGGATAAAGTTTATTGTTATGCCAAATTTCAGTATGATTAGCCGATCCATCCAGCGCCAATACTTGTATAAGTTAATATTGACTATACTTACTGGATGTAATTTTTTGTGCTTATTATTTATTAAATTTTTGTACAATTTAAAGGTTCCTACCAAAGGTATGCTCAGCTCTTCAGCCATTTCTACCGCTTCTCTCAGTTTTTGTGACAGCACTATGCGTCGGCTCACCATTGGCAATTAACATAAAGGCTGTATTGTCTCCATTTGGTATCAACATTGTTCTTCTCCTTTTTGGATTCCATTTATTGGCATTTATTTTGGGGTTTGGTCTTGCCGGTGTTTGGTTTACTAAATCAGCTGATGTGAAAGCACTACAGAGAACTGTATCATTTGAAACAGGTTAGCTTCTCTCCATAACACATCAAGTAAGCTGTTATAACTTGTGAGCAAATACCACAAAAGGAAATGAGTTTGTTTGGTACATTTTGTTTATTTTTTATTTGTAGGAATGCAAAGCAGTCTCTTAGCACTTGCATTAGCAAATAGGTTTTTTCAAGATCCTCTTGTTGGTGTGCCACCAGCTATTTCTGTAAGTTACTTATCAGACTTGTTTCAGTCACATTGAATTCATGAGTAAAATCGAGGCTAACATGCTAATGCAATTTATAAATGGCATTGCTTGTAGGTTGTATTGATGTCTCTGATGGGATTTGCACTAGTAATGATTTGGTCAAAGAGGAAAGAAGAGTAACAGCTAATGCTGTATTTCAAGTACTAGTAATCTATCTGATTGGGATGTATTCCCATAATGACATAAAATTAATCCTGAAGTCCCTAGCTTTTGTGGTTTCTCGTTTCTCTTTCCTGTCTCGCTTTTTAATTTTTGTGTAGAATGTAAGAAATTATTTTCATAAACTTGTTAGAATAGTTTATTTCCTGTTAGCAAATAAATCTTCAGCATACCTGGTATTATATTTTATTTTTACAAATGAGCATACAAACTTGAGCCTATGCAGGAGGGCTCTTATGTCAACTTATCGGGCCCGCCATGAAAATTGTGTCATTTTCTTTAAAATGGGCCGTTTGATTGGATTCTCTTAAACATTATATAAATAAAAAATAATAGTACATAAATAAAATGAAGATATATTTTTATTATTTAATAAAGGGTAAAATGGATATTTTTTAAATTTTAAATGAATTTTAATATAAAAGACAATAAATTATATATATATGTTAGTTTTTGAAACTTCGAAGAGTAAATATGATACTATGAATTTTAAAGGGGAAAATAAGTAATTTTAAGTTTTAAATGGTATAACATAAAATTCCCCAAAAAAGAAAAAATATGTACGTACTAGTAGCGTTCCAGTTTTCCAGTTATACGGATCGGACAACTCTCGGTAGAATAGGATCCGTCCAGTTCCAATCAAACTGGAGACAAGTTAACAGTAACTCCAGTGTTATCGCTTTGCGAAGTTGAACAGCTTCAACTCGCCGTGCCTTCAATCGCCATGGCGTCAACTGTGCCACCCACAACCCTCTCCCTTTCCCTCCCTTCTCTTTCAGTCCACGCCTCTTCACTTCCTCTCCTTTCCAAGCGAGAAAACCATGGAAGTAACATCCACTTCCCCTCCTTAGCGCTTGTAAGCGCCACCGCCAGCATCGCTTTGGCCACGGCAGCGCTTCCTCCAGCCGCCGCGGCCGCCGCTTCGTCTTTTCCATTGGCGCTCTCTGCTCTTCAGGAGCCCTCTAACGCGCTTTCACTGCCCACCTGGGCCATCCACGTGTCCAGTGTTGTTGAATGGTATGTACTAATGTACAGTAGGTACTCTTAAGTCTAAACTCGGGTCAAAAATCGAAATGTGAATTTTATGATCAGGAGATAATTAACCGCATAGAGGAGAAATTCTCTCTTAAAAAGGTATGTCAATAGGAGTCATACTGAATCTAGAAGGGAACACTGAATTGAAAGGAGGTTATAGTTTGTTTGAGCATTTAGCTCTTGTTTCTTATAATTGCCCTTTTTTCCCTTTCTAATTGGGGATAGGATCGCAGCAATGGCATTAGTTTGGCAATATGGAGAGAAATCAGGGCACACAGCTTGGAAAGGCCTTTCATGGGGCATGGTGAGTTGCATAGATTTTACAAATTTTAACAAATTTGAAATGTTTATGCAAATTAGCAAATAATAAGAGAAATGGTATCTCTGCCATTTAACTTCATACTGAATTACTAATAAATGCTATTTTAGTTATTTACTATTTTTCCTATGCAAACTTCAACATTCATGTGCTATTTGCTTACTTCACTGAAACTCCTTTGAACATAATTTTAAATATTGCAAACATGGGCTGCAACAAGTCATTAATTAAAGTCAGTTATACAATCGATATATCAATACGTATACAACAGTTGAAGGTTATTATAGCTGAAATTCTTTTGTTTTTAGCCACATGATTGGCTGAATAATTTGGTTTCTCTCCCGTAGGTTCCACTTCTTGGGGGAGCATTATGCGCTTGCACCTGGCATTTTTTTTATAATTCAGAGTCACTAGAGGTAATTTTATACCTTTTCTTAGTTACATTGTGACGATTTAAACTTATTCCGTGGAACTTTTATTTATTTTTTAGTAAGGGATTCCCCTACCGGGTTTTGAGATTCGGTGCAACTTATTTGGAATTGGAAC
Organism: Carex kokanica; assembly: GCA_025461125.1. Lineage (NCBI taxonomy): Eukaryota > Viridiplantae > Streptophyta > Magnoliopsida > Poales > Cyperaceae > Carex > Carex kokanica. The sequence continues at coordinate 2,446,177 of JAJGRX010000142.1, read as the reverse complement.
TCCAATGGAAGAAAAATAATCATCTACTTATAGTTGGTGACATTTCTTTCAGATACTGGTGGCAATTCAAGGTGCACTGACAACCATCGGCAACATAACAATGTTGATTGCTGCTTTTCGTATATTCAAGGCATCCCAGGAAAGTTCTAACAGCTCTTAGCTCCTATTTGTTGAGAATCTATATTCTCAACTTTATTAATAAACCAAAGGTGCTCATTTCTTGTAGTATATATCTCAGTTGTAATTATCTCAAGATGGATCTGTATCGGTGCATCTTCATTGGTATATTTACCTCATTATTTGTTTTCTTTTTATTTTCAATTCATTGAGAAGTTGGTCTGACAAGGGTTATAACTCTGAAATTTTCTGGGGTATTACAAGCTTGGAAGCTATTCTGAACAAGAAAATTGCCACAAAATTTTTGTTTATATTCTTTTCATGGTATTTATCAGATTCCTTTTCTGGTGTGATTCGCTACTGAAAAACTCGCTTGTTAAGTAATAGCTTTGTTAAGTTCATTTTTTTTTTTCTAAATAAGTGTCTCCTTAACTGCAGCATTCAATTTTATTCAATTTTTAAAGAGTAGAGTTAAAATGGACCATTGAGTTTGTGCTCCAACCATACCCCATATCTTTCTCTCTGTTTTCAAAGTTCAAATGTCCATATTAAAATATACTTAGAGACCAAATTTTATATTTTTTTAAAAAAATTTACTATTTTTTTAGATAGGTATAAAATTATTATTTTTGGATGGTCAAGAAGAAGTGATTTTGTACCTTATCTATAAAAATAGTAAAAAAAGTTTTGAAAAATATAAAATTTGGTCTCTAAGCACATTTTAGTATAGAGATCATGTTGAGCAGTTAGATCGACTATTTGAACTTTGAAAACGGAAATAAAGATGTGATGTATGGTTGGAGTACAAAACCAATTGTGCGTTTTTACCCTACTCGTTATTTTTAAAATATCCCTTGCTGAAATAACTTTGTTTACTCGGATAACATAAAAAACATAGTGTCCGTCCAAGACCATTTGTCCGGTGCCCAAGCCCAAACCCAAACTTAGTTGCTGACCGGGCCCCAAGCCCAAGCCCAAATTTAAGTTGCTAGATATTTAAACCGGCACCACTGCACCAAGAAAAAATAATGAGTAAGGCTACGGTACTATGAATAGCACGGTTTGGTCCGTGCTACGGCTCAATATTTGAGTTTTCAAAATCCTAACGGTCGATCCGAACCGTTCAACATGATTATAAAATGAATATGTACTTGAAAACCAAATTTTATAATTTTTTGAATTTTTTTACTATTTTTTTAGATAGGTAGAAAATCACTTGATCTGAAAATTCTGGACCATCCAAAAACAGTGATTTTCTACCTATCTAAAAAAATAGTAAAAAAATTCAAAAAAATGTAAAATTTGATTTGCAAGTACATATTCATTTTATAATCATGTTGAACGGTTCGGATCAACCGTTAGGATTTTGAAAACTCAAATATTGAGCCGTAGCACAAACCAATCTGTGCTATGCATAGTACCGTAGCCTCACTCTAAAATAATTGCAATCAATCTGAGGTTGTTTTCGGAAAGATGAAATCGGTGCAAAAGTTGACATAAATGAACAGTAAAATAAATATTAGCTGGAACAGCAAAATACATCTTCATTTTTACAATTGTAAAAATTAATTTTTCATCACGTCAATAAGATATTTTAATATTATGATCAACTCATATGATAATAAGAATAATCGTTTACAGTTCTTTTGCAGTTGTGAGTATAAAGATGTTATTATTATTTGTAAAGTAATTGTTAAAGTATATATGACAGTTTTAGATAAATTGTTAACATTTTTGCTAAATTAGTAAATACTTCACAATTTTGCAATAAAAATTACAAGTGTCACTTCAATATTTGTAATGACAGAGGAAAAAGTTTTATAGATTAATTTAAAAGGAAATAGAAAAAAAGTTAAATAACTATATACTTCTAATTTTATTTAGGTAAAACTGAGCTGAGTCAATTGAATCTAGGGCTGGGCAAAATTACTCGAACTCGTAACTCGCTCATTTACAGCTCGCTTTAACTCGCTCATTTACAACTCGAGTTGGCTGACTCGTTTAATAAATGAGCTGAGTTTGAGCTGAGTTGGCTGACTCGTTTAATAAATCAGCACCTGTTAAACTGGTTAAATGAGTTATAAACGAGTTGTGAGCCAACTCAAGTTGATAATGAGCTGAGTTCGAGTTGGCTTTACAGCTCGTTTAACCATCCCAACTCGAGTTGATTCGCTCGTTTATTTAATGAGCTGAGTTCGAGTTGGGAATAACTCGCTCAAACTCGGCTCATTTACAGCCCTAATTGAATCCACTATGTTTATGTTGTTCGGAAATAAATGAACCTGTTATTCTGATTTCAACTGTCCAAATTTTTCATGCATGAATTTCGATGAAGAAAATTTTCAAGTGCGAATCTCAACGAAGATCTACCGTTGGAATCAGAATAATAGGTTCCTGTTATTCCAGTAGAATAACAGGAGATTTATTCCATGTGGTTCCATCACTGAATTATTATAATTTTTGTGTATTGTAATTTTCTAAGTGAGATGGAGACGCTGTAAGCCTGTAACTATGAAATTCAGTCGGTTAATGAGCGAATCAAATAAGCATAAAATGAAATGATTATTTACCAGATTGGAATCTTTGAAATAAACTGTTTCTGAAGGTGTGTGTGCTTGTAATGATGGAAGTCCATGCAAGACGCTATTGAAGTGGCTATTAATCGAATAATAATTGCAATTAAATATGGTCATGATGTGGAATTGTTGGCGGTAAACAAAAGGGGGGAAAAGGTTAACTAAGAACAGCGGTCACTCTCAGCTGGTCAAGGCACGTTGCATGAGAACGTGCAAAGTGGGACCCACTTTAATTGTTATTTGATGGAAGCTCAACTGCTTGATTTATTGTTACTATTTCATTAATGGAATCAGAGTAGGTCCGATGCCCAACGGCCCTACTTTTTTCTTGGTTTGATGGGTGTGATGACCATTCGATCTGCATCAAGATTCGTGTGCTCTGCATCAAAATCCGTACAAGTCTGTATCAATTTCCGTGCACAAAGATCTTGATGCTAATCACACGGTCCTAGAGCTAATTGAACCTAAATGTAGGTCCGATGCCCATCGGACCTACTCCTATCTCTTCATTAATAGACACAAGGGAAGAAAAATGAAAAACAAGAAAGAGGCAACAAATACGAATTTTTTTAGAAACCATAATTAGAAAAAGTAAATTTGTTGAACTAATTTGATTTTTTTTTTTTTACAAAAATCATAGAAAATAAGTACTGAATAGGCTATTCGGTACCTTTCATTTATTCTCCTAGTTTCATAATTTTTTCATATTTTCTGTCAAGTAAAAGAGTAAAATGTAGTGGTACCGAATAGGCTATTCGGTACCGTTTAAATGTAAATGAGAGGTACCGAATAGCGGGGGCGAAGCTAGACTTTCAAGTTATAGGAGTCAAACGTAAATAGGGGTCAATCATATAAATTTTTTATGCTGCGTATGCGGATCAATTTACAGTATTTATAGCATTTTATTCTAAATTATATAGAAAATCATGTATTATATACAAAAAATTTGAAAATAAATAGGGGTCAATTGACCTCATTGGATGAATGTGCATCCATCATTAGAATAGCGTATTCAGTACTTATGATTTTTGTAAAAAAAAAAACAATTAAGTTGGTTCTCTAAATTGTTTTTTCTTCTAAATATGTTTTACAAAAAAAATTCCAAATACCAAGAGAAATGAATAAAGTGGTTTGTTTTTTTTGGTGTGAGATGAGAATCAAATAAAAATCTAAAGCAACGAAAAAGTAAAAGAAATCAGTTTGAAATGTTTCCTGGATCTGACAGTGATCGAAAATGTTGGTGCGCAGAAAAGACGACGATAAGCTGCCGAATTTTTTATTTATATCCAAAAAATAATTGAAATTTCAAAAAATACCCATCTCGCCTGCAAAATTCGAAAAATACCCAAACCGGAAAATTTTTTTCCGGATTTGGCCTCTAAACCCGGAAATTTTTTTTCCGGTTTTGGGGAGCTCTTTCCGGAAAAAAATTTTCCGGTTTTGGGGTGTCTTTCCGGAAAAAATTTTGCCGGTTTTGGGGTGCCTTTATGGAAAATTTTTTTCCGGTTTTGGGGGTACTTTACGGAGAAAATTTTTCCGGTTTCGGGGGTGGTTTACGGAAAATTTTTTTCCGGATCCGGGGCTATAAATCCCCCGTCCACTTCAGCTCCACTCCACAGCAGCACACTACACTCCACAGCAGCACACAGCAGCAGGTTTTTTTTTTTTTTTTTTTTTTTTAATATATTTAATTAATTAATTAATTATTTTTGAATAGTTTAAAATTAATTTTAATTTTAATTTTAATAACTTTTTCATAACTTTTCATAACTTTAATTTTAATTTTAATTTTAATTTTAATTCTAATTCTAATTCTAATTCTAATTCTAATTTTAATTTTAATTTTAAATAGTTTAGAATTAATTAGTTTCATAACTTTTTTAATTTTTATTTTAATTTTAAATAGTTTAGAATTAATTAGTTTCATAACTTTTTTAATTTTAATTTATAATACAATTAATTAGTTTCATAATTTTTTTAATTTTAATTTTAATTTTAATTTTAAATAGTTTAGAATTAATTAGTTTCATAACTTTTTTAATTTTAATTTATAATACAATTAATTAGTTTAATTGAAATGATTTGGAATATTGTCCGAATAATTTAGAATTTGTTAGAAAAGACCAGAATGGTCCAGAATAGTTTAGAAAATACCAGAATTGTCCAGAGTTATTTAAAAAATAGCAGAATGGTCAAGAATAATTTAGAAAATACCAGAATGGTCAAGAATAATCTAAAATGATTTCGAATTTTTTTAGGAACCTCTTTTTTTCTCGGATCCCTTTCGGAGCTCTGACTGTCTGATCACTCGGCTCTTCGATTGAGGTTTTTTAACTTTTTTAATTTTAATTTATAATACAATTAATTAGTTTGTTTTAAATAATTTAGAATACTGTCCGAATAATTTAGAATTTGTTAGAAAATACCAGAATAGTTCAGAATAGTTTAGAAAATACCAGAATGGTCCAGAGTATTTTAGAAAATACCAGAATGGTCCAGAGTATTTTAGAAAATACCTGAATTGTCCAGTATTCTTTAGAAAATAGCAGAATGGTCCAGAATAATTTAGAAAATACCAGAATGGTCCAGAATAATTTAGAAAAATTCAAGATAATTTAGAATATTGTTCGAATTTTGTAGTATGGCAGACTTAGTACTCAGACATACAGTTAGCCCCTTGTTGTGGATACCTCACGGCAACCATAGGGTATCTCAAGCGTCGAAGGAGGTAAGCATTTACTTATTTCGTTTTTCATAACTCGGTCAGTAATCAAATTATATTGTAATTGATTTTTTCCCCTAATTTAGAGTAAAGATATTTTAACGGTGAGACACTATCGCCACAAATGCGAGTATCACAAGGACTATGCACCGTTATTAATTCGAATGGGCTTATATCAGCTCGCGACAATGCCTGATATCGCCCTCGATGCGGCCCTCATTCATGCACTTGTCGAGCGGTGGCGTCCGGAGACGCACACCTTTCATCTTCCTTTCGGAGAGATGACAGGTATTAACTGAGTCAAATAAATTTGTTTTTTAGTTTCTTACTGACATGCAAAAATAAATTACAGTAACGTTGGAGGATGTGAGTTGTTTGTGGGGTTTGCCTATTTCGGGGGATCTTGTAACGGGAACTACAGACACGACGAGGATTCAAGGCCGACTGTATGACCTGCTAGGCATCCAAGATAATGAAATCAAGAGGTTCATGAAAAAGCTGGGAAAGGATGACAGAACGTCGGACTTGCTTTTGGCAAAAAAAGCGCTCCGTGAGCGCTTCAGAATACTGCCCACCGGTGCGAGCGAGATAGAAAAGAGATGGTTAGTATTTTTTTCTATTTAAAACCCTATTCGTATTTTACATTTTCAATAATGTACTCACATTTTAATATTTGGTGGTCAGGTATGTCCGTGCATTTATCCTTGACATGTTAGGGAATACCATGTTTGCCGACTATAGCGGGGACGGGATACCGTTGTGGTATCTCAACATGGTGGATAATTTAGACGAGCCGAGAAATTACAACTGGGGCGGAGCTGTTCTCGCATATTTATACCGAAATCTATGCCTCGCATGCAGTCCTAGCTGTCACTCTATGCATGGTCCCACGATGCTTCTGCAACACTGGTCGTGGAGCCGATTTCAAGTTCACCGGCCATTATATCCGAGATTTCAACCGGCTTGGGGCGCCGAAACAGAAGATACTTGCCCAGCTTATGGTGAGCTTTGGAAAGGCCCACATGAGTGGGAGAGCTCGTCGCATTCAAAAACCACCGGTCCAGGTATCCCCCGCGATCAGATTCAGCTATTGACGGATAACATGGTGGAGTGGCAGCCGTACGCGCATGTTTACCACAATCTTTCGAGAAGAACTCGGGCGGACCAGGTATATTGTAATAAAGTCGCATACTTTATTCTTTTTCTGTCATCATAATTATAAATTCGGCATAACATTTCAACTATAAATTTTTCAGCCGTACTACCTGTACCGCGGTCCTCTTATTTTTTATTGGATTGTGGAGCATCACAATCCTGATCGCTGCATGCGACAATTTGGAAAATGGCAAGAAATCGCGCCACCGGATCCCCCCCTGGATAGGGACGACCACGAAGAGCTACACAAGTAATATTCGTATTATTTATTTAGTTTATTTGTTTTTGTGTACTAATGTACTTATTTATTTTACTAATATTGTAAACAGGTTGAAATCTGGCTCAAAGAAGAATGCGAACTGGGCGGTAGTGCACCGCCGATACGTTTACCATGCGACACAATATGCACAGCATGTGTACGAGGTAGGACATCCGTGGGATCCGAGTGACATTCTAAGATATCGAACATGGTACCAGAAGAATGGCATGGCATCTGTCTTCTTGTTTGGCCAGCACGTGTTTGGAATGGATCGCAATATTCCGGTTCCTAGAGACGAGCATTCGAAGTCCGGATACATTCCCAGCGGATCGACATTTGTTCGAAATGTAAACATTTCTAACTCTGGAATTTATAAAACATTTATTACATATCATTTCTTATATTTCGACCATGTGTACAGGCATTGCGTGGGATTGGAGAGTTGGCACATGGCACAAAAACATTCTTCACCAAGGGTCTCCGTGCAATTGGCAAGGGGAAAATGAGGCTAGGTAGTCGACTTTGCAGTGATAATGGTTACGGAGACCGTGCGCGTGCCATGTTGGATGAGTCTGGGGTCCCACCTAATTGGGAAGACATTTCATCCACCGATAGTGCGCCGCTGGGAACGGAGCCATACCCAGCTGCACCTGTATTCGAAGGCCCAGATCCAGTGCAGGGCTGGTTGTATGATGGCTCTCAATGGAGAAATTACATTCCGCCAGGACAGTTCGAAGTGGTTACTCCACCAGCGCACGAGATGCCGCGACCATCGATGCAGGTGATGCCGCGATCATCATCGATGCACGAGATGCCGCGATCATCATCGATGCACGAGATGCCGCGCTCATCGATGCACGAGATGCCGCGCTCATCGATGCACGAGATGCCGCGCTCATCGATGCACGAGATGCCGCGCTCATCGATGCACGAGATGCCGCGCTCATCGATGCACGAGATGCCGCAATCATCGATGCATGAGACACCGCATTTGCAGGCGCAGGGGTTCGGCATAGAGATTCCGGAGGGGTGTGAATGGATGCATTCACTACTCGGCACTGGAGCCGGACATGTATGTAGTACTTTAATTGAAGTAATTTTCTTTTTTAATATATAATGAACTAAATTAAAAAATGTGTCTCAAATGCAGATGTCTCAGGATCAGGCGAATGAAATGGAGCAAATGCAGTTTGATCAAGCCACATTCGAATCCCTGCAGCAGTGGCAGGTTCATCCGACTTCAGGTGATGCCGGGGCGTCATCTTCTTATCCACCTCCTCCAGTGGATCCCACCGACGGACTGCGACGTTCACAGCGTGAGAGACATGACCCTTCTCGCTTCTCGCATTCTGAGTATCCGGACCACACTGTACATGCACAGCGTGGCCTGTAGGAGTTATATATTTTATGTTGTCATTTGTGTTTTATCTTTTGGTATCTGTTTTACCTGTAGGAGTACTTGTATATTTTGATATGATTTCCTTTATCTGTAAGTATTAATTGCATCTTATAACTTAACAATTTCATCGAAGCCGTATTCTATAAATTAACAATTCCATCTCAACCGTCTTCTAGAACTTAAAACGAAGAAAAACATAGAATTAAAACACATAGAATTAAAACATTCAGAAAAACTCATAGAATTAAAACACATATAATTAAAACATTCAGAACTATTAAACTACATTTTCGACAACAGAATGAACAACATACTACTTCTTAGCACACATGTTATTTTCTACGACGCAGACTAAAATTCAGTCCGATGGTGCGCCAGGAGGTTGTACTTCTTCTTGCTGGGTGCTCTGCAACTTCTTGCGCCTGTCTTGCTGCCTCCTCTACATTGCAAATGCAGATGTATTAAATTGTGAATTTAATTAAAACAAGCATTTATATTTGGTTGACCAATTGTACCTGCTGCATTCCGATCAATTGTCTCACGATGAGGCTGATGTCCGAGTCTCCGACCACGCATCCTGTCCATTTCCATCGGTATGCGGTCGTGCCTTCTCCTTCCTTTTTTGATCAGTCTCTTCTCAGGTATAATTTTTGGACCGTCGTATATAGGCCATTCATCTTGGTTGCCTTTCGGTCCCCAATGTCCGCCCCATGTTTGTACCACTATTGACATACGGTACAAGGGGTTAATGTATAGATTTACATCATATCTCATTTCGCGAACAACCGCCATGAAATGAGAACATGGTATGCCGGTTAATTGAGGCTTCCGACATTCACATTCAACCTTGTTGTTGTCCGTGACAACAACCCTATAGCCGAAATCCCTACGGGTATACTCAAGTCTCGGCTGATTACGCCTTGCTGGAAGTTTTTCACCCTTGACGAGAACCTCAAACAGCCCATGACCGCTGCGATAAGGAATCACAGTCATGTCCCTTCCTTTATCGATACGTTTTTGCAATAACTTACTTACCCGGTCGGACCACACCTGACCATGTTGCATTCTCATTTGAGCTTTGTTACATCGTTCGAAAAACCATTTATTCAACTTATAGAACGTGTCCTCCACGACCGCTGCAACCGGTAATCGCCGGCTAATTTTGAACACGGCGTTCAGTGACTCTGATCCATTTGTTGTCATTATCCCCCATCGGTGACCTCCGTCCAATGTTTGATACAACTTCTCTGGTCGTGGAAGCTCGTCTTCATCATTAGGGTTCCTCTTACCCACCTTGTTAAGGTAGTCGACAGCCTCCGGACAACCAATTTCAAAGTCTTGTAACATCTCCTGCAACCTCCTAGGTTTGCATTTGTTCACTCCAGCTATGAACCTGTCGCTAACCTCTCTCTTACGCCCCACGTGCTTGAAGAGGTTTTCGGCAACATACTGAGAACAATACCGATGCACACATTGATCGGTTGACTCATCCCATCCGAGATTCGGATCCTGAAAAACGGCTTTAATTCCCAAATGTCTATCCGATATGACACACAAAAAAACGATTATCTCCAATTACTTCCAACCTCAACCATCTCATAAAAAAACCCCAGTTGTCAGCGCTTTCTTTCTCCACAATTGCAAAAGCCAATGGAAGCAATTGGTTTTCGGCATCGTACATACATGCCATTAGCAGCCTACCTTGGTACCGTCCCGACATGAAACATGCATCGATACTAATCACTGGTCTCAGGAACGGTATCGCTGCAATACACGCTCCATATGCCCATGCCGCTCTATGGAAATGCCTCTCAGTTTCTTTGTCAGTCGGGGTCGAGGTCACACAATACTTAGTTCCTGGATTGTTTCTTTGGATGGCTTCCAATAGTGGAATAAGCAGGTTGTACGAGCTCTCCCAACTCCCAAACAGATTTGCAATAGCAAGCTCACGGCCTCTCCATAATTTGTTATACTTGGGAGTTACCTTATCATATCTCTGCATGACGAGATCTCGGATATGATTTATAGAAGAGCACACATCCCTTCTAATGGTCTTATCAATCGCAAGGGCAACCATCTCTGCCGTAAGCTGACAATGATCAGTACGTGTCGCCGATACTGTGCACGTATGAGGAAGTGCTTGTTTGGTAATAATCCAAGATTCTGAAAGACCGTTCTGCTTTGCGCATACCTTAAATTTACAAAACTTATCTCTGCACACCACCTCGTAACGTCTAGGTTCGCTTCTAAGAACCTTGCACTCACAATTGTTGTCGAGATGGAACTCATTGATTGCTATCCTTAGAGCCGTTTTCGACTGATAAACTACACCCTTAGCCAATGAATTATCGAATGTTTTGTCTGACCTGCCGAAAAAATCGACATCCGCAGGCCGAAAACTGGATATGTCATTGAAACTATCAACCGGATGTGTCATATTTTCCCGACCAGTTATCGGGTACTGTGCTTCCCGGGACCGTGATTGTGGCTGGCTGAGCGATTCAATATCATCGTCGGAACCCGATGACTCACATGAGAGCCTCTCATCTCCACTCTCCAAACTGTCAGAATCAATTGCATCCACAGGGGCATGCGAATAATCACGTAGCTGTCTACGGGCCCGACTGGTACTGGGTCGGGATGAGCTTGGTAGATCTACAGAGTTCCGACCGGTACTGGGTAGAGGTCTAACTGGTAGATCCACAGAGTTGCTACCGATACTGAGTCGGGGTCTCTGTACATCCATAGAGTGCCGACCGGTACTAAGTCGGGATCTAACTGGAATTGGGTCGGGATCCACATGATTATGACTGGTACTGGGTCGGGATCGAGGTTCAGGAATCTGACTGGTATAGTTCGGTTCCAATTCTACATACAACTCCAGAACCGGTAACCTTTGTGCAAAAGACGACACAATTCCTAAAACCATTTCGAACGATTGTTGGTCCATTACCGGTACTAATTGATGGTCACGTCCCCCATCGGTAGACATATTAAACCTGGCTTGGATTTCCAGATTTGCTTGACTAGCATTATACCCAACAAATTTATAAATCTCATTCCGAAGATAATCAAAGCTGTGGTTCACGGTTAGCGGTAATGAGTATTTAGCTCGGGTACTGTAAAAGACCCCGTCATTATTGTATTTGATTTCTCCTCCACTAAATATCTTCACATAAATAGTTGTCATTTTAAGTTTCGACTGGTCTGGCAATTTAAAAAATAACAACATATAAGTAATTAAAAATTGTCCGGACCTCTAAAAATTATTCTATAACCATTTTATAATTTTCTAAATTATTCAAGACCATTTCGGATATTTCTAAATTAATCTACATCATTTTGTAATTTTTTAAATTAATAGGGCAATATTCTAAACTATTTTGGGATATTCTAAATTATTCTAAATTATTTGGACAATTTTCTAAAAAATAAAAATGTATTTGGAATGAACTAATAAATTATAATACAAATGAAAATTAAAATAAAAAAATAACCTGAATCGAAGATCGAATCAATCAGACAGTCAGAGCTCCGGAAGGGATCCAAAAATGAAAGAGGTTCCTAAAACAATTATAAATTATTTTAAAATTTTCTAGACCATTTTGATAATTTCTAAATTATTCTACACCATTTTGAAATTTTTTAAATTAATTTAGCAATATTCTGAACAATTTTGGAATTTTAAAAATTATTCTGAACCAATTTGGAATATTCTAAATTATTTGGACAATATTCTTAAAAATAATACATTATTTTGAATGAACTAATTAATTATAATACAAATTAAAATTAAAATAAAAAAATAACCTGAATCGAAGATCGGATCAATCAGACAGTCAGAGCTCCGGAAGGGATCCAAAAATGAAAGAGGTTCCTAAAACAATTCGAAATCATTTTAAAATTTTCTAAATTTTTCTATACCATTTTGATAATTTCTAAATTATTCTACACTATTTTGCAATTTCCTAAATTAATTTAAATAATTTAAATAATTTAAATATTAAATTTAAATAATTTAAATAATTTAAATAATAAAAAATAATAAATTTAAATGATTTAAATAATAAATTTAAATGATTTAAATAATAAATTTAAATGATTTAAATAATAAATTTAAATGATTTAAATAATAAATTTAAATGATTTAAATAATAAATTTAAATGATTTAAATAATAAATTTAAATGATTTAAATAATAAATTTAAATGATTTAAATAATAAATTTAAATGATTTAAATAATAAATTTAAATGATTTAAATAATAAATTTAAATGATTTAAATAATAAATTTAAATTATTTAAATGATTTAAAATAAATTTAAATAATTTAAATAACTTACTGTGAGAGAGCAGAAGCAGCTGAAGTCGAATCGCTGAGTGAAAGCGAGAGAGCTCCGCGGTTTTTATAATCAAAATGGGTCCGAAACCGGAAAATTTTTTTCCGGAAATAACCTCTAAAACCGGAAAAAAATATTCCGGAAATAAAAACCGGAATTTTTTTTTCCGGATTTAGAGGCTAAATCCGGATAAATTTTTTCCGGAAATAGAGATTAAAACCGGAAAATTTTTTTCCGGATTTAGAGGCTAAATCCGGATAAATTTTTTCCGGAAATAGAGATTAAAACCGGAAAATTTTTTTCCGGATTTAGAGGCCAAATCCGGAAAAAAAATTTCCGGTTTGGGTATTTTTCGAATTTTCATCAGAACTTGGGTATTTTTTGAAATTTCCATTATTTTTTGGATATAAATAAAAAATTCGGATAAGCTGACTGTGGGATCTATTTATATGTCCCACTATTTATTTTACTGCAAGTAAACAGTAGATTCGGGATAAAAATTAGATTTATAAGATAAATGAAAAGGGTTCAAATGCATCATAATTTTTGTGCTCCAATATGCTCTACATTCTTTATTTTCATTTTCAAAGTCTGAACAATCGATCCGAACCATTGAACATGATCTTCATAATAAAATATGCTTGGAGACCAAATTTTATATTTTTTAGAATTTGTTTACTATTTTTTTAGATAGGTACAATATCACTTTATCGGATTGTCCAGAATCTCCTTAAAAAATGATATTGTACCTATCTAAAAAAATAATAAACAAATTCTAAAAAATATAAAATTTGGTCTCCAAGCATATTTTATTATGAATATCATGTTGAATGGTTTGGATCGATTATTCAGACTTTGAAAATGGAGATAAAGAATGTGGAGCATATTGGAGCACAAAAATTATGATGCATTTGAACCTCAAGATAAATATATTAAATTATTGACATAAAAGACAATATCTTAGTAACTACACTAGATAATACATTAAAAAATATGTCATTTTTTAATGAACTGTATGGCGGTGCATTCCGAAAAATGAAATTGACTTTCTAAAACTTTGGTAGGAAAAATCGAGGATGTCATTTTCTTGATACCACGTGTTGGTACTTCGGTAGAGAAAACAGAGTCAAACAATGAAAGAGTACCTACTAGGAAACGAAATCCATGATAGCATAGAAATCGTTGAATTAAATCTACATCGATTATCCTTTCGTTTTAGTATTAATTTTGATGAGCTCTGGAAGAGAAAAATATGGTGTTTCCAAACTGGTTGAAGTATTTCAATTTTAAACGATCGAAGTTCGAAACTAAATTAGAGATTTTGTAGGTTTTGAAGTTAAATTTTGCATTTTTATCTTATCTAGAAAAATATTTCAGCTTTTGATAAAATGGAGTGTATCTAGGACTGTGAATGCAAGTTTGCAAATTTTAAACGTCTTATTTGATTGGCTATTTGACTCACGAATCTTTTATATATTAATTTGGAGTAGACTATAGGGTGTTCTTAAGTTCAATAAGTCTCTAAATACTTAATTTTAAATTTACCGGATTAGTTTCAAACGATGAATCCAAACCGTTGAAGTTCATCTACCTTACAAGTAATGTGTGTACATGCAAAAATTTTAAAATTTTAAATTAATTTAGTATAAAGTCAAGCGGTCAAAATTAAAAGGTCTATAATTATTTTAATGCATTCATTTTTTGAATGTTTTTTTTACCACTTGACTCTATACAAATTAGTTCGAAAAATTAAAATTTTCGCATGTAGACACATCGATTTCAAAAAACGCATCGGGAGAGAGATGCGCGTCAGAAAAAACGCGTTCTTATTTTTGTTTAAATGAAACAACTTTCATGTGGCTTTCCATGTGGTGAGTACGTGTGTAACTAAATTTAGATTTTTACACGTTTGACAACATGAAACAGATGCATAAAATCGAAATTAATGATTAATGGCTGAAATTGAGATATGATTTTGATCAGTGGCTCAGATCTTCTCTGGGTGAATAGGTGCTTGGACCCTAAAATTTTCAACGTGGTATTATAGTAGTACTGATATCATCCCATTAAAAGTAGCTGCAGCGCTGAGGTAAGACCTGGTCGTAGAGAAATTAAAAAGAAAAAATTACATCGGAACCGGATACGTCATATGATACATATCAATCACGTGTCTTGACTCATGTGTCTCGTGTCGTGTTTATTTATGTCCTGTTATTACATTTTGAAAACTTAACTAAATTAACACATCATATAACCACATATAAACACGCATGATCACGTTATTTTTAATTGGAAAGTTGATGCCAAGTAAGGTTCACATATTGGACAAGAATTGGAGAAATAAGTTGCACATATTATTGTAATAATCAAATAATACTAATCCATTATTTAATTATTCTAAATAAAAAAAAAAACCACTTAAAAACGACTGACATTTTTTTCTAGTTAACATGCAAATTTTATATGTCAACAAAAATAATTCTTGCAGGGCGGAACTAGAAAATTTCAATAGAGGTGATTGAAAATTAATATGCAAAATATATGGTGAGTGAAATTTGAACTCATGTCCTCTCACTACAAAATAGAGCCCTAACCACTAGACGACAACTCAACATTTGTTATTTATTGAGAGGGACTGGACTATATAAAAAGTTTTAAAAATAAAATTTCATTTAATTTCAATATACATAATTAAAATTTTAAAATCATAGGGATGGCTTAGCCACCTTTGACCAGGCCTGAGTTCCTGAATCCTTGTACACTTTCTAAGCATATTAAAATTCGTACAATATATCAGTCTTTTTGCTAACATCTTGGGTGATTTTTCACTCATCAATTTTATTAGCCTATAATTAAACAATCAACATACGGTGTGAACAAAAGATAATGGCACTAATTCTCTCTTGTTAATGTGCAGTTCGGTGACAACATGATCACGCTCGGTAATCAAATCTGGTGCTTTTCTTTGTCGCAATTATTTAAATACTTTTAACAGTTCAGATTTATTTATTTTATTACAATCTAAATTGTTGAGAAGATTTAAATCGATAGAATAAAAAAATAAGTTCCTGCTTTCCAATAAAAAAAACAGCAGAATTCACACTCAGATTAACAATGTGCCTACTGCCTACCCGCAATCAGAAAAAAAAATTGTTCGTTTGATAAAATACAAACTTGGCTATTATTATGTGGCGCTCGTGGCTTCAATGCACTTTTTTTTTTTTTTTCTGGCATGATGCTTTGGTATCTCCATTATATTGATGTTTTCATATATAATACAATTCGGCTAGAATATTCCTCCATATCAATGGCGCACATCACGGCGAATGAAGATACTAAAGCATCAATGGCGCACTTGATCTAGTGGACCGGCTCCGGATCTCCTAAAGTAGCTCAATTTTTGAGTTGGGATCCTAATCGTCCTATCAGAATCTGAGTCAATTACGGGTGGCAAAAAAGCTCGTAGCTCGTGGCTCGATCGTGACTCGCACCTGACTCGCTCGCTAACAGCTTACTCGTTACTGGACCGAGCTGTTAACGAGCCAGTTCACCACTAGCTCGGTCCAGAATTAACTAGTTCAAGCTGGGACCTAGCTCTGCTAGGCATCAATTTGTGTGCATTTTATACTATCTAGCTCGATCCAAAAAGTTTGTAGAATTTATTTTCTTCTTAAAACAAGATCCAGCCAGACCCAGCGAGCCAGCTCGGGCTAGCTCGTTACGATTTCAAGCTGAAATTTTAGCTCAGATGTCCTAGGTCCAGCTCGCTCAGTAAGAGCTCGGTCCAGAATTAACAAGCTGAGCTAGGGCCCAGCTCGGCCCGAGCCAGCTCGTTGACAGCCCCAGAGTCAATCTTTCTCAATTAAAATTTACGGAATTCTTTTAATATTCGTCCAGAGTTTAATCAGATAGTTTGAATTCACGAAATGACTCATGAGTAATATTGTTTGCCAATGAATAATTAATAAGTTCAATATCTATTTTAGAGTAATTAAATCACATGGAAAATTTTAAAATGTCACTCACTTTATCCTAATATTATTACAGTTTTAAATAGATCATTTTAACATTAAATTGACTCTATCTTTATAAAGAATAATATTTACTATATTTTGGCCATTCTAGCATTGCAAAAAATGCTGATATCATTGTGCAAGCAATATAGATGATGTCGCTAGAAATATTATTATTTACAGCGTCAAATATCAATTAAATGAATACTAGCATTAAATATAATATTTTATATACATCCTTGCATTTGTTACTTTATAGATGTTAATATGCATATTCATCTTAATGTTTTATCGGTGATACGTCTAGAATCGATGTCACACATAATGAAAACTTTAAATTAAATTCATATGATAATTTTGAAACTTTAAATATCAAAGTGAGAGATAAGAGATGCTTAAGGCTTGTTTAGATAATTTTTTTTTTCATTAAATTTACTCTCTATTTTAATGGTCTTAGATCACTGTTAATTTATTTTCTTACATTTTTATTGTAACATTTGTAACATCCCGTTCAAGAAACATCAAGTTTAGTTAGAGTCTCATAATTTTGTCCGAACTAACTCATCATGTAACAAATCTATGACACAAAATTAATAATGTTTTAAGCATGTATGAAACCAAAATTGATGAAATTTTCTATCAAAATGAATAATATGCTGCAAAATAAGTTTGCTAATTTCTTCTAACAAATTTGGTCTCTAAAACCTTGTTTGCTAGCTATATATTCTAAATTATTGGTTGACTATAACAAGTCGTTCCATGAATCATAATTCAAAATAATTTTAATTGGATGAAGTGGAGATTTATCTTCAATATCGAACATAAATATGGTTACATATATGGGTGAACTAGATTTAATTATTTAAATTCAATCAGTCTTTCCGGGCCTGTTCGGCGCGTAGTAGGGAACGGGAATGGGCATGGGAAACGGGAATTTTTGAACTGCCGATTGATTACTGTGCGCGTGGGACAGAAAACATTACCTCATACTGAATTTTTTTTTCCCACGCGCACAGTAACTGCGCCGAACAGGCCTCCATGAATCCTAATTGAAACTAGATTATCTAATCTCATCAACATGTCGGCGAATTTAAAAGTCTTGAAATTTATCTCTTGATGCTTTCAACCTACCATCTTTACATGTGAGGGCATTTGATGTCTTAATTATTCCTTGCACATCTTGTCCATTCCTTAACTGATATGGTTACAAATTCTTAAGATCTCAATGATAAATTATTTTCCTGTAATTGTTATTAGTATATAAATATAATTTTTAATCTGACAAAATATAAATACAAAAGCTATATATTGCCTTGTTGCGCCATGAATACATTGAAAATTTCAGTTGAAATACATAACATTCTAGCTATATGAAAAATGGCACAAGTCATGTTTGTACTATAGAAGTAGTGGAGCTTGAACAAAATTTCAGAGGCTGGTGCATGATATGAAAGCATCAGTTTTAAAAAATAATTCTTAAATTTGAAAACTAAGAATTTAGGAGTCAAATCAGTATATTTTCATATATTATATACAAGTTGAGTTACGGTGCTTTGAGAATTAAAACCTCTATTTTACTTTTTGTCCATATTTTGCGATTTTAAGGTCTCTGAACTATTTAACATAATTTTCATATTATAATATGCTTGGAGATTGTTTACTATTTTCTTAGAATTTTTAAACCTATCTAAAAAAATAATAAAACAATTTCAAAATATATAAAATTTGGTCTCCAAACATATTTTAATATGTCATATTGATCGATTCGGAACAACTGTTTGGACCTTTAAAAATAGAGATAAAAATGTGAGTCGCGATGAAGCATGAAAGACACGATTTATTTTAACCTCTCTGTTTTTTTTGTTATTTATTGATGTATATCAGGACAAGCCCGAGCTAGATTTTAGCTGAGCCAATTAAACACGAGTCGAGTCAAGCCAGCTCATTTATAATGTGAACCATCTATAAATAAAAAATCTTTGTCGATTTGATGTTGTGTGTTGCTTATAGATCACGAGTAAAAAAAAAAAGTTCATTTTTTTCTTGCAACGAGCTTCAATCTCTCATAAAGAGCACAAAGAAAAATAATGAAAGAATAGAAAAATAACTTTATCTTCTTGCAACAAGATAAGAAACGAGTCTATTTCGAGCGAGCCTCGAGCTTCAAATTTTTTTGCTAGCCCCATCGTGTGATAATGAGAAAATATAAAAGCATATATAGTATTTTGATGAGGCAAGATCATAAATATCATGATGATTTTGGAGTAGAATTAGAGTTTTCTTAAGTTCATTAAGTTTTTTTTAATTTAATTCTAAAATTTATTGAATTAGTTTCATACGACAAATTCAAATTTTTGAAACTGATCACCCTTACGAATGATGTAGACTGTGTCTACATACAGAAGTTTTAAATTTTAAAATTAATTTAGTATAAAGTCAAATAGTAAAAAAATATTAAAAAATTTATAAATTCATTTTAAAACATTCATTTTTAACTTTTTTTTACCACTTAACTCTAAATAAAATTAATTTAAAAATTAATATTTTTTTTATATGTAAACATATTACTGATAAGGTAGAACGGTTTCATAGTTTGAAATTAATTCAATAAATTTTTTTAGAGTTAAATTCACAAAACGACTCTGGCGACCGTAAAAACACCCTGGTTTTACTTCTACTCACAGTTTTCTACAAGCTAAAATATTAACATATATGGAAATAGTAGGGTCCGACTCTGCTGCTTTTCTAGCAGAAAAGGAGGACCCTCCTCTTCCAAATCCAACGATTCAAAATTTTCATTCACGTATCTCGATAAAAAAACCTTTTCATGCACAAATCTCAACGAATTTTGAATCGTTGGATTCAGAAGAGGAGGGTCCTCCTTTTCTGCTAGAAAAGCAGCGGAGTCCATTCCGGAAATAGTATATGCCTTGGTCTGTCAGGTCTGTGGTCTCTTTTGGGAACTTGGTCCTTCAAATAGTATATAGAAATATTCTGTTACCTCAGAGGATATGGATTCTGCTCTCCATGCTATCTTCTCACATGCTCTCCGCGTTAACACATACAGTGATACAGGGGAGGATGGTCCTTTTCAAGGACCCGTATCCTCTGTAATATTGTACAGAACAGTAAATCACTTGACGGTCCGGATTTACTCTCAGCCGGTGCCTATTCGGGTGATTGGAGGGGGCAGTATTATTTGTGCTTTGAAATTCGTGTAAAATTAAATCTGACGACTGAGACCTCATCGTATTTTCTCGAGTATTACAGAGGATATGAATTCTCTTTTCAAAGTGCCACCAACTTTTATAGGAAAATCCAATACGAATTTAAAATTAAGGAGTGATCAGATACACTCTTTTTTGGTAATATCAGATAATACTCTACATTTTTAAAGTTCAAATAGTCGATCTAAACCGTTTAATGTAATGGATATATTAAAATGTGCTTACAGATTAAATTTTACATTTGTTTGAATTTTTTTACTATTTATTAAGATGAGTACAAAAACTCAATGGCCTGAAAACAACGATCTTGTAAAATACTTAATAAATAGTAAAAAATTCAACAAAAATGTAAAATATGATCTGCAAGCACATTTTAATATTGAACGGTTTGGATCAACTGTTTAGACTTTGAAAACTTTAAAAATGCACGGTGTTAGTCGATGTTATCAAAAAAGAATGTCATCTGATCCATCCTCTTTAAAATTTATGTTCTAAAAAAAACATGTTGCAAATATTTTAAAATTTAGGACCATTAATACTGCTATGTTGTAGTTATAAAGATGCTGGCACATGCCATTTTATTTATACCTAATTTGTAGTTAAGAGGATACATTTTTATAAGCGCTCTAAATTTTGGAGTGTAATATTTATGGTGGTGTTTAGCTGTAGATTAAAGTTAGAAGACTTAAGTTGATTATTCAAATTTAGGCCAATATAAATTATTCATAATGGTTGATGTCTAAAGTTGTATTACGATCTAAGTTATTTTTTTATTTAGTAGGAGTTTGATGGCTTAAGGCATATTTTGATAACTGATTCATATATTGATAGCTGTAATAGAAAAATGATATTTTGTGGATTGATTTTTTTAATTAATTTACATGTACTGTCATTTTATGAAATCAATTTAAAGATTACCAAAATATCAGAAACAACAACTTAAAGTCAGACGGTGTGTGAGGAATATATTTTTAAGAGAAGTAACAAAATGTATATATTTTTAACTAGATTTTTAAAAATACTCTCAAGAACTTAGCCAATCAATTTATTTTTGTTCTCAAGTGTGGAGACTCGTCCATGTTATAAGGAACTTCATGGTGTGGAGAATGAATGACATATTGCAATCCACTTAAGCCTAGTCAATTGATTGTACTGTGCTCTTTTTGATGGGTCCGACTCTGCTGCTTTTTTGAGAGAAAAGCAGCAACTAGCTTTTTCAGATCCAATCATTCAAATTTGTCGAGATTTGTGCATGAAAAAGTTTCTTTATCGAGATGCATAAAATGAAAATTTTTGAATTGTTAGAAAAACAGGACCCTGCTTTTTCGACGGAAAAACAGCAGAGCCCATTCCCTTTTTGCCGAAATTTTTAAATATAGCACAGCTCCAAAAAAAATAAACCAAAACGGCACCGTTTCGTCACAATTCCAAAATTAGCACGGCCGCAGATCAGCTGAGCGGCCCCATTTACTGGGGACCGCAGATCAGCTGAGCGGCCCCTGAAATGGGGCCGCATATTGGCTGAGCGGCCCCCTTTTTTTTTTTTAATATCGGAAATGCTGTTATTTTTTTTTATGATTGTGTTATAAAAATAATTGTATTTGTATTGTAGTTTGAAATGTTGTTTAAATTTATGTATTTTGGTGCAAGTTATTTTAGAAATGTCGTTCGTTTGAAATATTTTATATACGTTGTGTGGTTCAAATATTTTTTTTGTACGAGGAGATAGTGATATAATGAACAAAATAAATAAATAACCAAAACAAATAATAAACTAACAAAAAAAATAAGAGACATAATATAACAAATAAATCCAGTATCTGACATAGTCTACGAATATAATTAAAACTAAATAAACATCCAGTCCATTGGTACGGCTCTCAGCCTACGAATATAATTAACTACCTCGTGCATCTCGAGCAGCTCTGTTCTGTCTTTCCATTGTATCTCGGCCGGCTTGGTGTCCTCTTCTCCTACGATGTAGTACATCCATCCACATCGGAATCCTGTTGTGTTTTCTTCTGCCCAAAGAAATATTTTTATCTTCTGGAACAAGTACAGGGCCCTCGTTTGCAGGCCATTCCGACTGATTTTCATAGACATGCCATTCAGCACTCCATGTGTTGATCAGTGTCCGGATGTGGTAGTAGTGACTAACAAAGCAGCCAGGGTCGATGCCTCGGAGACGGCACACAGACACAACATGAGAACACGGTATTCTGTCCAATTGAGGCTTTTGGCATGTGCATTCCACCGTGTGATCATCCCTGATGTGAACCGTGTATTTGAAATTAGCCTTGGTAAACCGGCCAGAATCGTCAGGTATGTAAGAGTGAACTCTCTCTTGTGTAGAGGTTACCTCGAACTCGTTGTTGTGGCCAAACCCCCCAAGCGTCTTCATAGTATTGGACCTCTCGAACCGGTGGTTAATAAGCTAAGAAAAATTAAAAAATAATGAAGAAGTCAGATCTTTTTAACAAAGTTACTAAAAAATTATGAAAAAAAAACTATAAATAAAAGTACCTCATGCACACGACACGAGAACTGTTGACCAAGACTGGCTTCATTTAGCGCTTTGGCCCTTCTTTGCGCAAACCATGTGAGACATTTGTAAAATGTGTCTTCAATTATTGCTGCCACCGGTAACCTACGAGATGACCTGAAAACATTATTTAGCGACTCGGAACCGTTTGTAGTCATAATTCCCCAACGGTAACCGCCGTCCAGTGCTTGGAATATCTTCCATGGTTTCGGACACTCGTTCTCGTCTTGATCCAAATACTTACCCACACCGTCCAGCCAATTGAGAGCGCGGTCACATACATCCCCCATTGCTTGCATTCCTTGCTCGTATCTCCTCATCTTTCTCTTAGCCACACATATCCTAAAAAACTTGATTGCCGCCTCACTACAACCGTTCTTCTTCATGTTCTCGGCTATGTGAGTAGCACAAAGACGGTGAACACATTGATCCTCATCCTCATCGTTCCACCCCAAATCATCTTGTCTGAACACCTTCTTTATACCTTTGCCCCTATCAGTTATTACACACATGAATCTGGAGCGAATTACATTGCGGCGCAACCATTTCATGAACCACGCACAATCTTCGAAACTCTCTGATTCTACCAGTGAAAAAGCCAACGGGAGAAGCTGGTTTTCTGCATCGTACCCGGTTGCAATCAACAACTTGCCTGTATTACAATAATCAAATTAAGTAAAGATAAAAAATCAAATTAAGTAAAGATAAAAAAATCAATAGTTACCTTTGTACCGGCCTGACAGAAAACATGCATCAACGGTGATGACTGGTCTGATGTGTTGAAAAGCTGCAATGCACGGTCCAAATGCCCAAGCAGCCCTATGGAAATACCTCCATGGTCCTGGTTGACCGGTGGGAAATGAGGTCACCTCAAACAATGTTTCTGTCAATAAATTAAAAAAATAAGTTCAATTGTTGATTTTATTACAATGACGTAAAAAAAATAAGTGTCAATTTAGTACCTGGGTTCTTTCTCTTGATTGCCTCCAACAACGGAACTATAAGAGAGTACGACCCCTCCCAACTACCAAACTGGCGGGCAATTGCCAACTCACGGCCACGCCACAGTTTGTTGTACGCCGGTATCTGACCGTTGTATCTTTCAGCAACAGCGATCCTTACTGTGTTGATACTCAAATCAACGTCGTTCTTCATGTGAGCCGATATGCAATCGGCAACCATACTAGCCGACAACTGTGCATGATCAATTCTTGTCGCATCCGCGTGACATGAATGTTGTGTTGGGCACTTCGAAATACGCCATTGTGTACCGTAACCAGTGGCCTTTGCGAGTATGTACCAGCCACACCTACTGTCACTACACTTGAACCTCATTCTGGTGGTATTACTATGCGTATTCCTTATCTCTTTGTTGCAAACTATGTGAAACCTGGCAATTGCGCTCTTCATGGCCTCTTTTGAGTCATATATTTGACCCTCAGACAGTTCATTCTCAAACACTTCCCTCCTTCCAAACAAACTCGAATTTGCGGGCTGAAACCCTGATGTGTCATTGAAAGCTGAACACGGGTGCTGAAACCCGCGATCCATTATCCGAAAACCACTATCCATTACGAAAGTCCTCGGCCGTCCAAGCATAGGCCCGGTATCTTCCTCGTCACTATGATCGCCCGTACCCTCAGGATTGTCATCACCCCAATTTTCCTCTGCCTCTTGTAATTCTGAATCCTCTGATTCAGCACTTTCATCTGGATCACAAGATTGACCCCAATGAGCGCTCTGACTAGATGAAGGCTGGTCGGTCCGGGTGGGGGCCCGACGGGAGGGCCGACTACTGGACGGTCGATCTCTCTGAACTGGGGCTCGACTACTGGACGGTTGGTCAATTTGGACAGGGGCCGGACTAGAGCCGGATGAGTTACCCCGACCCCGACCCTGAATTAACCTCATAGCTGGGTTGGTACGCCGGACTCTAGTAACCTCCACATATAGATCGATTATCTTGTATGTACCCCCAGAAAAACTCATAGTTTGGTTGTACAATACCTGCCAGACTCCCTCATTCTGGATTGGAAAGAGTTGGAACCAGGTTTGTGCTGAACTAGTCGGCATACTAATCTTGGCCTCAATTTTAAGGTCATACTGGCCCTGATCCAATCCCAAGTTCTGACATATACTCGATTTAAGCCCCACATAATCAGTACCCGGTAAAACCGGAATCACAGTAACAGGTCCGATACTATAATAAACCCCATTAGGACCTGTTAGAACATCACCACCAGTATAAATTGATACCATAAGAGCCATTTTGAATCCAATACACAAGAAACCTAAAATTAAAAATTAACTAAATTAATTATTAATCTACTGAAAATAAAAAAAAATGAAAAAAAAAAGAGAGAAAAAAACTTACAGGAGAAGCTCTTGTCCAGGAGAGAGAGGGGATCAGAGTGTGAAATGAATTTCTCTCTCCTGGATCGGAATAAGAAGGGAAGGGGCCGCTCAGCCAATATGCGGCCCCTGGGGCCGCTCAGCCAATATGCGGCCCCTGGGGCCGCTCAGCCAATATGCGGCCCCCTGGGCCGCTCAGCCAATATGCGGCCCCCTGGGCCGCTCAGCCAATATGCGGCCCCATTTCAGGGGCCGCTCAGCTGATCTGCGGTCCCCAGTAAATGGGGCCGCTCAGCTGATCTGCGGCCGTGCTAATTTTGGAATTGTGACGAAACGGTGCCGTTTTGGTTTATTTTTTTTGGAGCTGTGCTATATTTAAAAATTTCGGCCCTTTTTGATACCTACATTCAATTGATTGTACTGTGCTCTTTTTGATACCTACATTATCAGTCAGCAAAAAAATAGTTAGAATTTTAGTAGTTTACACAAAGTAAAAAATTGCAAAATTAATTTTTTTTTCTTTCATCTTGCTTCATTCATTTGATATATATTAATAAACATTTAACTCAGTATATAATCAATCAAAATTAATAACTATTCCTCCTCTTGATAGATTGACAATGGAACCCAACTGTGGAACCAAAAAATATAAAAAAGGAGTTAAAAAAAGAGAGAAAATAAAAATAAGATTACGGTGTGTCTCAATTGTGTATTAAACTTAAAGGCATCTAAATAGGTGGTTGGTTTAGCCAGTTTATAAGTCTGACTTATTCCATTTTAATTTAGCTCAACTGAACCACGTTTGACGGAATTACATCTTAATTCAACTCAACTGAACTACGCTTCAGGAAATAATCGAAACCTAAAACCTTTATTCCACTGTTTAGTCCACAATTAAATATCACCTATCGTTCATTTGGTCTCCAAAATAACAGAGACTATGAAACATTTTTTTTTTTCTTTTGTTAGCCGTAATTAAATTTTGCGGCTGCAATGTGAGCGTTTAATGGTGGAATCATGTGCTTAGTGTTGACCGAATACTTCTAGTGGCTTATGTTCAAAAACATTGTTTATTATTACCTATATAATATTTTTAAGGAAAAATAAAAAAATTATTCTTGTGATTCAAAATAACAATATATTTTTTCCATAAAAATGATGGTAAAATTTTTTAGCTTTAAATATTCATAAAAAAAAGTTCAGTCAAGTTTCGAACTTACTGATCTTCAATACAAAAAAAATATTATTTTAATTACTATGTCAAATATTAGTTCTCTGAAATAAATGTAAAGTTATATTCAAGTTTATTCCAAGGTTTATTTATGCATATGCATATATATCGGAATGGACTCTGCTGTTTTTCTTAGAGAAAAGTATGATCCTGCTTTTCCGATTCCAACAATTCAAATTCATTGAAATTTGTGCATGAAAAAGTTTCTTTATCTCCTGTACTCACACCGTTGAATTAAGATCTCAGATTAGAATTATACGGTTACCATAAGCTGGACTGAGTCGATAATAGACTTGAATTGATTGAATTTTTTTTATTATAGTAGGATATTATTTGGTAATAATTTCTTTTACTGAAAGCATATTTGTTTTATTTTCTTTTGAAATAGTCACAATGCCTTATCCTACTTCGCATCTCTATACTTCAAGTAATATAATAATGATTAATTTTTTGATAAAAAAGCCAAAGCCCATTTCATTGAAATAGTTAACTTACATCCTAAGTGTAATAATTATTAATTAGTTTACTTATTTTTACAGGATCCAGAAATTTCCTAAAGAATATAGTCTCACAAGTAATGATGGAGACTATTAACAATTAGAATATAGTCTCACAAGTAATGATGAAGACTATTAACAATTAGTAAACAAATTAGTTCCTGTAAAAATGTAAACCAATTTTTCACTGAAAAAAATAATTGTTTTCAGCAAAATTCATGAATCTTCAAATTTAGATTTATTTCCATGACAAAATAAAATTGGAAATATAGCATAAAATATAGATAATAGATCACTGGATAATTTAAAATATAGACAACATAGGCGTGATTTCTATTAAGAAATATAATAAAATCAAAAATTTTTAACGGCCCAAAATTCAAACCAAGTTCATCTGCCAGGATAATTTAAATCAGTCATCCTGATTATTCCTTGCTTTAAAAAATAGCGCTCAAATTGAGAAGGTCAATGCGAAATCACGCCTTCCTATGTGCGCAAAATCCTAATACACACGTAATTTCAATTGCTACGTGTACCCGTTCTATCAGTTCCTTTTCTATCCCCCGCCCAAGACGACCGCCACTTCGAGCCGGTGCACCGCTTATCTTGATTTTCTACGGCGTTCATAGTGAACCAAACATGTTGACCACTGCATTTTACTTGAACTCTCAAATTCTCTATATTAAAATGTGCTTGGAGACCAAATTTTACATTTTTTGGATTTTTATTATTATTTATTAAGCTGGTTTGAAAACCGCTGTTTTCAATGCTTTAGAAATTTAATAAAACAGCTGTTTTCAAATTAGCTTAATAAATAGTAAAAAAATTCCAAAAAATGTAAAACTTGATCTCCAAGCACATTTTAATATAGATTGAACATCTAACGGTTTGGATTTGTTGTTTGAATATCAAATACTAAAATATGACCCCGTAAGCACCTCGCCGAAGTGTTTTTGGAAGCAAATTGGCCATACTCTATATATATATATATATATCCACACACACAAACTTTTGTTCATTACCATATGAGTAGTTATAAGATGATCAATTTTTATAATTATGAAAAATTAAGAATTAATCATACATTAGAATTTATTGACATGTAATGTAAATTATACATCCAAATTGTATGTACAATGTATATGAATTTCAAAACAGATATGGTATTAATTATGTACATAAATCTATTCATTGTACAATATATAACAAGATATGGTATTAATTACTGATTCCGTGAAATATATTACAATTGAATGTAAATACATTCCCCATGAAATTAAAAAAAGCCCCATCCCCAATTTCCAAACCGTGTCAATCCAAATCAAGGCAACTTATAAGCGCCACAATATATCCAAATTATTACACCCAGCCGTCTCTCCCTCTCTCTTTCTCTCACTAACCAAAGACCAAGACAAAACTCACAACAAAACAATCTCCCTCTCCTCAGCCGACCGACCAAACCCCTCCCCTACTCTCTCTCTCTCTCTCTCACTTCCTCTCTCATGGAACAACTAGATCTACCCCGTACCAGTCCTGGTACGTACCGCTATCCTTCTCCCGGAGACAGCACTGCCACTAACACCTCCTTCAAGCGCCCGGCCGGTTTCCCACCTGCCCACCCTCACTACTCCTCTCAGATCCCACCTCCAAGTCCCGTTTCGGTACAACCGGTGCAAACCCACTCGCGTTCTCTCTCTCAACCCACTTTCTTCTCTCTTGACTCGCTTCCACCTCTCAACCCTACTTCAATCTCCCCCAATCCTTCGCCACGTGCCTCCCTCCCGCCCCGAAAGGCACACCGCAGGTCCCACAGCGACGTCCCTCTTGGATTTACGACCCCTCCTCCAGTCAAGCAAGAGACTCCACAAGAGGTACTAAGCACTGACGATTTGGTGAGCGCGTACATGAATTTAGATAATTTGGAAATGTTGAATTCGTCAGAGGCGAGCGGCACCAAAGACAGCAGCGAAAATGAGGCAGAGAGTAGCAGTGTCAACGAGGCTGGAGCGTCCAGTGGGATGAACGAGCACAAGAGGGAAGGGAGTGGTAACAAGAGAGGGGCAAGTGGTGAATTGGTGGATCAAGTTAACCCCAGGCACTGTAGGAGCTTGTCTATGGATAGCTTTATGGGAAGGTTGAATTTTGGTGAGGATTCCCCAAAATTGGGGCCCGTTTCACCGGGTATCCCATCACCGGGTAACCAGAGCAGCGGGGGGCTTTCGCGGAGCGGGTCAATGGACGGGTCTCTTAACCCTTTTGGGATGGAGCTTGGTGCCGGAGAGTTTAACGAGGTTGAGATTAAGAAGATCAAGGCAAATGAGAAGTTGGCTGAGATGGCTATAGCCGATCCTAAGAGGGTAAAGAGGTTAGTAATTAAGATTTTTTCCAATTAATTGGGAGATATTAGGGCTTCAAAGATTAATTCAGAAAAATGCAATAATTGAACAAGTTGAAGATATTTTTTTCCTGTCGCCAATGCCAATGTTTGGTTCAGGACTAAATCAATAAATGAGAGATATAGTCTTCACTTGAGCTGCGATACGCAGAATAGTAAGACTGGTCTAAGATGGCGTAAATCTTAATTTAGGCTGGCCTTTTCTGTTTTAACTTAGGCCTTCTTAATTTTAAGCTCCATGAAAAAAAAGTAGTTTAGGCCGACCTAATTTGGAATAACCAAGTTAGGTCTTCTTAACTTTAAAAGCCTCATCCAAACATGCCAAATTCTATTTAAAGATTGATTGATCTTGGTAATAACTGAAACTTTTACGCTTGTAGAATTTTGGCGAATCGGCTGTCAGCGGCTCGATCAAAGGAGAGAAAGATGCGGTACATTTCTGAGCTGGAACACAAAGTTCAAACTTTGCAAACAGAGGCTACCACCTTGTCTGCTCAACTCACATTATTACAGGTTTAATATAAACTTCAAGTACTTTCTTATTTATCTTACTGATGTGCTTGAATTAATTTCTGATGATATAGTATGTATTTGAATTAATACTTTATGGTGTACTTTGTTACATTAATCTGATTGAACATACCTTGTTATATTTATATCATTGAACATATCATTAATTTGACATGATTTCCATATATTTTGTGTTGAAACTTTGATGGACAATAATCCAATTAGTATAATATCAAAATTATATTTGTACATCACAAAGAATAATTTCTTTTTCTTGGTTATGTTGTACTTAATGCTGCAATATGCTGTTTTATAGCGAGATTCTGCCGGCTTAGCGAGCCAGAACAATGAATTGAAGATCCGTTTACAAGCCATGGAGCAACAAGCTCAGCTAAGAGATGGTACTATTTTTATTTTATTATATATATATATATATATATAAGGCAGAGTATGCTTGTCCTGTTCAGTACCCTAAACAGTCTTTGGCGTCACTGGTACAGCAGCCGGAGTATGACCTGGTTTTAAAAAAAAAAAATACAAAGAGAATAACCTATTGTTAAAATAAATTGATGCAAATGCTTTCCTATTTAGTACAATGGTATCCATGTCCTAGTTGTGGTAGCTTAACAACTTATTCAGATATTTTGATAAGTAAATTATATTAATCATATGTTCTTTTGTAAACGAGCTTAAAAATATAATCGTGATAATGAATCTGGCAAGCTGTATTATTATATGCTTCATCCAGTACCATACTTAATTTGTAACTTGTAAATTTTATTTTATTATTATTATTTTTTCTTGAGAAAGGTCCCAGAGTATGGAAGACATAAATTTTTCATCTGTTGCAATTAATAATGACGGACAATATTATGTATTGAAAATGTGCAGCACTGAATGAGGCGTTGACTGCTGAGGTGAAGAGGCTAAAACTAGCTACTGGAGAGATCAGTGATTCTCACCACCAAAAGGCATCTGGAGGCATGAATAACCACCATCAGTACTCTCTCAGTTCTCAGATGCTCCAACAGATGCAGCAAATGCAATTGCAGCAGCGCCAGCAGCAGCAAGTTCCGTTACAGCAGAAGCCACAAGGCCCTCAACAACAACAAGAAGTATAAATAGATAAAAGAAATAGCCATCATATATCTCATATTATATGGATAAGATATAATTTTCTAAGTGTAGGTTAAGTATATGTTTGTCATTTTGTTGTAATTTCAGTATTATGGGTTGGGTTAAATTCTTTTTGTGTTGTTTGAAATAATAGGGGAGTATTAATTGTTTAGTAGGGGATCTTGGTATAAAGGTTATAAATCAAAATTGTCTAAGGTCATGTTTGGTTGTGCAGTAAGTGGAGCAAAGAGTTTACTCTACCTTGAAGTAGTCAATTTGAAGGAGTAATATTTTAGTTAATTTGGAGTAAGTTACTTTACTTGTGCGTTTTGCATATAGAGTAATATTTATTTTATAATTTTTTCTTTCTTTATCAACTTATTCTAAGAAGTTTTATCAAACATGATTAATTTAATCTATCTTAGTTTGAAATAAGCAATTTAATCTGAAGTAATTAACTCCACAACCACTGATTTTAATCAACGGGAGAGTCGGTCTTATAAATTTTAAATTTCACAAAGATGTAGAGTCTGATAAATAAATCATTTTACCGCGTTTATTTTCCATAATTTTCTCTCTCTTAATATATACAAATTTACTCAAAAGACCTACAAGCTTGTCTTCACCTAATTCGTCATACTCGAAATTTAAAACTCATTATGATTCAAATCGATGTGAAAACTGATCCTAACCTTAATAATTTTTACATGCTCTTATATTTCTAGCTTTAAACATGTTACCTGTCTAATATCACAAGTTCATAACGCCTTAGAAAGTATAGGAACTATTCGTTTTTCGATCTCAACTTTAAAAAAGGCTGCTTCAATATGCCTAATCGGCAAAGCTCCACAAAAGGAACCATGCTAATTGCACGTGGCCGTAAAATCGTGTGACACTGTGATTGCATGTGTTTTTTTTCATCGTTACAATCACACAAACTGGCCGCATATATGCGCCGTGCCAGTTCGGTTGGCATGCATGGCTATGAGCCTATGACTGTAAATAGAAAATTTAGATGTACTGAAAAGAATAAAGAATATTGATACACTTTTACAATTTATTTGGAGATTAGGCATTCATGGTACAAATGTGTACGGCAAATTACATGATGCAATGCAGGTGTTGCCACTTGCAACGCTAGATCTTTGACCCGGTAACAGAAAACGGTGGGGGTTTGCGTCCTTGGATGGACGACGGGACCCTGGCTTAGATACAAATGTGAATAAACTATAAAGTAATGCAAGGGGGATATGATTGTGTGCGGATTTATCATGTGTTCTTCTGTAAAACGAGTCGTTAAGTGCATAGTAAAATAGAATGAGTAGAACTAGGGTGTTTCTAAGCTCACCAAGCCCTTCGTGAGCTCGACTCTAAAATCTATCGAATTGACTTCAAACGACATTTCCAAACCGTTAGATGTTCAATATATATTAAAATGTGCTTGGAGACCAAATTTTACATTTTTTGAATTTTTTTTACTATTTATTAAGATGGTTTGAAACCGCTGTTTTTCAATAGTGCATAATTTTAACAAAAACAGCGGTTTTCATACCATCTTAATAAATAGTAAAAAAATTCCAAAAAACGAAAAATTTGGTCTCCAAACACACTTTAATATAGATTGAACATCTAACGATTTGTAAATGTCGTTTGAAGTCAATTTGATAGGTTTTAGAGTCGAGCTCACGAAGGGCTTGGTGAGCTTAGGAACACCCTAGTTCTACTCTTCTATTTGAGTAGAACTAGGGTGTTCCTAAGCTCACCAAGCCCTTCGTGAGCTCGACTCTAAAACCTATCGAATTGACTTCAAATGACATTTTCAAACCGTTAGATGTTCAATAACATTACTCTTAACATGTATTACTTCTAAAATTTACTAGTACCATTTTGTATTTTTTATTTTAATTAAATCCTCTACAAAATCTATTTAATTCGTAAGTCTGAATTTAAAAAAAAAAATACACATTTGCATGCAATATCTAAATTGCTTATGTACTATGCAATTGCTAATTAGAATAAAATATATTTGGGGGTGAGGGTATGTACGCCTTTGTACTTTGTAGCATTGAACTCAAAAATAAGCGTGGAGGCATGTGATTTGGTGCATGGAAGGAGCATAGAGGCGGTGTTAGGCCGAATGTCTTTTTCCACAATTGCATGGGTCATTTTAAGTACGTGGTCGGGGGTCAATCGAAGCCTTATCTTCTTCCTAAATCCATGGGTTTTTCTGGGCCCCACCTGCGGAACCCAACTTCCCTTTTGCTTACCGAGATTTATGGAATTTGACGCAAACTAAGGGGAACCACGCCTAATAGCAAAGATCCTCTGTTACTGATGTTCTCTAACAGGGGATGTTGTGAAGTCGCTGCAGAGGGATCCTACCCCAAGGGGATCCTACCAATTTTAGATCGAACGGTCTTAATCAATTCGGATGGTATATCTATTGTTTCAGGAAATAGAGTAGGGTTTGTATTTGGAATTTGAAACAGAGAATCAAGATTTGTATGCGTAAGACAATTAAGTGATCAACTTCTACTGCAAAAATTATGTTCTACGAGACTATGACCACAAAAATTTTATTTTATGTTTACTTGGGACAGCGTAAATTTGTTTTGGACGGTACATTAATTTTATATAGGGCGAACAGAAAAATGGAAACATAATTTGAATTGATTTTTACTGTTCATGTGAGAAAAAAAAAATTCATTCTAAGTAAATTTTTTTTTTCCCACACGTACAAAGCTCATAACTTGTATGTTCTCGTGAATATATCTTCGTGATTCCTTTTCTTTTTCTTCATATACAGTCTTGGGCACAATCATGATTATAAACAGATATTTGTATGAAGGTCAACGAATGTGCTCTTTCGTTGAACAGTGAGGATACTGGATATGCTTTATATATTGTCATGTATTTCAACATATTTTCTGTAGAAAGAGTCAACATCTGCCCATAAAATATAAAACGTATGTTACTTTCTACTCATTTTATCCGGACTAAAGAACTAATTTTTGATTTAGTGACAAAGACACATTTTTTCTAAATGAAAGATCATGAATTAAAATTCAAATGAGATAATTATTTGTTGTAATAACATGGATATAAATTAGGAAGACCTTCATCTTTTTCTCCAATTTTTTTTATCTAGACCTTTTCTTTTATCTTTTTGTTTTAAAATATTGTTTCGGAAGGTATGACATCTATTTTAAGTGAAAAAAGTCAGCCTCGTAGTACAAAAAAATTGACATTCTAATATAGAAAAAAAAAAAACTTATTATATAGCTTTATTTGTCATTTTTGTCAAAACATGAAACAGTCAGGGGGACAATATAGAAGGTAATGTTTCTCACATAAAATATAACTGTCATTTTAGAATATGATGTCACTCTTTTTTTTTTTTCTTTTGAGATGAAAAATATAATGTCACTGTTATATGTATATGGCATAGGATTACTGGCCGTCCGTTTCCCGGCATAAGAACCGGGTTTTGACTTTTGACTTTGTATAATAGCTCAAGCTCAATAAAATATTTTGCTTAGGACCTAAGATAATATGATCTAACCGTTTCCTCCAAAAAATAAATAAAAATAAAATATGATCTAACCGTTTTTCTTTAGTCATTGAATTTTCAATGGGTCCAGTCTTTGTAATAAATTATTTAAAAATTTCTGCTGATGATTCGTTGAGCCCAATAAGTTTCCAACTGGGCCCAATAATAGCCCATGATCAAATCCATTCCAATTTGCACTTATCATAGCCTAAAGCCTTAAATAATGCACTCAACAAGAAGCAACTAGCCCAGTAGCCCATAACAAAATTAGTTTTTGTAAATACTGAACCTCTCTTTATAGAAAGCGATTTAAATCATCACCTGTTACCAGTACCAGAAAGAGAAACTGAGGAATAACATGAGAAAGCTTTATCCTGGATGCAAGTAGTAAATAAATCATCACCAATCAGGAGAGAATATGCGGTGAGGGTTGTGCCATTGGTTCGAGATGCGATAGCAAGATTTTGTTTTCTTGGAGAAGCTCAAGAGCTCTCGCTCTTAGCTTTCTGTTCGCTCGAATGATGCAACTGTTTTCTCTGTACAGTTTTATGGCTTTTGTCAGCTCAGTCTCTAATCTGATCTCTCGCTTCTCTTTCGACCTCCTTCGGGTCCTACTAGAGAAGTGTATTTGCATTAGACATAAATCTACTGAGCATCTTATCTCTTTCTCTCTGTTTTTTTTTTCTCTTCTTTTCACTGTTCTTCTCTTTCCTTCTTTTATTTCTGTTTCATTTTGTTGGTTCTCTTTTACTGTGCAACTTAGGAAGATAGATTAAAAAGAAGGCTTCTAGTGATTACAAAAAACCAAACAACACACCAACAAAAAGTTGGTATCAAGTAAGAAAAATTTACAAGCTCAAATTTTTACAGTGGAAAATGTACACCTATTTTTAATTATGAAGAATATTATATTACCTTGTAAGTCTTCTTATTCTTCTTCTTAAAACCACAGCATAGTTTGATCTCTGCTTCTTGAACCGAGAATGAAAAGGAGAAGGTGGCTTCATTTCAAAAAAATTATAACAGCTTAAAGACATATTTGGAGCGTTGAAATACAACTAAAGTGGGTTAAAAATTAAATGAACAAAGCAACACGGTAAGTTTTATAGATGGATCGGTGAACGACTTTACAGTTCGAACTTATGCATACATAACCCCACAAAAGCAAGAAATAACATGTATTCCCCTAGAAAATGAGAAAATCACATAAAAAGACCTACAAAATTGTATTTTCTGCGTCATAGTTCATACTCCTCATTTTCTAACCATACGCACTCGTCGATATTTTAAACACAGAATTAGTTCATGTCTAATTGAAGGGTAACTGCTGGTTCCAGGATTAGTGCAATGGCACAAGCCTTCGTTTCTCTACGGAGAGACACATGTTCAATTGTCGAGAATTTTAGATGCTGGAGTGTTTCGGAACCCTTTAATAAAAATAAATGTTTGGATAAATTAAGTACAAGTAGTTAATTTAATTGATCAATTATTATAAAACCGTTAAACCATAAAATGTATGGAGGGTGTTGGCCTGATGTTAAAAAATTAAAATTGATTAATTAATTATGTTAGAACTATCTTAAAATTTAGATCCTTTTTGGTTGTTTACCAATTTGTGAAGTTGTATTTGCACAACTTGTAACAAAGTACAAGGTAGAATTTATATCACCTAAGGTACCTCAATTTTTGAATTTGAATCCGGTTTGTTTGTTATATTCTAAAACGAATCTTAAAAGTTTCGTGCATTACAAATCTTGGACCGGATTTGTCCAAATTCTGATCCAACGGTCCAGATTGAAGCTCAAACGCGGCATTACCTCATAGGATCCAGACTCTAGCGATTAGGGCTGGGCAAAATTGCTCAAACTCGTTACTCGCTCATTTACAGCTCGCTTTAACTCGCTCATTTACAACTCGAGTCAGTTCCAACTCAAGTTGGCTGGCTCGTTTAATAAATGAGCTGAATTTGAGCTTACCCCAACTCGCTCATTTATAACTCGAGTTACATAGAATTGGTTACAATAAATCCCAGAAATTGTTTTCGTTAAGTTGTTGTATGAAAAATTATTGGTGCTTATGTACTAAGTTGCTATATGAAAAATTGCTGGTGCTAATGTACTATTGCTGTATGAAAAATTATTGGATACTGATAAATTCTTTTACAAGTAGTATATAATTAACTGGTTAAACGAGTTATAAACGAGTTATGAGCCAACTCGATTTGATAACGAGCTGAGTTCGAGTTGGCTCTACAACTCGTTATTACCATCCCAACTCGAGTTGACTCGCTCATTTATTTAATGAGTTGAGTTCGAGTTAGAGGTAACTCGCTCAAACTCGGCTCATTTACAGCCCTACTAGCGATGTACTGAATAATTTTTAAGGTTTAAAGAACAATAATTAAGACTTACTATTGTTAGTTGGTTACGTAATCGATTTGTCCTTCTTTCCAGATCAGCGCGGAGAAAATGATATCGTTTTGAATTCAGAGGTGAACGTGCAATTATTTGTAAAGAGTCAAAGAAACTGTTGCTTAAAAGTCTCTTTTGTGCAATTATTCCTGTTCTTTACCCTCGAACTAAGTACAAACCCATATTATTAAAAGGTTGATCAGGAGACCATCATATATGTCCAATGATTTAATAATTCCAAGCCTAGATATATAGATAGAAGGTTGCAACTTTATGGAGCTCCAATTGTAAATTTCAAATTTGTAATACTTCATTTCAGAAGATAAGAAAGTCTTTTTTTTTATATAAAACCAGAAGAAAAAAGTAGGAAAAAATAGTAGATAGCATCATGAGAACTGTGTCATATGAGGTGAACCTCATATATTGTACTTCCCTGTTTTGACATATGGTGAAAGTCGTGCATGCAATGATGTATTGCCATCAATGCTTTTCATGAGGTCTACTGCCACTACATGATCAATCAATGACTTTTGAAGAAAAACTGGAATTTTGCCATCAATTCCACCTTTGAGTCTGAAAGGGCACTTTCTTGTTTATGCAGCACTCATAGTTGCCAATAAAGCAAGACCACAGTCATGCCGCAAAACCATTCTAAAAGTTTGCGCATTAATTTTCCCTTTTTTGTTTCTTCTTAGTATCGAATTACCACATTTTAGGACAAAAAGTTCAAATAATATTATAATAAGCACAGAGTGCATGCATATTAGAGTTCCATGAACTAAATATACATAACACTTCAAATGGATCTACTCAGGGGTGGCAAAAAAGCTTGTAACTCGTGGCTCAATCGTCACTCGCATCTGACTCGCTCGCTAACAGCTCGTTCGTTACTGGACCGACCTGTTAACGAGTTAGCTTGCCACTAGCTCAGTCTAGAATTAACGAGTTCAAGTTAGGGCCTAGCTTGCTCGCTAGCTCGGCTAGGCATCAATTTGTGAATTTGTATGATTTTGTGTGCATTTTATACTGTCTATCTCGGTCCAACTCGATCCAAAAAATTTATAGAATTTATTTTCTTCTTAAAACAAGATCCAGCCAAACCCAGTGTTCCAGCTCGTCAGCTCGGGCTGGCTTGTCATGATTTCAAGCTGAAGTTTTAGCTCGGGATGCCCTAGGTCCAGCTCGCTCGGCTGAAACTCGGTCCAGAATTAACAAGCTGAGCTAGGGCCTACCTCGGATCGAGCCAGCTCGTTGCCACCCCTAGATCTACTCTAACATATGGTTGTACATGAGTAGAGACGAATAGTTTCTAATAAATTTTAACATATCGACGGTTCAAATTAAAGTAAAATATAATCAATGTTTCAGATCAACTTGTTAACAGACCGAGCCAGACCGAGCCAACTCAGGTCTAACCGAGCGAGCTATTTACGAGCTGATCTCGAGCGAACTAAGAGTGAGTTATTTGCCAGTCCTACAATTAGATTGACTAGAGACTATGAGTCTGAGCTGCGATTGTGATATACTTCACAAACAATAAATACAAAATTGTCTCAAATTTTTTTCACCTCTCTTTTGTTTAATAGAAAAATGAACACACCAAGATAAGTTTCTCAATCCGTGTTATTCAAATGCTCCATCATGTACAAAATGAACTAATAAATTATCAAATTTACAAAATCTAAAGTAAATGATTAAGTCATAACATAGATTTTAATCAAAATTTCAAAATCGTGTTTGAAATTGATCAACGAGACTTAAAATACCTCAAGCTTTAGGTCACCTTAACTAGCCTAACTAAAAAAATTATATAAATTCAGAAGTCATGGTCCAGTATATATAATTAGTGACTGCTCTCTTTTTTCTTCTAAAAGTTGCAAATCAATCAGACATTGTGAACTAGGTATGATGAATTTGAAGGTGTACCTCTTTATCTCCTTAAAAAGATGGACAATAATATGAACACTTTGTAAAAGTTGCTTCATTATTTTGAATCTAAAAGGCCGAACAAAAACCGGATTTTTTTTTTTTTAAGTAGCAAGCAGAATATCTACTATAAATTTAATTATAGAAATAAAAAATACAAGGAAAAGAAAGGATAAACTGAATGACCAAAGCAGCTTCTGATAGATGGTTTCACCCATAACTCGTAAATAAGATGACAGCATTGTCAAACCTGAGCAACTATTACAACGCTGGGAAGCAGAGAGGGTGGTGGCCTGGTGGGAGTCATATGCTCTGAGGTAACAAAATATTTCTGTTTAGATCTGGATCGTCCGATCACAATCCGATATTTTGGAGAGAACTCTTAATCTATGGCGGGCTCACAATAAACTGTGTAGCTGGACTCTCGAGTTTGATAGCGACGGTCGAAGTACATTGAGAAGAAGAGAATTCGACCAAGAAAATTGAAACTGAAATAATCGAGAGATTGATAGATACAACGTCTGATTTGGGTTTAGAATTTTTGAGACAGGCCGGGAGAGTTGGAGAATACTAATTAGAGATTGAAAATAGCTACATGTTGCGTTAGAAACAATGAATCGTAAAATAATCAAGATCATAATTATGTAGCAGAAAGCAAATTGATTTTGGAGGTTGTGTTTACGTTAGTTCTTCTAATTCTTCTCGTAATTTGTTCAACCTTCGGATGGAGACACCACAACAAAATACCAAACGTAACGGAATTTTTTTTTAAACCATAATTAAAATTTTGTTTTTTACGGAACCAACATGACTATTTTTTTTTTTACAAAAACTATAAGAACTGAAATGCTATTTTGGTCCGAAACTTTTTTTATTCCGGACCGAAATAGCATTTCGGTCCGGTCTCCTTTTTGGATTTTATGTGGTACTGGTTTCACAAGTTTTCATATGAGCCACCGCAGAAAATCCAAAAAGGAGACCGGACCGAAATGTCATTTCGGTCCAGAATAAAAAAAAAATTCGAACCGAAATAACATTTCAGTTCTTATGAATTTTGTAAAAAAAAAGTAATCATGTTGGTTTCGTAAAAATATTTTTTTTAATTATGGTTTATAAAAAAAATTCAACATAACGTGTCCCATCAATATCAAGTACTTGAGATTCCCTCTTTTTCGGATATCTACCTAGCTGTCTAAAATTTTTGTTATTGAATATGAGATCTTATCACTGTATATATAGAATTTGAAGAGACTTCTTCAAAAAAAAAAAAAAAACACATCTCTCACATTTGTCTCACATAATAGTTTTTATACATAAATTTCAATATGTTTTTTTAAGGTTAATGAAAACCGACATTTTCATTGATTAAGAAAAAGTTATTTACAAGATATATATAATATAGATCTCCTCATCCACTCTAGTATCATGCCTTTTTAGTTAGGCTCGCTTATATGTTCCTATGCCAATTTGAAATCTCTAATGCGCAAATAGTCTCCTATTACGCTCTCGCCACAGCGCCCAACACCCTAATGCCCATAGGGTGTCCTACATACCTCTGTCCTACTGTGCCATGTTTTTCCTCGGAGTCCACCACATATCGAATACCGTGGCACTGTTGTGGAAGTTCAGTGTGAAGCCATGCCTGAAAAGTAATATACTCCAGAATCCTATCGAGTAGGCGTACGAGTATAGAATATGATTTATCGTCTCCATCCCCATACTAGGACATAAATGGCAGCCCGCCTCAACATTACATCCTCACATTCTCAAGACATATTGCGTGAGTAACCTATCTTGGATCACAATCCAGATGAAGATTTGTACTTTGTGTGGTACTTTGAGTTTCCAGACCACCCCATTAAAAGGGCATATTACTCCTCTATTATGTAACATCTTATAGGTGGGTGATGACGCCAAATCATATAGCGTAAATCACTATCTTTTTATCCGAAAAATGGAAAAAAGTGAATGCGAAGTAGCAATTTTTCCGATTTATTTACCACAAACGTGTTTTTGAGTGATTTTAAAAGGTTTTGGAGAAAGTTGTGTATTTAGGCCAAAAACAGATAAAAAATGTCATGTTTCGGCGATTATCAAAATAGCCGCCAAAATGGGACATCACATGGAGCATGCAACACCTCTCACGAAGTGCACAAACATGCGAAATGGCGAGAAAATCCGCTAAGTCAGAAGACCGTGCAACATCCTCCATGCCGTGTGCGGTATAGCCAGAGGCCGCACGGGTTAGCAGGCCGGGCCTTAGAGAAGATTTGCTTTTCTGATGGGCCACACTATTTTTAAACAATTCTTGATAAATCATGGGTGAACCCCACGTCCCCCATGATCTCCACTACCTCCACTACTTCTATAGTAAGCCACATGCGGCATAGAGGAGGCCGCACGGCTTCCTGACTTAGCGGATTTTCTGTATTTTTCGCCCTTTTGCATGTTATGCACTTCTTTTGAGGTGTTGCATGCTCCATG
Organism: Carex kokanica; assembly: GCA_025461125.1. NCBI lineage: Eukaryota > Viridiplantae > Streptophyta > Magnoliopsida > Poales > Cyperaceae > Carex > Carex kokanica. Next base: position 2,405,355 of record JAJGRX010000142.1, on the reverse strand, counting down.
TGATACACTGTTTTGGTGTTATCTTCAGAAATCGCCTAAATATGACACTTTTGCATTGTTATTGGCCTAAATAAGTAGAACACAACCAGTTTAAGGTGAAAGACAATTAGAATAGAAATACAACTAGAAGAAGTTGAAATGCAACTTGTAGTAGACGAAGGACAACCAGTAGAGCATGAATGACAACTAGTAGATTAAGTAGAACATTAAAGACAACTAGAAGAAGAGGAAAGACAACTAGTAGAAGGTGATAGATAACCAGTAGAATATGAAAGATAACTAGAAGAAGATGAAAGACAACTAGTAGAAGGTGAAAGACAACTAGAAGAAGATGAAATACAATTAGATGAAGATTAAATACAATCTGTAGTAGAAGAAAGGCAACCAGTACAAGATGAACGACAACTAGAAGAAGATGAAATACAACTAAAAGAATGTGAAATACAATTAGAAGAAGATGTGATACAACCTGTAGTAGACGAAAGACAACCAGTAAAACATGAAAGACAACTAGAAGAACATGAAAGACAAGTAGTAGAAGGTGAAAGACAACTAGTAGACAACTAGTAAAAGATGAAAGACAAACTAATAGAAGGTGAATGACAACTAGAAGAATATGAAATATAACAAAAAAAAAATATGAAATACAACCTGTAGTAGACGAAAGACAACCAATAGACAACTAGTAGAAGATCAAAGACAACTAGAAAAAAAATGAAAGACTACCAGTAGAACATGAATAACTAGTACATGGTGAAAGACAACTAGAAGAAAATGAAATACAACTAGAAAAAAATGAAATATGATCGGGCCAAAATATATAGCGAAAATCACTATCTTTTCTGCGGAAAATGGCCAAAAGCGAATGCAAAGTAGCTATCGTTCCAATTTATTTACCGCAAATGTGTTTTTAGGCTATTTTGGCAGGTTTTGGAGAAAGTTGCGTATTTAGGCCAAAAATGGAGCAAAAGTGTCGAATTTAGGCGATTTCTGAAGTTAGCACCAAATTAGGGCATCACATAGAGCATGCAACACCTCACACGAAGTGCACGACATGTGAAATGGCAAAATCATTGCAAAATCAGCTAAGTCAGGAAGTCGTGCGGGGTTCCCTATGCCGCATGCGGCATAGATTTATGCTGCATGATCTGTGGACTCAATCTGTGGACTGTGCTGATTCTGATTAGATCTCCACCGTTGATGCTAATTTCGGCAGAATTCTCCCAGATAGACGTAGTTGCTTCAGAGCCAATTTATCTTAGTTATTTTTGGCTTTATCTAAGCAAACTTGAAGTGCACTCCAAGTTTCCACCTTCTCCACTACCTCTATTACTCCCCCTCTCATTTAGGAAGGCTATAAAAACCTCTCTTGTAATTGATTTTAGTGTGAGTGTTTAATTGTGTTAAGTCCATAGAATAGAGATTAGCATCCTCATGATAGGTTAGCATCCTCATGATAGGTTAGGTTAGAGAGTTACTTAGAGAGATAGGAGTAGCCATCGGAAGCCAAGCAGGAGAAGAATGCGTCATCTAAGGAGGCAGATGTTCATCCATCTTCAATTGGGTTGTAATTTATGTTCTTTTTATTTTAATCTTTTTATTTTGCTATGGCCATGAGTAGCTAATTCTCTCATGTTTAGGGTGAGGGTTGTCATCGAATTCTAAGTTATGTTTTAATATATGTTTATGTTTTGTGTATGTTGATTTGAGTTTACTTTTATTGTTTAAACCCTTTTTATAATGCCATTGCATACATAGTTCTGTCTACTATATGCCAGTGACCCTCCACATACCAATAGGTGTATGATTTCGTTGCATTCCTAGTGTGAGTGGGAAATGCATGTAAGTATATGTAACACTTCGGCTAACGAGGCCTGACAGCGGTTCAAAGACTAGGGTTAGAACCCAGTGGGCTCCCTTGGCAGGGTAAAGTAAATTGGTAATTTGAATTGTATTAGGAGATACCAAATTTAGGTAGGGTCTTTGGGATATTTAATTGAGGGGTAGAATATGATATGATCAATTGTGTTTGTGTGAGAAAGATAATTGCATACCTGTATTGCTTTAAATTGATAGCCTAAAAGCCAATCGCAAGATCGAAAGACCTTTCAAATCAAGTACACAGAAACCCAGCACGCCCTATGGGGTAGCTGTGGGACAATCTATGCCGCATAGGGGTAGAGAGACGTCAGAAACATATATTTTTGCACAATTTAGAAGGAAAACCAGTTAAAGGTAAAAGACAATTAGAATATGAAATGCAACTTATAGTAGACGAAAGACAACTAGTAGAACATGAATGACAACTAGTAGAACATTAAAGACAACTAGAAGAAGAGGAAAGACAACTAGTAGAAGGTGAAAGACAACCAGTAGCATATATGAAAGACAACTAGTAGAAGATGAAAGACAACTAGTAGAAGGTGAAACACAACTAGAAGAAGATGAAATACAATATGTAGTAGAATAAAAGCAACCAGTACAAGGTGAACGACAACTAGAATAAGATGAAATACAACTAAAAGAATGTGAAATACAATTAGAAGAAGATGTGATACAACCTGTAGTAGACGAAAGACAAACAGTTAAACATGAAATACAACTAGAAAAACATGAAAGACAAGTAGTAGAAGGTGAAGGACAAGCAGTAGACAACTAGTAAAAGACGAAAGACAAACTAATAGAAGGTGAATGACAACTAGAAGAATATGAAATACAACTAGAAGAAAATGAAATACAACCTATAGTAGACGAAAGATAACAAGAAAATATGAAACACTACCAGTAGAACATGAATAACAGCCAGTACATGGTGAAAGACATCTAGAAGAAGATGAAATACAACTAATAGAGCG